>JAWZYV010012045.1:0-569163 GCA_038373885.1 Cheiracanthium punctorium
CATTATGCCCAAAATGTATAAACTACAAATTTTTCATGAATACGATTGACAACACACATATTGTGATGAATTGGAGTGAATTCGGCATCAAAAGATCGCTATCGTAAAAGCTTTTTTTTTTTTTTTTTTTTTTCCCCTTGCAAATTATCATGAAGTACATAAATTGAATGCTGATTGCACTATCGCATGTGTAATAATATCCTATGCTAGTTGTAAAATTAATCTTAATCCAAGAAATGAAACAATTACAAAAAATGTCTCAAATAAATTACTTTTCCTAAGTCAAGACAGATCAAAGAGAAAATTAAAGCAATATAAAATAACTCATTTTATTAAATTTTATCGTAAGATTTGTGTGTTTCAGATCAAATTTTCTAGAAATTTTGAATCCTTTTAAGTTTTTGATAAATTTTTATTATTTTCAGAAAAAATAAATCCCCCCCCCCCCAAAAAAAAAGTGAATAAATAAATGAGAGTGGTTTTTTTAGAGCAAAGGTTTGCCATAAATATAAAAACTTGCACTGAGAATTTCTCTGTAAAAAGTGCAAGAATTCAAATGTCTACTTTACACACAGATATCTAAAATCTAGAAAATAATAATTTCAATATTTCTTAATATAGCAAATTTTTAAAATAGACGAAAAAGTATAAACTGACTTTTCCTCACCGCATATTGAATATAACTACATACAAATTCCTAAATCCATACAAACGGTCCTAAAAGATTGCAAGTATGAATTTTTTAATATCTATGAAAAAACTTGTAAAATATAAAACAAAAACAAAGGCCGCATGCAATAGATAATATTAGCGAGTTTAGAAAGAATATATATATATATATCTGCTGTAAAAAGAGAAAAATGTGATTTCTGACCGTAAATTGTCTTTTAAATGTAGGCAGTGATCTTTAGAAATAAGAACACTAAATAAAAAGAAAATAATAAAAATTTAAAAATATGACTTGGTTGATCAGTTTGCGATTGCTAGCCTTGAAATCTTCATGGGAAAAGCATATCCTTAAACAGTGGGTAACTATATTGTTGTGGCCTGTTGCGAGTTTGCTTGGGCCCCCTTTATTACTAATAGTTACAAAACTGAGCTATTACTTTTTCTCACTGATACCTGTAAATTTGATATATATTTTTTGTGTGTTTTATCTATGTACTTCAGTCAGTAACTTAAATTAATTGAATACAATTAAAATTTTTAATATATACATTTTTTCAGTAAATGTTATGAGCTTGTAACTGTCTCGTGTTGGGGGGGTGAAGGGCAGCTCCGACCAGAAGCCTGTGATATCTTGTCCGTCCTGCCATCCTACTGTTATGCCAATGTCCGTGGAAATGTAAGTTAATTTTCGCGCCACTCTGTGACAATCACCATGTGTACATTTTAAGGATAATGCCAGGTAGCAATGATGTAATCTTAAGAGGAAAAGTTTGAGGACGCCTACTTCTGAAGCTTAACCTAAACATGGTAGCCAGTTCAATGAAATTATTCCTAAAACAATAAATTAATCAAATTATCAGTTTTTTATAGTTCATTACTTGATTAATATTAATCACGGTTTCGCATTTGACTGAGACTGCTTTTATACAAATTACCATATTGTTTTTCTCTGTACATTATTCAGCATTTACAATGAGCGTTTTGTGTTATTTAAAGTCTACACAATGGGACTGCCTTGGCGGCAAACTTTTTAAAAACATTTACCATCATCAGACTGTGCAACCAGTCAATAAAGTATCTGAGTAATAGCCATACTTCCTACTTTCATTTTGTGAATAACTAATTAGTTCTGTAAAAAAAAAAAACACAAATTTAAAAGAAATTTTAGAACTTATTATTGTATGACATGATTCGTTTTACAGGAAACAGAATTTTAAATATGAAACTGGCATGGGACTTACACTCGAACACTTTTTCGAAGGGGTGTAAGTGAGTCTTAAGGCTAGTTTCGTTTTAATTTCTGACACAAAATCACAATATTAAAATTTTGAAGGGCCAATTTGAAATAAATTATTTAAATCACGGGTTTATCATAAATATCAATATCAATTTTTCCGTAATTTTAAAGTCCGTCATTCCCTGAAATATCAAACGATGTCAAGGACAGTCTCCCCCATCAGTTTTGACATCAATATCATACCCAAGCAGAATCAGATGTCCCCACGCCAATTTTTTAATTAAAATTTTAAACTCCTTCTCCCCCATAAAATTTATATATATATATATATATAGTACATCCATATTTAATGATGGTTATATTAAAACACGGGCGCCGACTTGTAAAAATTATTGGGGGGGCTCGTATCCTTACGGAGGTGGACGGGGGGACACAAAATCCTTCTCTCCGTCAGTATAATTAAGGGGTTGAGAAACTTTAGAATTGAGATTTCAAAATGTGCTTTTTTAACATAACACTTTCATGAAAATAAAAGGAATTCCATTTAATAAATTTTTCAAAAAGTTTTTGAACTCATTTTTTAAATTAAGTATTTGAACTCAAGATCTCGAATTAGTCTTCAGTACACATATGGAGAAAGCAAATCTCCCTTCTGAAAGAACAACTGAATTTTAATTAAGTTAATAACAGCAAAACAAGTAAAATCTTTTTCGAAATGTATTTAATGATAATTTCATAGGAAAGAAAATGCATGCAGTCAAATGTGGAAAACTGTTCTGCAAAACATTACTCCAGCTAATATTTCAAAATACCCTAGAAGTACAAACGAGACGAAATACTAAAATCTGGATTATTTTATTTACTTGCAAACATTCATCAGAGATAATTTTTACTAATATAAAATAGTATTTTTTATTTTACTACATGATGAAATACCCATGAATCGACTTTAATTTGAATCGACTTTAATTAAATGTCGCACTACTTTAAGACAGAAAAACTGATCACATTTAAATTACATTTTTTGACAACTTTTTACAGATTACATTTAAAATTATTAAAAAAAAACATAAACAAAGAAGTAATAAATACCTCCTTTCCATGTATTAAAACAAATCAAATAAATATACAAACCATCATACAAAGTTACAAGTCCTCTCTTCGACACATACATTTTAAACGGATTTCCGTGATTTGAATTGTAAAAACAAATAAATAAATAAAATATACTTTTAAATTCATTCTCATAGTATTTTCACAGCAGGAAAAAAATTAATTTTTCAATAATATTATCCTTGTTAACATTTAAAAATGATTTAACAAAGAAATCCAAGTGCGAGAATATATCAAAATTCAGAGTCTACACTATTTTAGGTCTTCATAAACATTTTAATACTGAAAACTTTCATTTTACATTAAACTAAGAATACTCATATAATCTTTCAATAACATTAAAAATGAAAAGAAATGTTGAAATGTGGCGTTATGGCCAACTATCTGCGTGAGGGATCTAGGCCGGGGGGGGGGGGCTTCGTGTGGAACTTGGCATAGAAAACTCGACATATAAAATCTGCATTGCACTTTAAATCACACTTCTTTTTGGAAAACCGTTCCAGATTACCTTAACAATTATGAAAACAAATTAAACCAGCACATAAGCAATTGGCAAATCAGAGACGCTCCTGGCAAAATGGACACATAGTAATCATTTTATAAACTAAAACCATAATGAATTATGCTATTTGAAACATATTTTGATGATATTTGTGCAACAATATATAAAAATTTATTTTTATTCAGTACGGAGAAAAGTTGTATAAAATATAATCGTGCTTTAAATTTAAAAGTGGGATAACACAGAAACAGATATACAATGCCAAAATTATCACTCTGAATTATTGTAGATATTTACAGACAATTTTTAAGAATACTCAATAATATGAAAAATGGTAACAAAATGAATGAAATCTAATTCGAAATCATAGTCTACGCCATATTATTTTTAAAACATATATAAAAACTCCACTGCACTCTAAATCACCCTTCTATTTGGAAAATTGTTCCAGATTACCTTAACAATTATCAAAACAAATTAAACTAGCACACTAGCAATTGGTAAGTCAGAGACGCTTTGGCTAAATGGATGCATAGTATTCATTTTATAAACTAAAACCATAACGCATTATGTTATTTGAAATTTATTCTGATGATATTTGTGCAACAATATACGAAAATTAATTTTTATTCAGAACGGAAAAAAGTTGTATAAAATATGATTGTGATGACTGGGGTACGAAGGGTATTTTGTTTATAAGCCTTCTTATGATTACCATAGCCCGTTCGTGTAAACATAGTGCTAAAAGTTCTCCTTATTGAATTTGCAAAATATACATCCATCTAATGCAAGGTATCACTGAAATGTGCACATAAAAATTCAAGCTAAATAGTCAGCTTCAAACTTTCTAGCACATATTCATTCAAATTTCAATTAAGAAGTGTACAATGCCAAAAAGTGTTTCTTGTGTACGAAGTCAATAATGAATCAGAATTATTTTCTCAGAGTTACATATACATATACTGTATAAATATTAACACTAAAATAGCTTTAATAATGTTTGATTATATTTTTTTTCCTTCTAAATTTTAACGCAGGCCTCTAAAATGGTAGGAGCCCACAGGTGAAAGCCTACTCAGCCTAATGGGTAATCCGGCCCTGTTTAGGTATAGTCCCTCTTTCCCCATGAAGCCCCCTCCTTCCTCCTCTATAATTTTTATGGTTTTGTAGCAGTTACGCTAGTTTGATATTCCATAAATAATAATTTACAAACATAGGTGCTTCATAGAGTGCTTTTACAGAAGAGGGAGGCTATTTGCAAGTGTGGGGTGGAGGTGGGGGTCGAATACGAGTATATGTATCACACGCCCAATTCACACATTTTTCTAAAACCATTTTTTGATTTTGATCGTTTTCTTTCATTGTGGGTTCGAGGCAACTACCCCATTCACCCTTACGTTAATCATGCTCGCTGTGACTCCCCTTTCCTTTGCCCTCTATGGATGAATGCACATATTTACAAAACGGCTGCATATTTTTCTGCCAAGGAACAACGACTGAGCACATAGTCAGAATATTGTGTGCATACTTTAGTGTTGTTATAAAATAAAGTAAATTAGTCAGAGACTAATGGTTTTCTAAAGAGGAATTCTCTTTCAGCAACACAATATGATATGTATGCACATGATCAAGGCCTCTCTGAATTGTGGGCCTTGTCCAAGCTCGGCTTGGGCCCTCGTTTGTTTTCTTCCTTCTTTCTTGGCGAGATGGTTAATCTAGGCCCATGACCACTGTGATCCCCCTCTGGAACCGCCACTGGCACCATATGCAGCCAAGAGTAGCAAAATAATGAACCGAAATTCGCCTAAAACAACGAGTCTTCTTAAAGATTTCATGGTTTTCAAATGTTCGTTTCTAAATTTTCGTATTTATGTGTAAACTAACAAAAATTTTTGAAAATTGTGGGGGGGCTGGGAGACAGCTAAGTAGTGCTCAGCCCGCGTAGCCCTCCCCCCCACCTCTGATTACGCCCTTGATGGGGGATAGAGTTTTATATGTAAAGAGAGAAGATAAGAGCAAGCAATTATAAAATATAATCCAGAAGTTGTGCTGCTCGAAGATTTTTATGAAATCATTTTTTATTTAGCTCTGAACTGTAGCTAAATCAGAAACGTTAAGCGTACGATATTAGTTAAGTTTTGATAAAGCGTATAAAGAAATGAATACTGTCTATATCCGAAACTGTATTAAACATCAATTTTTCATCTATCTCACAAGGTTCTTCATGATTTAAAATCTTCAAACTTAAATTTGAGTATCAATTTTCTGCCTTGAATTGTTTTTAAGTCACATTTAAACGGTTTATTTTTAGCATCGAAACTTAATACTGCTGGGAAATGGGAATGTCACAATCGTTTGCAGTTTTGCACAATGGGAAAATCTCCCTTATGGTCAGACGTCTACAGAAGAGTCTGTATCTCACAATAGAACAAAAGTGAAAGCTTTTGCTGTACTGATTTAAAAAAGAAAGATTACATTACATGAGAACGACCCTCCTAAAAAAAACGCAGTCCTCTCCCTACTAGAAAGCAATTCCATCATCAATGGTGTCACGGTGTAAAATCTGAAGGGTTCTTGTGGGGGAAAACACCCGTTTCTTTTTGCCTAGCTATCTGATGGTCATTTGTTTGTGCTTGCGCTCTTGATAAAGAAGGTTGACATCCGTGCCTTACGGCATTACAGGTGCCCAACGTAATTCCTGAATCCCTGTGAAAGAAAAAGTGGAGTGGGAGACAGAAGAAGCTAGCGATACATTCTCTATTTTTAGGATTCTTAAGTTTAACCGATTTGGAGGAAGAAATATGATTTGACACAAAAAAGTTGGAGTGAAGTTTTTGAAGGGGCTCAGCCCCCTGAATAAAAATATTGGGGGGGCTGAAGCCCCTTCAAGCCCCATGAAGTCGGCGCCTATGTATTAAAAAAAAAAAAGTTCAAAAACAGTTGCACAAACAAATACAACAATGAAACGACGCCTCTAATCTCATCACTAAAATGGATTCTTCGGATGTATTGCACCTGCATGGTTGTCTTCTGAAAAGCCAAGTATCGGTTGAGAATTGAGAATGTATTGGGAACCAATACTTTCCCGATACTTTTGAAATATGAAAGAACCGATACCTAAAAAAAGGGGAGGTATCGGCGCCGATACTATTGGTCGATCCCTATATATTTCTTAATGTATAAGCGTGTTTAAAAATGTCATTTGTATTATCATTATATGATTTTATAAAAAAATATTTTAAGTTGCATTAAAAAAGAGTACAAACAATACAATAAAAGTGAGTTTTAAAAAAATCGAAGAATATTGCTTGCTTCATTTTTTGCCTTATTTTCATTATTCTCTCGTCTAGATTTTCCAAAATGTTAAATGTGTCATTTTTCAGTCTCTGAGATTATATAGCATTGAAGAAAATCTAGAGCAGAAGTTGCATCTGTATAAGATGGTGACAATGTCTCATGTTTATCATGTAAAGAAAGGGAAAATTGTGATTAAACAGAAACAGTGTTGTCTTTGAATTGAAATTCTTTATGTTGGGGAGGCCTGAACTATGAAATAAGATCTTTAAATAGAAATCGTGGTTAAGTAGAGTCTTGTTAAACAGAGAGACAACTGTAATATAAAATTTTATTTTCACACAACTTGAGCATGAAAATACCAAACAGTACAGGGGTCAATGCAGACTAAAATTGGGACCATTTTGAGATCCCTTCACAAAATTACACAATAATACTGGCCCTTTTGAATATGGGCCCTATTAAAATGGCCCTTTATTGGCATTTCCCCTACATTTTAATCTGTTTTATCAATAATTTGAAAAAAAAAAGACTTTTATTCAAAATAATTACAAAAATTTACAAAAATAAGCAATTTTCATAAAAGTTATAAAAATTGCTTATTTTGTATTTTATTTAATTGCTTATTTTTTATTTTATTGCTTATTTTATATTTTATAAAAGTGAAAATTCACAAAAATAAGCAATTTTCACAAAAATGGGACTAAAAAAAAAAAAAAAAAAAAAATCCCCGAATCGACTCCAATAATAAAACTAAAAAATTAATGTAATGATAAGCAGAGGATGAAATTGGTGTGTCTAAGAGAAAATCATGGACAATGAGCTTTGGAGTGTGGAAACTTTTAGGACACGCTGTACAAAACAGAATCTCCTGAGATCCATTAGGTTGAATACAATGTTTATTTCTATATAAACAAACAACAATATTTTTCCCCCGTAACCCTGATTGTGTTTTGTAATAGTGTGTAATTGTAAAAGTGTATTCATTTATGTAGAATGACTCCATATGCATTATAAAAGTAAGAAAAAATTAAACAATTTTTAGTAATTATTATTTTTTTAACCATTAGATTTCAAAAACAAAATATCTATCCAATTATAAATCTGAAATTCATCCAAAGATGCATAGTTTATAAAATTCTGATATATGATATTATTTCGTTGGCCAGAAAAATTAAACTTCTGAAAATTTTTTAATGATAAAATTGAGTTTTCATAGGTTTAAATTGTCCAATAATTGGATATTAATTTGTTGTTATAAAGATTAAAAGATTTTTATTACATATTAATAAGATTTGATTATTAATAATTTATTAAGGAAATTTTCTGAACATTTTTGCTAAGGCATAATTGGTTTTTTATTGTTATCTAAGGGAAAGAAAAGGTTAGTTTTAATATAAAATGAATATATATATATATATATATATATATATATATATATATATATATATATATATATATACACACATATACACAGGTTGTCTATTGCTAACGGAGCCTTATTTCTATTTCCTAAACCATTAGTTAGAGACACATACTTTCCATTGCAAAAATACTTTAAATTTTAAAATCTATTATATCAGAAACAGTTGCAATCAATAAAAGATTTCCTGTAAAAATAATGAAATTTTAATTTTTATATAGTCCTCCGGTCCTATCAGTTATATTTAGAAAATTTTTCTTTATACAATTTCCTGCAAAATAAAAAAATTGTAAAATTGTACAGACAAAATTCACTCAATTACAGCTGCTTAAAGGTAGAGCACTTTTCAAACTGCGAAATGTGGGTTGTGTACAAAATAAATTTGAGAAAAATTAATGTACATGGTTTTGAGCTTTGTAATATTTATTAGCAATTTCGTTAGCTATTTTATAAATGTAGATTGCAATGAAGAAGATTAACATTTAACTACATGTATCCAATAAATTAACAGAAAAATATAGCTTATACTGAAAATAGAATTTTTAAAAGAGTTTTTTTAATGAACTTGTCTTAAATAACTTAAAATAAGAAAACAAGGGAATAAAGCACTTTATTAAACATTAAATTAAAAAATGTAACATTTTAAAATATGAATACATGCATGTTTAAAATAATATTACTACTCCTGTTTGTTTAACATTTGCTCAAAGTAGCTTCCTTTGCCTGCAGTGCAAATATGCACCTGTGTAGCAAATGCAGGGCAGCCACTACCAGTAACAGGGCGCAATACCAATTTTAATGCAACCCCCCCCCCATGCCTAATTTCATGCCACTGCCTCCTTCTCTCTCTCACACATGAATATCTTCGAATTGCATATATACATATGCAACAGTTTTAGTAACTTATAATAGAACTTTTAAATTTGAATGTAAACTTAGTAATTTTAAGTTTGTATAAAAATATATTTACAAATAACCTTTATAGAGTAAAAACTGGATAAGTTGAGTCTGGGACCAGAGGAGTTATATCATATTGTAGACATATAACACACATGTGTGTGTGTAGCTTTGATATCAATGTAGAAATAACTTAGTGATACTGTTATCTGTTTCCTTCTTTTGGTATTGTCTGTCCACAACGACCTCTTGACCCTAAGGGTTGAGGAATTTCACTGCCGCAAGAAATAAGAAGGGAAGAATGCAACATTCTTTTATTTCCCGGTTGTTGCAAAGTAGATTTTTTATTTTTTAAGAAGAGGGGACAAAACCCTTTCATAAACCCATTGAGTGATGGAATAAGTTATTCTTCAGAAAATGTTTTGACAAGTTATAAATTTTTGACAATTTAAAATATATTAAGATAAAAAAATTTAGATTGTTATTATTATAATAAATTTTTAGAAAAAATAGCTTACGGGTACAACAAAACTACGGGCCTGGGTACTATAGGTCTAGTATCCCTATCCTTTCCCCCAAACGGCAGCCTTGAGCAAATGCATGCAAATATACACCCATCTTCTTGTATTTTTGCTTCCTGCTATCAAGAAGTAGTACGAGTCGATAATACTTCTTGATCTGGGACAATTTCGAACGCTGCCAGTTTCTCTCAAGCTCTTCACTACATTTAATATAGTACTAGCGGATGGGTGATTATCATGCAGAAATTTTATAGCATATTGCTTTGTAGTCTCCGCTTATTTTGATGAAATTCTCTGTAAAGTAACACCATTTAAATGTATTCATTAGTATTAAACATCATAGTTCATTTTTTATTCTCAATTAGCTACGAATTAGAGTATCATGAAGTTTAGACAAAGAATAACAAACTAATTTAAACCACTACTTTTCAACTCTAGTAAAATATTAAAATTTAATGCTTACTGTCTGTTGCCATATCAGATGGAAAACTGAATCTCAAGTAATTATCTTCTGCCAACCATTTTACCTGAAACATGATATTTCATTTCAATTTATTCACATACACTCAACAAATGTATTGAAAGTTTAGATGTTCTAGCTCATTGTTTTAACAAAGCATTTTTTTTTTTTTTTATTTACACGACTTTTTAAAATGTTACTTCATTTCCTGAAAAGATTTTCAAAAGATCCCAGATAGACTTTTATAGAAGCTGACTATAACCCTCTGCTAAAAGATTAGTATTTTAAAATTATTTTTACTTTTTTCTCCGCATTATGCCAAAAAATGAAATTAAAACCCATTATTTAAAATTTCATTATTTATATGGCCCTTTAATGGTTTACCGTAATGGGACTTTTTAAACGTGGAAAAGTGACTTAAGTCTAAATGTTTGCTGCTTCATAACTCTGTGAATTTTGGTCGTAAAAGGGTAATCTTTTTAAATTTTGTATGAAATTGTAAAAGGAAAATCTTTCTAAGTATAATTTATAGGACTGTGTAACCATATAAAAATTTAAATTTTGTAATTTTTACAGGAATCTAGTTTTTTATATAATAGATTATACAATTTAAAGCATTTTTTGCAACTGGAACTATGTGTCGGACTAACGGTTTAGGAAATAGCCATTGGGCACCTCGTGTATATATATATATATATATACACATAGATAAATATTGTATTAGTAATGTGTAGCTGTTATCTGTGATTAAAGAAAAAGCTTTTTGCTGTTTTAAAAACACCAGATAGATAAAAATTATACACCATCTAAAGTTTAACACCATTAAAATAATAAAATAAAATAGAAACTGATATGTTTTTCCTTCTCCCAGTATAAATAACTCAGTGTTTCTCAGCCTGTGTGCCCCAAGAGATTGTCTAATTTGCCACAAGGCTTTTGAAAGATTATTAAAAGTGTGTGGTGTCATATCAGCAATATGACATTTTCTATTCATCATGTGCTTACTTTCACTAAGCCATACACTATGAATTGCAAAACTTTTATTTCATAGCATGGAAAACTGTTCTCCTGATTTTTGAAAGAGCTGTTAGCAGCTAGACTCTTTCAAAAAGAAGCTCAGTCCTCTCATTTAATTTTTTTATTTAATAAATAATTTTTTATAGCTATTTTTTCCAATGGCTGGCAGAACAGACAAATCTGACACAAGAAAAAAATTAATAGAAAAAAAAATACAAAAAGAGCAGGGGGAAAAAAGTGGCAGAAAAAATAGTCTATGAGTTCATTCGGTCCCTAGCTTCCCAATAGTGCTCCCATAAACTCTTTGAGAACAGCGCAGGGCCATGGGCAAAGTGAGTACAGTTCATCGGCTCACGTAAATTGCAGAGCAGGCATCATGGGTCACTACGTATATTTATTCAATGTAAATGCCTAGCAAGGCAGTCATGGCCTGTATAAAGGTGGAATTCTGCCACAGCTCTCATTCTTCGCCAGTCACATATTTCCTGGATAATGTTCCACCAGGGTTTCTGAGAATTCCTGTCTAATAATTCTTTTTCCCTTTTATTCTTAAAAATTGGCTAAATAACTGACTTAACATTGTGGAAAGGTAGTTCATCATTGGCAGTTTGAGTGATCATTACACCTTTTTTTCCAAGGAGGCTGAGTTGCAGCGTACTTTATAGCTATTTATGTTTAGCAATTTTTTTTATCATACAATTTTTGAAATTGTTACATTCAGGTGCACCGCAAATAAGTCTAGATATTTTCAGTATACCTTCAATCAAAAAATCTTGAAAAACTCTGAAGTAATTTGTTGCTCCGTGGAACAAAACATCGTCAGGCCTATCACAGCTACCTACTGCTTACCTGTTTTAAATTTAAGTAATGAAACAGAGCTGAAATTGGCTAACTAAAATACATTTATTGAAAGACAAATGATTACATTCTACAAGTTTTACATTAATGATAAATTTACAGTCTCATGAGCCAGAATTATAAAAATTGATTAAGTTTAAACATTACCAAGCTTTTAAGCTAAAGTCATTCAGTAAAGTTAAAAAATAGTTTTTTAAATTTATATTTCAAAAATGATTACATGACTAACTTTGCAGGCTAATAGCAGAGCCAAAAATTTTATCTTAATTACATTTTACTTAAAGGAAACTGCAATTTGCAGTGTAAAATAAAATAATTTATATATGGCATTAGTTTCGTGCCAGCTGGCCGAACATCACCCTGTGCATCCTCAAACTGCTAAAATCAAGAACTTTTATATAGCACTAGAAAGCACTGGCTGATGTAGCGTCCAATCACGGATCACTATGTTGAAGAGCAAAAAAAATTGAATATGGCGAATTTGGAAAAAAATTGCATATAACTATTATTAGTTGAAAGAATGATTCACATGCTAGATTGGCCCAAAAAAGAGAAAATTAAACTCTGAAAGAAGCATAAGGACTTCTCTCAACTTTACTGATTAAAGTTGTTCTATTTGAAAATAAACGCTCATGCTACGGTTTACAGAAACCATAAATGCTGCTTAACAGCACAGCACACAAGCCTGTTTGCAATGACAGAAGAACGGAATTGAGTTTTAAAACTTAAGAAAAGGTTTATTTATTAAAATTTTATTTAATTTTATTTAAGCTATTGAAATAATAAACAAAAATTAAGCTATTAAGGAACTTAAAGTTTGATAGAATAAATCCCTACATAATTGGTAACATTTGATGTAGAAAATATTAAATCTTTTTTAAGCATCCTTTCTGTGCAGCAAAGGTATAAGGTATAATAGCTTTTTGTTGCTCTCTAGCAATCACTTATAATACAATGTTGTTATAATACACAGTATCAATTTTAAATTATGAAATAATAAAGGATAAATAATTTTTAATTTCTTTAGCACCCATTCTTAAGCTGACTAATGCAACAGGGGAATCATGTGGTACCAAAGGACTTGTGCAAGAATGTCAGCATGCAATACTTCCTCATATTTCCAGTGGCTTAACGATCTTGTTAGCTGGTGCATCTTTTCTTGTGAGTATAAGTCATTTTATTAAATTTTTTATAAATACTTTTTTTTAGTAAGTAGTGCTACTATAGTGCTATCTAACATTGCTTTTTAGCCTGTAATGTGGTTGATCTGGAAGCAGCCTGCTAGCCCTAAGGTATTTTTGGATAGCATTATTTTATGCTCATTTGGAAGTTTTCTTTTTGGCTATCATGTCCATGAAAAAGCTGTGTTAATGATATTATTGCCTATGACGTAAGTAGTTAATCAATGTATCTTTTTAAACCTTTTTTTTTAGCTACAAATAAATTTATTTAAATTAATAAATATTTGCTAAAAGTAGTATCTCATTTACTGAAATCAGTCTTCATAAAAAAGGTGACTTAATAAGATTTTATAACTGCATATTATGTTTACTTTTTAAACTGTGACTGCAGGCTAATAATTTATGATTTCATTGAATTGTAGTCAGTGTTTACCAAAAGTTAGGATATTTTGAGACTGCACCATGCTTCATTGTCACATATATTGCATTCATTAACATTTGTCAGCAGAACCTATTAATTTTCCATAACTTAAAAGACATCTCCAGGTCCGACTTTGTTACGATTTACTATAAAGGGTGCAGCATCCAGTGGTGGGAAAAACTATTTTTTTATTTGTAGCGAACTACAACTACAGCTACTTTTGAAATGTAGTCGCTACCTTGCTACTTTTAGGAGACAAATTTTGCTAACAGATTCAGTCTGCATTACATTCATATTTAAGGACTAGCTGAAATCCACCACTGTCTGGGATGGTTATTTCTACAAGGCGCTCAAGTTAGCGTGCTAGAAAATTTTCCTGGACCGAAAAAAATTTGTAATTTTCTTTCTTCTTTAAACATAAAACACAAGGCACTGGTAAAAAATGGCATTTCAATTTTCTGTACTTTGATCAAATTGTGTTCTCCATCCAAAAAAATGTCTCCCAGTTGATCTAGTGATGGACAACAATAACTGTTACAGAGGAAATTGTTTTATTTTTATTATTCTTATTATTATTTCAGTATGAATTTTTAATCTATATTATTGGGATATTTGGGGATCCGGGGTATTTCCCCCACCCCCATCCCCTGCCAGTGTTATTATCTGGGAACATCAGAGAGAACTCAGAATTAGAACAGCTTGCATTTGCATTGATGTCTCTAGTCTGACTGAGAGTGTAAAAGAAAAAGTAGCTGCATTTAACTTCATATTAAGGCAAGGCCCATTGGAGGATCCAAAGGGGGCATGTGCACTCCCCAGATGAATCAAGTTTAGACCATAAAAATTGACTTTTTTGAAAGTTAGAATACATATAAGGTTTGAATTTTTAAAATATCTATTTCTGTGCACAAAAGTGAGTATTTTTTGCTTTCGAAAAGGAATTTTACATATGTAAATTGTATGCTTTTGTAACATCATTAATTTTCTTTGGTATTTTTTTTTTACTGCACCCATAAATACAGTGTAGTGTCCATGGGCGCCAGCAGCATAGGGCAAGGAGGGCAATGCCCCCCCCTGGATTTTACTATGTAGTGTTTTCCCTTGCTTTTTTGGTCTTTCCAAATTGGTAACCATACGTTGAAGTAGTCTTTGCCTCCCCCCCCTGGGAAATATTCTGCCGGCGCCCATGGTAGTGTCCACTTGCCAGGATCAGGATTGCCAATCATTCAGTGTCCAGTATTCCGTGAACTTCCTGTTAGACGATATCCTTTCAAATCTCATATGATATATAGTCGGTCCTCGCAATTAGCGATCCCCTACCACCACCACTCATCCCCTCATGGGGAGGGGCGGGGGAGGGATTGGGTATTCTTTTAAGCATCAGTTCCAGTTCTATGCTTGTAAGCAAAAGAAAGAGCAATTCCACCACGTGATCAACCGCCAGAAGTGATGACACGGCAAAAGTAACTAAAAAAGTAGCTTCCAAAATGCGCTACAAACTACTGATTTTTTGTAGCGCACTACACACTACACTACTTTTTTAAAAAGTAACGCGCTACACTACAAACTATAAAAAAAGTAGCGACTACTGTAGTTTCGCTACTTGTAGCGCGCTACTCCCCAGCCCTGGCAGCATCTACATTCAATGTGCAATTTGAAAGGCTGTGGATTTGAGTTTTAAAGATTCTGTCTTCACATTTTTAATGCAACAAAATATAACTCTTATTTTGTACATGAGCTATTTCTTGTTTAAATTAAATCAGAAGTCAATTCAGAACAGGTTTGCTAAAACCTTCATTTTTTTTGTCCAAATTTAAATGACATATCTACCCAGCATCTTGACACCTTTCATCTATTCAGCAAGGAGTATAAGTAGAAGTACACAATTCGGCAAGACAACTGTACTTATACAAAACTAAAGCAGTAATGCCACAAACTGCTCCGAGGAATACGTTTTAATATTATTGATGATAAATTTAATAGATATTACTCTTAATTAAAACAAGAAAATGGTCCAGATTAATCTTTATTTTTATTAATGTTTGTTATTTTTAATATCATATCTGTTACCAGCAAAGTATATTTTATTTTTTCTTTATCCCTTTCATAATTGTATGTAAGAAAAATCCTTATTTTTCTCTTATAAGTTGCTAAATTTCAAAATGTCAGTACATTGTCCTACTGGATTTTTTCCCACGAATATTGGCAGGTATGCATTCCTTTTTACATCAATTGTAAACCCTGCAAGGTCCAACTCAATGGTTTTATGAATTGCCAGATGTTAATCAGCCCTGTACAGTGTGTTCAATGATTTTAAATCAGTTGATTTTTTAAAAAAAATCTTTGATTTAAATCAGGGATGCACAACATCTATCCCATGGGCCATTATTAGCTCACGACACTTGTTCTATTCACCCACCAACCCAGTGGCACACAAATCAGAATCTATCAATTCAGTTTTAAAGAAAATAAATTAATTATGAAATTTTAATTATTTCAGATTTGTTTTTAATTGCCTTAAACATTGCACCAGAATATGTCCAGTTATAATTTAATAATTTTTATCAAAATTTCATCATATTTTCAAGAAATTTTTTTAATAATTAGGTGGTTCAACAATATTGTGAGCATTTACGTCACGCTTATAGTATGCTTGATTAGTCATAACTACACCAGTTTTTGGTTAACATTTCTATGAAGTTTTATTTCTGAAATCTTTGCTTTTAATATTGTATAGTAAGTCAGTATATAATCAATCAATTTTGCTGTTTCCAAAATCATCCACTTGGGAAAAATAATTTTATTTGCATACCAAAAGAATTTTTTATTTACAGCTATACTATCAACAACTAGATATTTATCAGTTGTCTATACTATTATATGAAGTAGTTAAACGTATTATTAAAATTTGATCTATGTTTTTAAATCTGACTTTATTTTTAAAAAAATCGGATTATTATTATTTTTTAAATCATGATTTTTTTTTAATTTTTTTTTTTTACACCCAGGCCTGTGTATACTCATTTAGTAAAATTAAGAGGTCTTGAGAAGAATATGATTCTGATGCTCACTCTGCTTTTTAATAATATTTCTGCTTTGTTTTTTTTTTACTTTCCGAACATGTACCATGTAAGGAAAGTATTGTAATCATGAAAAAATTCGACTTCGAGATTTTGGTGTTTTGACACGTTTTGAGGGCTTCTGAATCCATTTATGCTATTTTTACGAGATGTATGTGTGTGTGTGTGTTTGTGTGTATGTGAGTGAACACGATAGCTCCTGAACGGAGCATTCGATTGAGCTCAAATTGGATATATATGTCATAAACCACCGTCGCAAGACCGGTATTGATTTTGGTGTGTATAGGACTTATAGTTTTTCTACAGGGCTACGACAAAGATTTCTTTTACATTATGGCCTATGGGGGGAATTTCTTGAAAATGCGCTAGCGTTTAAACGGTAGATTCGATTGAGCTCAAATTGGGTATACATGTTATAAACCACCGTTGCAAGACCGGTATTGATTTGGTGTGTATAGGACTTATAGTTTTTCTACAGGGCTACGACAAAGATTTCTTTTACATTATGGCCTATGGGGGGAATTTCTTGAAAGTGCGCTAGCGTTTAAACGATATATTCGATTGAGCTCAAATTCGGTATACATGTTATAAACCACCATCCTAAGACCTTTATTGATTTTGGTGTGTATAGGACTTATAGTTCTCCTACAGGGCTACGACAAAACTTTCTTTTATGTTATGGCATAATGGCATATGGGGAGAAATTCTTGAAAGTGCGCAAGCGTTTAAACGTTGCATTCGATTGAGTTTCAATTTGGTATATATGTTTGAATTATTCATCGATTAAAATTTATTTAAGTGCTTGGTAATGATCTTAATTGTAAGTGTTCGGAAAGTCGAGTGGAGTCACTCCACATTTTTTTATTTAGCAAGGAATTTGATTTTAAATCTTGCAGTCAAATTTAATACATAACTGTACTGTACATAAATTATACTTAACTGTTTGAAAATACCACACCAGGCTTAGAAACTCTTTTAAAGAATATCACAAAGTACTACTCATTTCAAAAGAAATTAGAAAAATTGCATTATTTTTATGGAAACCACAAAAATAACTAAAGAATTATACTGCACATGTTAGCTTGAAAATACACTGTGATTAAAATTAAAATACATTTCTAGGTATTCTCAAATATTTAGTATAAATCTAACATAACTTTATTTCTCAACTTATATCCTTATTAATGGTTAAATGACTCCTGTTATCCTTTGCCACATTTAATATTTAACAGTGTTATATACATTGCTGCTGTTTTCTAGGATTGCAGCTGTTGTTTCCAAAGATGAAGCTCGAATATTTGTTTTTCTCTCGATAGTGGGTCATTTTTCACTCTTTCCCTTATTATATAAAGAAGGAGGTAAGAAATATATGAAATAATTGTAGGCATCTAGTTTGTGTTTAATCAATATTTATCTTTTATTTACAAGGATTCTGCCAATTTTCTATATTTTTCTGTAGCATTATTCATGTGTGTGTGTGTAATTCTTTATATTCATGTATCAATTAGAACTTTTTTTCTCCCTTTTTTTTTTTTTTTTTTTTGTAGAGCAATAAAATTTATTTCTTACATTAACAAAATTATTTTATTGATTAAAAAAAGGTGTCAACATTGGTGATTTTTATTACTATTAAATTCAGCTATTTAACTCATCCCAGCTTTTCTTTTTCTTTTTTTATTGCCCTGGTGTATAGAGTTACAACGCATTTCTGTTTGGATCACAGATGTAATTTTGGATATTTTAATATTTAGTATGGAAAATACTAGTTTTTGTATGTCAGAATATAAAATGCTGTTTAATTATTTAGAATCTGATTTTTTAAAATATAACATTTTATCATATTCAAAATGTTTTATCTTTACAGAAACAGTATTGAAGATCTTTTTATTGCTGCTACATGCCATCTATTCATTTTCTAGTCTTTATCAGCTACATGGGTACGTTCTTCCCCCTCCTTTTTTTAAAGAACAAATAAATAATTAAAAACTTGTATCTTCTGTCAGCATAATACCAATATTTAATTTACAGTCTACCCAATAAACTATCATTAGTGAATTCCCTGATATTCCGTGTCATTCCAGGGAGGGTGTTTTCAGCAAAACAAAATGCAAGAATTTTACAGAGCCCTCAAAAGCCCTAAGTTGTGAGGAGGCTGTTACCATTTAGGAGTAGATGAAATATAAATAATCTTAAGATCTTTACAATTTGTACTCAGCACTCTTCTAAACTCAGTTTATAAACAAAAGTTTTCTTTCAAAATGCTTGCTTTTGATTTTTTTTTTTTTTTTTTTTTAATTTGCACAATTTTTCATACATCAGCTAACATACTGCAGTTCTTGGTAATTAAAGTACGAAATTTTAAAAATATTAAACTGAAAAAGAACTTTGGGTGAAACTATACTAGTTTTTAATGAGTGATTAACTGGTTTTTAACGAGTGAACAAGCGAGTTTTAACTGGCAAAACCATAGCCAGGCAAATATTTCCTGCCTAACTTCAAGTCTTTTTTTGGCACTTAGTATTATCCTGACAGTCTGCCAAGATGAGCAATTTTTCACTAAGATAAGTGCCGGCACATAAAATTATTGATGATTCGGAATACGATTGGCAACAGTTTGCCAGCACATTTGACGAAAAAATAGTTTGGCGGGAATGATTGCCAGGATAATACGTAAATAACCTTTTTGCAATGTGGCAGTTTTTTTAATACCATTCTACACTCTGGTTATAGTGAACCCGGATATAGTGAACTTTCGGCTATAGTGAATGCAAATCGTTAGTCCCGATTCATTTACATTAGAAATGTGCAAAGCATTTTTTGGTTTTAGTGAACATGACTCCGGTTATAGCAAACCTAAAAACTGAACTTCAAAAATTCTGGAAATGGCGGAGAGAAAGTTTTTCGATGTCTACATTCTCAAAGGTTGTCTGTATTGCATACAACAAATACGCAAAGGGATTATCAAACATCTGTTCCAAAATACAAGGGAATTTTCTAACATAGCAGGGGGGGGGGGGGGGGGAGGGGAACAATAGCGCACTAGAGAAAGGGCTTAGACTCTTGACCACTGCAAAACCAGGAATTTATCCATTGCAGTGATGCATACTAATCTTTAGCTCTACAATTCCCTTGCAAAACAGCCAAAGTCTTGTAGTGTATGCCTCCCCGTACTCCTTTTGTACAATACTCTCAGTGCTTAAAAGATAAGCTCATCTTTGCCACCCTGCATGAAAGGCTGTGACACCCACATTTTCACAATGAAAATTTTTAAAAGAAACATGCAACTTTTTTCATTCTCATTCTTGACAGAAAGAAAAGACATCAAGCGCTTCAATCCAATTCATCAAACTGTACCCTCCTAATTGTATTCACGCTTGCTATCTGGGACTTCTGTAAAAGGGGATTCAATTCTTAGCCAGTTAGAATCAATGACATTTTTCGGCTACTAAGCACTTAACAAAAAGTAGGGTACATTTCATGGTGAACGAAAACAGACTTATCTATCTTGTCCTTGAACGATTCCATTTTCCATTCCCGGTGAAATAACACAAGTTAAGCATTACCACTACACGCTATTGCTTGATTGACTATAGCACTGTTCGGTCAATTGAATGAATCTCACAAATTATTGTAGCACTTAGGAGTAATAAGACATTAATACGATTAATTATGTTTGATTCACACAAACATTCAGTGCGGGGATAAAACACTATTTTTTTTTCTTATGTATATAATGTATTTCTTGTTCATATGGGGACACTTCGCTTATAGTGAACGAAATTTGCCGGTCCCAAGAGGTTCACTATAACCGGAGTCGATTGTATATGTTCCCGAAAGCCCCAGGGGGGTGAGGAGAGGGAATTGAACCTCACCCTCTTAGCTATGGCCTTGCTGACTGAACTGACTTTGCTAAACATATACAAATAATATACAGTTTGCAAATTACTATTTTTGACAAAGTGTTAATTTGTAAACAGTGGAACAGGAAAAAATTGATAATGATAAATGCATTAGTTAAGGAATTTGAAGACACTTAATTATTAAAACTACATTAATTGGCAACCTGAAATAAATAAACATGTAACGGAATGCTTTACTTACATGCTATTCCAAATCGCAATTTTAATTCTAAATTATGATTTCCACATAAATAAAAGAAATTGTCATGGTAACTGCATATATTTAATTATCACCTCCTTAGCGAGAGTCAGGGCGTTGAAGTAGGAATCAACACAAGAAAGACAACACAGCATACTATGGATTATGATGCACATTCGAAACAATATATAAAATGATGAAGTATATTTGTAATATACTTGGCGAAGATTGTAAAATAGTTTTAGTAGGCGATTTTAAGATAGATTTCGATTCCAAAGATGGGTTCTATGAAACAAGGAAGAAAAATAGGGATGACACATAAATTATGATACGCTAATATAGTACTTATTTAAAATCTGAAAGTGTTTTAGATTTTCTTCCTATTTTTTTATTATTCATGCATTAAACAGGATCTGAAAGTTATTGTGGCCGATTACTTCACTTATCGTGCATGAAATTGTTTCAAGATGATGTATTCTTCAAAATAATTTTCAAACAAAAGGTCCATTTCAGTGAACAAGAAGACAAATTACCCGTTTTCATACCTTTATCCTCAGATGTATGAAACAGATTATCCATTTTTAACCATCAAATTTAACAAGTCACACGGTTTCAGATCCGTATCCAGGAATCTAACTTTCAATCCTTACCAAAATAACTAATTAATGATCCGGCACACCTCTAGTCCTTTCCCATTAAATTTTCAATTCCTGGATTTAACCAAATTCCCTGATATTTCTCAGTTAGTAGTCACCACGTTTTATTTTAAAAATTACTGACATTTTATGATACCCTTTTCTTTTTAACAGTGTAATGTTTTTGATAAATATATTTATATGCATATACAGGATGCCCCCAAAACACTGACTTATGGTTTTATTCTTTGAATATTGATCATAAACATATATAATAAGATACAAAGTTATGATTAAATTTTTCTGAAAATGAAATAAATACGAAATTTAAATTTTACAAATAAAATCCCAATGAGTCAAATCTGTCCCATACATTATTTAGGTGATGTGAAAATTTTCAGTTTTTATCATAAAAAGTCTCAGCAATAGGAAAATAAATATAAGCTGGCTTAAACCAGCTTTCATTGGCTCTTGACGAAAAATCATATTTCAGGGTCTGAACACAATTTATAAAAGAAAACAATGGTTGTATAATTACATAATGCTTTTGCTATTGTATAGCCTTTACAACTTTGTTTAAACATGAACAAGAGTGTTTTATTATGAAAAACTGAAATTTTGTATATCACCTAATTTTTAATAGGGCACATTCTAGTTATTGAGATTTTTTTTTCTATTTTTATGGCGATGTATATAAAAATTTAAATTTTGTATTTATTTAGGTTTATTTTTCCTGAAAAATTTAATTGATAACATAAAATTCTGTACTTTTTTTAACCTTATTGTATATCTCTACAATTAACGTCTAAAAAATGAAAGCCTAGGTCATTTTTTATGACAACCTCTATATATGTTCTAGCTTTAATTCACAAAGTTGAATGAGATGTTTTTCTCTTTAATATGCATCATCAGAGTGTGCAATGACCTAAAAGTTTTATGTTGTTGGAGGCAGGTTGGGGGAATCAAAGTGCCATGATCTCTTTCCCTTTCTGCAACTTTTAATTTCAAGTTACATTTATTCTTATTTTAGATTTAAAGAACCTATTATGACGAGAACAGAGACAGTATATTTATGTGGAATAATTACACTGCAAGTATTTTACACTTTTGGTGCAAAGGTATTAGCTATTGAAAATAAATTACCATTTTTGTCTTTGATGTTAATTTCTACTTACTGTGCCTTAGGTGTAATATATTCATGGATAAAATATTTACAATTGTCTCTTCAGGTATCAAATATGCTCCAAAAGGTTACTTTAAAAAAAGTAAAATAAAGATATTTATGTATTTGTTTCATGTTGTGTAATTCTTTTAGTCCAATCTCTAAGTTGTCATCTGGTTTAATTTAGGGGTATTAACAAACTTCGGATGTTACATACTTTTCATAAATTTGTAATAAAATTTCATTGTTAAGGAACAGGTATTCTTGTACATCTATAAGAAGTATTATTCATAAGAATATATTTCAATAAGTAGTATTTCCCTGCCAGTAACATCTTTACATATAAAAATCTTCTGTTCGTGTGTATGTGACTGAACTCTTCCTAAACGGCTGGACGGATTATTATGAAATTTTGTGTGCATGATTATGTTGATTCGAGAATGGTTTACATTCACAATTGGATCTGGTAGGCAGAGCTAAAATTGCTTTACGACGAAATAGCGCATTATGAAACACCAAATTGCTTCATTGTTGCTATTGTATCATCAACAACAATGAAGCAATTTGGCGCATTTTCAATTTTCCCATATCTTGCACGAAAGATATCCTGCGGTTATACATTTGACTGTGCATCTTGAAAATGAACAGCGTGCTTATTTCAGTAAAAAGACTGCTCTACAATGAGCATTAACTGCCCCCAAAACTACACTAGCTGAGATTATCAAACTAAGCAGCCCAAACTGAAAAATGACCATCTAGATTGCCATATTTGGCGACTTCTCCTGCATAAAATGATTTACACTTTTTAAACGAAGTTCAGAGTAGTGTACATTTGAAATACGTGACACTGGGTGGAAATTATGTCAGTTTTACTCCACATTAAAAGCACGAGGAAAAACTGGGTGTACATTTGTTTCTTAAAGTTCATAAATTTCCAAATTGCAAATAAGATGACTTGGGTAACACGAGCATAAAATTTCAAATGATGCCTTTTTTCAAACTGATATAAATAGCTGTATTCATTAGGTGGTTTTCTTCTGTGTTTGTTTTGTTGTTATTACAACGCTATGCAAGAGCGATGTGCCTAGGATGGGGGCCTTGAACGGAACACTTTCTAAGGAGTTTAAAGCGTATCTACGTTTCAACTGGAAAAAAACCAACCAAACTCTACACCGCTAAATCAGGAGTCAGGTGTTGGGTCCCAAACCCAGGACCTTTACACTTCAGCGGTGTACAATTTTGAGTGTCTTATCCACACAGCCATGTGTTTTCTCCTGGAAGTATTTTCATCAAATTTAATAAAAATTTTCATCAAAACGGTCCAAATTGTTACAGCTTGAAAGTTTCGTACTTAATACGCATGTACAGGACAGCGTCTGTCGGGTCCGCTAGTGTTTATATATTTTTTTTAACTTTCAACATCTATCTAATAAAAATGTCAGTTAAAATAAATACTACATTTAATTTGCTTTCAACATAGCTATTTTATATTCAAGTTTTCTTACATTTTTTTTTACACCACATGACTCAATGATTAAAGTCTGTCAATATTCCTTTATTAACCCATTAACCGCCGAAACTAGAAGGATTTTTTTTTTTTTCTACACAAATAATTTTATTTACTAAATTAAGCATTTATAACAAATCTACATATCAAGTAATTTACTGCCAAAATTGGCAAAATATTTGTCTTACAAATACTGACAATTTTTTGTTACAATCTTCAAGCATGAAAAGGTTCACTACAATCATGGAGTAAAGCTTCTTTACCTACTTTGCATCTATAAACAGTTTGGCTGTGGCATTTCTTATATCGCAGTCTTCATTATCCTCAGACCTTATGATAAAACGTCCACCACTTCCTTGTAATGACTTTGGAATGCTAAATTTGCTGGATCTTCCCTTTGATTTTTTGGATAACTCTCTGCTATCAACAGGTGTTTGCAAAAGGAATAATGTTACCTCGTGCCTGAAATCTAAAACAGACTTTTTATTTCCAGGAGTAGATAGTTGTAATATTTTCCATGCATTTGTCAAAGATACATTAATGCAGTCAGTAAATATTGGCCACCACCATTTTTTACCTCAAACTCTTATCCTGTAATTAGCTGCTAAATTGTCACATAAATCAACTCCTCCCGTTTTGGCATTGTATTGTCCAATAAGGTAAGGTTGGGGTACAAATATCTTTTTCTTTTGCATTCTGGAATAACGGGAACTCACTTTTTACTGGTTCAATATTTCCAAATGTTGAACCAACAGTTACAGCAGAGTTATTGTTCCATCAGACAAAAATTTTGCTTTTTTCTTCATACTGGAAATCGTAATAACCTCTGTCTTTCTTTCAAATGCATTTCACCGTTTCCAGTGGGCACACTTGTATCAGATTTTCTTGAATTGTTCCTGTAGCAATAAAACTTTTTTTTTTTTTTTTTCAAATGACGAAGAAGGTGAAAAGAGGTGAAAAAATTCTGAAAGTAAATAGCATGATTGATGAGAATTTCAACAACACTAAGCAAATTTAACACACTTCCACCAAGACCAAATTCTTCATATTCTCATAATCTTAGAGCTGTCATCTGTCAAAATGACAGCTCTGTCATTGATGACAGCTGTCAATGATGTAATGTTTTACAACAGCTGTCATTGATGACAGCTCTGTCAATGATGTCAAAATGAAATACATATCCATAAGATGATGTACCCAAATTTTATAGGTTTCCCTTTTAAAAACATCTTTGCTGAATGTTTGCTTCAATAAGGAATCATTTGCTCATCTTTATTCAGGTCATGGGAGAATATACCAAATTGTTGAAATTTTCTATTTAGCAAGTCTAAATACTCACTTTGTATATTTTATCAGTATATTCTATTCGACAATTGTCAGCTAAATGCAAATTCTGTTTCATACTCCTGTACTGCAAACGCTACATAGATTCTCATACAATAGGAACAAAAATGCCTTTATCAAGAGACCAATACATTTCTTCTTGTGGCAAAAAATGATATCCTGCGAGTAATAATCTAATAAACCTTCTCATGTATGCCTCAGTTGCAATGAATTCTGGACAATTTTTTTGCTGAGCGTATAAATTTGTCTGTTCAATTAGAAGAGAGCAAATGTCTGGGCCAAAAAGAACACAGAAAATCTTTCCACTTTTATAGTTTCTAGTTCATCTTTTTCATAACTTTTTGCCTGACGTGCAGCTGATGGCTCTTTTTTTTTCCATTTCAAATTTTCAGTCTTCTGTTTTTTAAACTTCTTTGTTTAACTAACAGTACTTTTAGAGCCCTGAAATTTACTTTTTTGGTGAATTTCAATTTCCCGAGCAGTATTGTTTGGTCAAATTTCATTATCATTCCCTTCTTCATCACTATCTTCTGCAATTTCTGGTGAAACAACAAAAATATCAGTTTCATTCTGGTCATTATCATCATCTGAAAAAAATCTTGAAAGGCTTCCTCTAAAGTTTGACATTTTTATGACACAAAATGAATGCTAGAGCATTTAACAAGGTGGGTGAAAAGGGAGAATACCCTTTTCTGCAGACGTTGGCCAGTGCAACACTTGCTTTCCACTGCTTCCCCCCCCCCATGAATACAAACAGCTGATTGGTGGAATGATCTGATAAACTTTGACCTTGACTAAAAATAGATCACCCCTAAAGCATACGTTTCTTTCGTTAAATCTTTTCATCACCTGGAAACCTTTTCACCCCTTTCAATACCTGGTCGAAACTTTTGCTTCACATTTGAGCTTAATTATTATAAAGAAAATGATTGTCGAAAACAAATGTTTATTTACAGGAGTATTTCCAATAGTAGTCCCTACACAATATCATTCGTTAAAATATAATATGTTCCGTAGTTATTTTTTAATATGCATTCATTTTGACCATTGTGTTAACGCAACACCAGTAAACTAATGGGTTAAATGTATGCCTTAAAGTTTATGCATGTTAGAATAATTAACTTGAACTCATAATACTGGTATAACTTTTGATTACACTTCAAGGGATGCATTTATTGAATGGTTTAAACATTTATAAACAACCAAATTTGCAGACTGTGTTTATGATTGCCTATTTTTCACATTTTCCTGAAATTGAAGTTTTGTAAATAACTAATTTGATAAAGAAGGTAACTGCTTTAACACACACACACACACACACACACACACACAAAAAATAGCCAACACTTCATGAGATTTATTTAATTGATGCAAACCGGTTTTGGTAAATATAACTTACTACCATCAGTGCAAGAATACATTCTTGCACTGATGTTGTAAATCACACTTATCAAAATTGGTCTGCTGCATTAACTATCATTGGTGTTTGCTAATGTTTTTCTTTCTGCATTATTCATTTGGCTACGAATTTTATAATAACTCTGCTTTATTTTTAAAAAAATGATTACTCAACATTTAAAAACATCTTAGATTTAATTGTATCTAGTTATTTTCAGTATAAATAAGAATTTCAGAATTATATGTACATTTCTTTAAAATAATTCTGATAAAATACTTGTGATTTTTGATGGAAGTTTTATCATGTACAAGGTTTGGTATATATGGCCTACTGTAAATTAAAAGTGTTTAAAAACTTTTCTGGATAGAAAAAATGAAAGTTTTTTTTTTTTTTTTTTTTTTTAGGGGGGGGGGGGGGTGTCCTTAAATACATGCTCTGGGGCCCAAAAATCCTGTTGGTGGCCCTACTTCTTAAGTTGGTAGATGTATTTTTAAAAGAACTTTTTGGTTGTTCACCAGGTATTATAATAAAGTCAACTAAACAGAAGCATAAAATTTATTAACTATCAGAAAAATCTTGTTTCCACAAAAATTCTTCAACGTATGCACCATTTCCAGCTTCACAACTCTTTGAGCAAGTGTACACTAAAAGTGTCCCCCAATCAGGGCTCTCTCCAAATGAATCCAGTGACAGGTACAGCAACATCTGTGACATAATCTTTGGAAAAGAGAAAGTAAGTGTAGTGAAATTTATATTGCATAAAAATACTTTTATACAATTAAAGTAAAAAGGTAGCCATTTAATTAGATATGATGAGAAAATTAAATTTTATTCAAGCACTATTTGTCATAATAAACATTATTTTACATCTATGATAAGTTAATCTTGGAGCCCACAAATTTAAAAAGACAGTACAACCCTTGTAATATATGTATAATTCTTTTTAAATAAAAATAAAATTAATGAATTACATAGTAAATCATGCAGCATTTTTCAAAAGTTTAAATCCACTTTAAAACTGGCTATTTTAAATCAAGATATTTTCATCTTATATTAAAATTATTTTTTTTAATTAACCTTCCTGGCTTTTGTTCCCTGGCAGTACCATACCTGCCAACATCTAGTGAAGAAAATCCAGTAGATTTATGTGGTATCTAATTCAAAGTCATAATTACTTATCTAAGTCACAAAGCACTCTTCGAAACTTTTTCACACCTTAAATTTCGCCATCTATTCTATGTATTATTTTTAAAAAATATAATTTGACATGACATGACATATGGTTTTTAAAATAAAAACTTTGCTTTTTATGACAATTTATGTTTGAAATTTCAATCACACATACGGTCGTGATATCAAAAATAGAACTTGTAAAAGAGCTCAGAAATAGAATTCTTTTAGCATAGAGGAATAAAACTTCAATGTTTCTTTACGTTCACAAGTTTTTTCTTAAATGTTCAAAATTTTACAAAATATCTGCTTTTTAGACTAAAAAAAAGTAGTAAAATTTTTTGGGACTTTGAACTCTCTTTCACAAAATGTTGCAGTTAAAAAAATTTTGTAAATGCTGAAATTTTCAAGAATCCTTCACAAATGAGTAATCAACATAAGCACAAATCTTTATTATTGGACCAAAATGGAATATTGATCCATATTAAATGAATAGACCCTAAGAGCAGTAATTTTTCAGAACTGGTGGGGAAATAAATGCTTGGATTATTAAAACTTCAAAATGTTAGAAAACCAGTAGATTTTAATGGAAAATCAGGAGACCAGGAGAAACCATCAAAATCCAGTAGAGTTGGCAGGTATGCAGTACACACATCACGGGCCCGATTCAAACGAAACAAAGTGCTATCGTTTTCCTTTGCGATCGCGGAAATTTTTGACTGATTCCTATGTTTCCTATTCAAGTGAAACCTGTCTATCGTTTTTAGATCACGTGACACTGCGATCGGTGTTTTGCTATCGCTTTTTCAAAAGCGATCGTTTTCGAGAACATGGCGGACGTACTGTTGATAAGAAGATTACAACAACAACGAAGGCGTCGTGTACCTCGTTATTTAAAATTATGAAGCAATCCGTTGGGATTATCAGACAGGGAATTCTGCAAGAGATTTAGGCCTGCGGAAAGCTGAATTTTCTAGCAGAACAGAATTTCTGTAGGGTTTATTTTCTGTGGGCCCTTGAGTTCCACTCTAGCAGAAACTACGATGCAGGTGTAATCTATAGTCCCCATTTTAAATCGTTTATTGCTCGGTACATTTGATGATTGAAACAGCGCGAAAAAATACATGAATAACGAATAATTTCTCGCTAAAATAAGCATCCTAGCAACCCTCCTAAACAAATACAAATATTCATACCATTATATTAAGGATGTCTTTGATTGTTAATTATATATCAGAACATAAAATATATAGTAATTCTACCCCTCCATTATAATTATAAACAGCTTCTCTGCTACAGAAAAATAAAATGTAGTAGGCAAACTAGAGAACAATTATCTACTCCTATACTATTATTAATAATTTTCTAAAAAAAATCTTCATAAATTAAAAATGTATTTCCATGATTATAAACATACAAAAAATATTAACCTAAACCAGTTAAAATTTTAAAACATTAACCTACAATACTGTTCGGGGAAAAAATTAAGACACTGCCTGTTGTCCGTTGCAGCTCAAACATAAATAAATAAACAGTTAGTCGTCGCCATTAAGTTAAAAGTTTTTTCCAGAGAAAGATGCGATTTTTTTTATTGGTTAACAGCAACTTTCTACGTCACCGGAAGTTGCGTTTTCACTCTGTGGCAATAAAGTTTCGATCTAGCAAACCTGTAAGTTGATCGCCTATTTTGTTTCACTTTGAATACACTTTTGTGATCACTTGTAAAAGCGATCGAGCTTCCAGAGAGAAAACGATCGCGTTTCGTTTGAATCGGGCCCCAAAACAGCAAGTCTTGTTCTTATGATCAACTCATCCCACGCTCCTGACATTAATGTTACTGCATTTTCTACATGTTCATGCCATTGAGCTATAGTTATAAAAACTGGAGTTATTACAGCCAGTAGAGGGGATTTTGAGCCTTCTGAAACCTAAACTAATTACAGGTGCCTGTCAATAAAGCGGGCAAAAGAATAGAAGCATAATGTTAAGAGTGGCTAAAAATATTTGCATTTACTAGATGAAATTAATGTACAGTGGTAAAATCTTTTTGCTTTGAAATTTATCATTCACAAGTTTCCCACACAGTTTTGCTTATTCTAAGATTACTGAATTTTTAGGTTCCCCCTTTCAGATTGACTAATTCCACTGTTCTGCAGGAAAGATTTCTTAAGTATGCGCCAGCATCTTAATTTCAATCTTTTCCATCCATTTTGAGAACAAATATTTTTCCTTTAGTATATTTTTATTTGAACCTCCAATGTCATTAGAGTAATAATTGATTATTTTTTTAACTTTAAATTATTTTTAATGCCTTATTTTTTTTTTAAATTTAAAATCAAAAAGGAAAATTCATTGTGAAGGAGGCAAGTTCAACTAAATGAAAATCATACAAAATAATAATAATAATGAAAATGTAACAATGAATGTTTTGATTTAGAAACAATGAAAGCAAATAAAGAATAAACTGAGTGTGTTTATGAGAAAAATAAAAAAAAGATTTGGGTATCATTTTACAATACAGTAGAATCTCACTTATCTGACATAAAGGGCCAGCAGGATGGGATAAGCGAAAATGTTGGATAATAGCGAGGAATCAAGAAAAAGCTTCTTAAGCATTAAGCTACATTGTATCTTGGAACATAATACATACATATGTTATATTACAATTACTATCTTGCATCATAATCATGCTCTAGAAATACAAGAAAACAATGGAAAAAAATGAAATTACAGTTTTACATAATTATTTATTGTCTAATTTACGAGTGCTATATGTTGCACTGTGAGGATTTGAAGAAATTTTTTTTGTAGTCTGTTTTCCTGATGAGTGCCATTTCTTTTCTGCCAAATTTCGCCATTTTTGTAGCATCATTATGTCAATTCCTGTAGTTTCTTCTTGTTGCTCAATGTATCGAATTGCAGTCTTTAGAGCCTTAACTCCATCGTTATGTGAAATTCTGCGAGGCTCAACAGTCGGTGTTTGATCTTCATTTTCGTTGTCATCGCAGTTGACAAAAGTGACAATTTCTCCATTGGTTATTTCTTGCTGATCATCAGCCTCCATCCAACTTTTGATTTCTTCCAAAGATACATCCTCACATCCAGGAATTTGTTGCACTAAAGGTAGAATCGTTTCTTTGGCTTCATCTGTGCTTCCAGTGTCCATATTTTCATCATTATAGAGCAGATTTTTTCATGATTTTGGCAATAGTTTGAGCCCTTACATCAGAGCAGGCCCCTGCAACCCGACGTCAGATAAGCGAGACTCACCTGTACTTATACATAACAACTGCCATTTTCTACTTCTAATCTGTTTAAAATTATATAAATTGTGTATTTAGTATGAATATTTTTTTAAGTTATTAAATTAAACTTAATTTTTTTTTAATATGCACCTTAAGTGTTTATGTTATGTAAATATATTTGTAATAGTTTATTCTATTAAAAGTGTGTAAATTGTTAAAACTTAAAAAGTGTTTCATAATTTTATTTGGTGAGGCATCAAAAATGCCATTTGAATGCTGTTTAGTAAAATTTATTAGAAGAGTCCTTTGTGTACTATTTGACAAAAACAATTAAAAATGATGTTCATGCTATTTGTTAAAATTCATGAAAATGTAGCTTGCATGCTATTTTACACCATGAGAATCTCAAAAGTTGGCAAGTATGGAATGTAATCAAGTGCCATAAGTGAATAAAAATTTTTATTTTTATTTTTCAATGCAGAAATATGTGCAGTAACTGATTACTGTCCTGCTCATACATGTCATACACCCTCCATCATTCTCCATTTTTAATAATATATCTCACACTAAAGAATTGAATAAATCTGTGGAAGCCAGGTGCTAAGTTTTAAAGATGGAAAGAAGGTTTTGTGAAAGTCTATGAGGTAATAAATATTTATAGTAAACATTCACCATATTTAGTGGTCTTTTTAACAACTTTTATTTAAACTTTCACTGGACACAAATATCCCTTTTTCAAACATGGATTTAGAAAGGTCAATTCATTCAAAGATTTTGCTCGGTTCGGATACATCTATAACTTATACATACAAAAGAGGTCAGAGAGTGTATGGTTAGAAATAAATAAATATACACATAGATACCTGAAATTCAAAAATTCGCTTAGCTCCACATTCACAGGGTGGTATACCAGTCTCTGTAGGAACACAGTCTGCTGAAACCAATAAGGGTTCTCCACCTCTTTGATAACGTAAAATCTGAAATAATAAAAGTCAAAGGTTTTTCCACAACTATTTTTATCTTTTTAAATGATATATTTAATGTATTAAGACTTTCAAATTACCAGAAAATTACACAGAAATTTTTGTATAGTACAACTGAACCAGGTATCCGGGTGGCCACCAAACTACCATTTCCTAAATTCAGTGGGGTTCTTTTTTTCTATGATATTTCCCAGCATTCCAGGATAGAATACATACTCCACCAGACTCATTTTTGTGACTTTCTACATATTTATACTACTTTGAGTAAACTTTTGAGTGACTTATTCTCACTTGTTTTCATTTTTAGTTATTTTAATTCTTTAATAATCTTTTTCAACAGATTTTATCATTTAAAAATTTTTTGATAGTTGAATGCACACAGCAACTTATAAGCATACTCAGATAAAAGAAAAAAACTATCTGCACACATAATCCCAAACTGTCTGCAAACTCATAATAGCTTGTGTTAACTGAATACATAGTACATATATGAACGTATGTATATGCAAATACACACACGTCGGTGCAACACTTGTGCTATAGCGACGTAAAAAATATTTCTTTTAGGTAACTATCCATCTTTAAAAAAATAAATAAATAAAAATAAAAAACATGGAATTACTGGAAAACTATCTACAAGACCTTTGAATGTATAGGTGCACGGCATGCATCTGCATTATTTGACTACACTTATGAGATACATTTTGTGAACTCTTTAATATTTTTCTTAATCGTTAGGTCATAGCGAATAAAATATTTTGTCCCTTGATGTTAGTGTTCATTCTAGAGCAATTTGAAAAGGCAAAGTGCCTGGTCGCCCTTTTAACGTTTTTTTAGCACCCAGCCGTCCTATTTGTTTTCTTTTCTGCACACTCCTTCTTTCACATCTCTATTAGTCAACAACCACCACATTTTATTTCCTACACACCCATTGCGACCCATCATGAAAATACAATTACAAAAACGTCCCTTTACAAAAAACGTCTATGTAATCGGACCTTTCCCACAAATGTAATTTATTAAAATGCCTTTTTCAACTATGCTATTTTTTAAAATTTAAATATTGTTACTGCCTTTGTTCTCAATTGCTCGAGCCAAGAAACCCAAAAAGTGGCCTCTTTGGCATGTTTTGTTTTTGCTGACTCAAGTGAGAAGCTTGATCGGCAGAACTGCCTGGCATTTCACTTAAGAGTTGAAGGAAGAAAACACAGAAAATTCAAAATTTCCTAAACATTTCTGATTCCATCCTAAAATATTGGTAGTTACGTCTGATAAAAATGTAGTTATGAATTATTAAACAACCATTATTCCAGAGTCATCATCAGCTGTATAGTTATTGCTTTTCTCAATGTTTTTATTAGTTTTCCATACGTAAGTTTGTTTTTTCCCCTGAATGATTAACTCTATTTAATCGGCTTTCTTAGTACACATTATTCATAATGTATAACAGATATTTACTAACCATATGTAATTATGGGTGATACAGAAAGTATACCTTAGCAAAGTGACGTTTTGCAACTTGAAAATTCTGCGGGATTTGTTTGTTAATTTATGGCAAGCCTATACAAGGGACATTTTCTAAGGGGGTGCCTTGGTTGGACAAATTTTAAAGCATTTAAGGTGTATTGATGCTACATCTGGATGAAAGTGACCTGAACTCCAAACCGTTGGATGGCCCGAATGCGGGAACTTCAACTGTCTCCCATGTTCAGTGGCTTATACGCTCAAACTGATCTGAAATTCAGCGATTCATGACATTTTGCGAATACAGTTTTGCTTTAGCAGCGTAGTGCATGCAAGTCCTTTAGTTTGCCAGCCCAGTCTAAGTTTCAACATTCTGCCCCCATTTCAGTCTTTTAGTTTTCTGCCATATTATTTCTAAGTGCTCTACTGGCCCTCTATCTTTGTTTTTATCTTGCCCCTAGGCACCCCCCTTCTTTCTTATTATGCCACAGTTTTGCTTATACATAAGTGGAGCAACTGCAGAATTTGGTATTCTCGAGATTTGATATTCTGAATATTTAAATCATATACCTTCTGATTTTTTAAAAATTCTCAACATTTTAGTATATGAAGACAAAAAATTAAAAACAAAAGAAAGCATATAATCCCAAAGGGAAAGGATGTCTTCAAAAAACAAACTGTGTCATAAGTTAATAATTAGGTTATTCATAGAACAAACTATCATCTATTTAAGCTTATTTTCAGTTTTTAAAAAAACTCTAGAAATAATTCTGAATTTTATTTTATATATAAACTGTTTAAATACTTTTGTAACAGAATGTAACTTATTTTAATCAGTTGATTAAAAAATTTTGATAGTTAAAATAAAATATTTAATTAATACAATTTTAAAATACTTTTTCTTTTTGAGGTTAAAAAGATTAAACCAAAGTTATATAATTAAAAACATTAAAAGCCATTAAAATTTCCGTAAAATCTAAAAAACATGCACCATGAGCGCTTTCGGCAGTCAATCCACTGCCGTCTTCAGAACTGAGCCCGTCTGGCTCGCTCCACGCTTCTTCATTAATTCTTGCCACGATTCCTCTATTTGCGCATGCGCCATGTCGTTGACAGCTCCCTCTTGTGTCATTATTTCCAACGCTTCCCGTTTCAAGCCATAACTGTGGTTATTGCAATTAGCTATTTTCTTGACATTTATGAAATCTTATGAAGAGGTAGCTGTCAACGACATGGCGCATGCGCAAATAGAGGAATCGTGGCAAGAATTAATGAAGAAGTGAGGAGCGAGCCAGACGGGCTCAGTTCTGAAGACGGCAGTGGATTGACTGCCGAAAGCGCTCATGGTGCGTGTTTTTTAGATTTTACGAAAATTTTAATGGCTTTTAATGTTGTTAATTATATAACTAAGGTATTTCCATGTTTGAATTTTAACTAAGAATTAACAAGTTAGGAAAAAATTTAGTGCTTAAGAGACATTAAGTAGTACAAAAAATTAAAAATAAAGCCTTATTTAAAAATAATTATTTAAAATATTTTAAACTTTATTTCGTACCTTTGGACAAGTCTGTGAGTTTTACAATTGTTTTGATTTATTTTATACTTGCTAAAAAGCTTTACATGTAGTAATTATTTTTAAGTGAAGTGAAAGAAATTGAAGACATCATAGATGTTCTGTGACTTGTAAAAAACAAATATTTTAATTTTAACTCAGCTCCTATCTGAAAAGCAATAACCCATCTGAAAATGGGGGGGGAGTACTTCTATTCTTTTTTTAAGATTGGCGTAAATTACTACTGGAAGAAATTATTGTACAAAAACACTGTTTTTCAATCTTTGTAAGAATTCAGTTATCTTTTTTTCCCACTATCAATTGACTCTGCTTATGAGAATAGTGTATTAGCTGTAATAAATACTGCTTGGCTGGTGAGAAAATGTCACTCCCCCTAATTTTGATAAAGTAAGGAAATTTGTTACATTGATTTTATAACAGTTGAATGGAGATGTCTTTCTTTCAAGAACTGGTCTTTTAAGATATTTATCTAACTCTCTGGCGAGAACATCCATGATATTGTTATTTGTATGACTTTAATTGCAGTAAAACTGGTACTAAATGAACAATCACAAAAGGATTTCTGATTTTTGAATAAAATGATTTCAATCTAATGAGAACATTTAAAGAAAAAAGTAATAGCTCAATGATCTCAGAAAACTAGTGAAAATAAAACAAAAAAGAAGAAAACATACTGCTGCTGGATAACCAGATATCCAGCTGAAAGTTTGGCCGGATATTCAGTATCGGGCCAAATTGATATCCATTGCATCACTATTACATAAAGGTACGTAAACACAGCATGGAAAAACTGTCCAAAATAGACTCGCCGCTGGTCAAAATGAGTTGCAGACGCATTTATATGATCGTGCATGCTAGCTTACGATGATATGCATCGCAAAAATTCTTAAAAGTAAATTTAGAGGTAGTCAAAATCGTCTTCTTTTTTCCAGCAAAATTTGGCCCCCAAAATTTTTCGGGATCACATTACTTCCTTATACTCTGTACAGGGAAGTAAAAATACTTCACAAATTTATTTACTTCCAGCAACAACGCCACTCTTGTGAAGGATGTGCTTTTCCCCCATGGGAGTAGTAAAGTTTGGATAAAATTGAAGATCAGCAAGAAACTCAGCATGGGAAAACTTGACTGCATTTGTTTTGAGATTTTAGAAAATTGATAGAAAGCCTCTTTTTTTCTTTTTCTTTTAATTTTTTGATCTAAAGCATTTTTTGAGATTTTAGAAAAACTTCACTCCACCCTTTTCACTCATGATTTGCATATGCTTTTTAAAAAAAAGTTGTCAATGTATGCTTATACATGCATGTAGTCTTGATTTGAAATGTGCATATTGAAGTCAAAATTATCAGCATAATTTGAAAGTAAGGAGGTGGTGGGAGTTATATTAAGAATTGCATATAAGAAAAATCTGATGTGGACACCGCGACTGCCTTGCACACACACCTATTAAATCAAACATATTTTCAGCGAACTTCGTTTAAACTTATAAAATACTGCAATAATACTAAGGTTTAGCAATTTCTAGCCAAATATTTCAGATATTGCCAAGATGGATTCAATTTGAAAGATTTGTTTTCGGCACTTAATTGGGCAATATTTTGCTAAAATCCGACAAGCTCGAGATAGTTTGCAAGATTATGGGGGATGGCCAAAGTAGTCATTGACCATAGACTCAATGTATCCATACACCTTAATGTATTAAAAGTCATTTGGGTGACCCTGCCAATAAATTACCTAGTTGACTGCAATTAAAAAAGAGATTAGAACCAAAAATCGCAATGCACAACTAGATGTTACAACAATCTTATATATGAAATTTCAACAATCTACGACTAATAGTTTTTGAGATATGAAAGTTAAATACATACACATGTATACCAAAAGTCACCAAGCTTGGCCACGTTTGGCTTAATTTTTGAGGGAGGTACGTGACTGTAGTCGAACTATTACCTAACTAAATGGTAAGATGGTATTGTGCTTGAAATGGATGAATATCTCTAAAGCTGCCATTGACTGTATTGTGTTAAAATTCTTTTAAGTGTTCCTGTAGCAGAACTATAAATGATACAGACACTATTTTCAATGGAGAGCAGGGTTGTTTTGTCCAACCTGAAAAAACGTGGGTGGGTTTTTCAAAAAAGCCCACTTGAAAACACCTAACTGGGTTTTTTCAAAATTTCAACTTTAATTATGTAGATAATGCATTGCTCTTAATATAAGTATACCACTTGTAAACCCCTGCCAACCCTCCTCCCACTTTACCCTACCTAAGAAAAAAAAAAAAATAAAGACTTCACATAGGCATAAAAACTTTCTAGAGAAAATTTTTATACCTATCTGAATTAAAATGAATAAGGATTTTTTAATCACTCAAAAAACATTAGTTTAAAAGTTTTAATTAAGCACTAGTATATTACTGTTAAAATTATTACTATTAGTCAATTTATCTAAGAGCAAATTATGATTGGAGTTCTTATTTTAAAAAAGTTATTGATTTATATGTTTTTTTTTTCATGTATAATTAATAATTGTAATTATTTATTACTATTAATTTAACCATTTTTTAATTATAGCAGATTTTTGTAATCAATTAGTTGTTTTAAATTGTATTTAGTAATTAGCAAAATGTTTTTCAAATATCTTCTGGATAATCTGAAACCCCATCCCTTCCCCTGAAAAAACCCTCATAAAACCCAGGTTTAACAACCCTGATGGAGAGATTCATTTTCAGGGTGGCCACTCTTTCTCAGAGAAAAAATTCAAGGACTTTCAAGGATATCCTGAAATGCACAATGAGCATACATATTTTTGAGATTTTTTTTGTCATTATTTCTATTTTCTTATAACCTATTTTAATCTCATGGTTTCATGAACACACATATATTGAAAATTCCTCAAAAACAGTTAATACTATATTAGGCAAGTTAGAGTGTTTAGGTTCATTAATTTTATTTTTTACCAACTATGCGAAAAATTCCAGAGCTGGGGATCGAACCCAGGACTGCCGCTTAACATGCAGGTGCTCTACCACTGAGCTACTCTGGGATGATTTCCAGATGAAATTTCTCGCATTAGAACCGTTGGCATTTATCATTTTTGTCTGCAAACCACAGAAGGAACAGATGAAACAATTAATTCGCGACACCTGCGTTACGCCGTGGAAGTTATACATATTTTTGAAAGTCTTTCTAAAAATATGTACACTTAATACTATTTCATAATTGTCGAGAGACAATGTAAATTAGAGCAAGTACTGTTTTAATCAAATATTTTGATTTTGGCAAACACCATATTTTGATACCAGATATTACTTAGCATATTTTTGTATGTATTATTTGATTTAATATAAATTTTAAATGAGGAGGAAAGTGTAAGTGAAAGGGAATTTGCATGTTTATGTAAAAATGATATTTCTTCTTCAATTCCAAAATAGCAGCTTTCATAAGTAGGAACAAAACTCATGCATTTTAGATGGACATGACAAATTCTTTTGGACATGACTTTAATTCTCTTTTCTCGACGAATAAAGAATTCCTGTAAAATTTAAATTGAAGGAGGGGAGGGGAAGGAAACACATGCCTTTAAATACAACACGCATGGAAATATGTATTCCATTAATTTTAATGTTATAAAATATAATCAAGAAATTCAAAACAAGAAAACTATTTACAAACAAATTTCAGGATAATAAAATGTCAACTGCAATTATTCAACAATTGTGATTTTTCTTTTCCTCCAGGGTACGTGGTTTCATTATCGCAGGGGCTTGGAATAACTGATAACACAACAAAAATTCAGCAATTGGTTGGTAAAATTTAAGGATATTCCCGATTTCCTTTCAAAATTCAAGGACATTCCAGACATCCATTCAAAATTTAAGCACATTCCAGGGCTTGAACTTTTTTTTTTTTTGTAAATTCAAGGACATTCCAGGTTTTCAAGGACGCGTGGCCACCCTGCATTTTGTAACCCTTAACAACATCACTTCTGAGTCATTTGAAAAGCCTAATACCTCTAAAATAAGCTTTAATAAATTTCTACCCATAGAGTGTAATGTATTTAAAATCTTTTGGGCAGCCCTGCAGATAAATTATCCAGTCAATCAGGATCAATGGGAAGGTGCACAACTAGATATTACAACATTGAGAAATATAAAGTTACAAAATTCTATGACCAATAATTTTTGAGACATGCGAGTTACATACAGGGTGGCCATAATTAAAACTGCAAGTGTTCAAGGGGTGCTGGAGAGAAAACTACCAAGAATATTCCAGTGAAATTTGGTATCTTCACGTTTCAGAACATGCGCAAGTCAAATATGCAAAAAAAAAATCGTCATATTCACCCGATAGATGGCGCTGTACCGTATTTCAAAGCTCACCGGTGGCATATACAACTTCCAAAACCGATAGACAGAGCATAGTGACATTCTATGAGGCATATAAACAATATAAAACATCATGTACAGTTTATCAAAATTCCATACAATTCGCTTCAGTAATTAAATTTTTATAGTAACATGTAATCAAAAATTAACGTAAATTAAGATCACAAATTAAACAATTCATAAAGACGCTTTGGAAAACAATTAAAGCATTTTTTATTCTCATTGACACTCATTGAGCCTCTTCTTAATCGTTTCATACGCCAGTATTCTTTCAGAGTAGCTAAATAATTGCTACCATTCTGATAGAATATCGTCACTAACAATGCATGTTCCTTCTTATTCAGAGTCATGATTGACCATTACTCAATGTGGTCTTGTTTTTACACTGTTCGATGAGCTTAAAATTTGCATATATGACGACCATAAGCATTGAAAAACGATATAGCGCCATCTATCGGGTGAAAATGGTGGTTTTTTAAAAATTGCATATTTGACTTGCCCATGTTGAAACGTGTAGATACAAAGTTTCACTGAAATGTTCCCGGTAGTTTTCTCTCCAGCACCCCTTGAACACTTGCAGTTTAATTATGGCTACCCTGTACATACAAAAACACAGATGTCGGGGAAAAACTGGTCAAAATGGACTTACAGTTGGTCAAAATGGGTTGTACATGGATTTATATTAACGTATAATGAGTTGCATAGCAAAAGTTATTAAAAGTAAATTTAGAGGTCGTCAAAATCGGTTTCTTCGTCTAAATCTAGCTACCGAAATTTTTCGTGATCACATTACTTCCTTATACTTTGCACAAGGGGGGGGAAAAAAAGTTATAATTATTATTACTTTTTTTAAAAAGTGTATATGGGAGTTTAAAAGAATACGCTGAAGAGAATGCCTTCAATTAACATAATTACTTGTTCAGGATTATGCTCTATTCTTTTGCGAAACTTGTTGAATGCCTTATCCTTTTTTTTCATGACTGCATCCAAGTCGTCTAATGACTCATCTTGCAATTCCTTTGGTGCCTTGGCTGAGGACATAAACTGCTGATATTCCTTCATTTTTTCCGCCTCACTTTTCTCAGGCCTTTCAGGTGGTACATATTCTGTATCTGATTCAATCTCATACTCAGGAAGTAAAAAGGGATTTGCTGGAGCCTTTTTCCTTCGAGGTCCATCCTCTTAAAGAAAAAATAAATAAAATGATAAATTATACTATGTTCATTTCAAAACATGCATTAGCTAACAAGAAGTGACTGCACTTGCATCCACTCAGATTTTACCAATATTCTACATATCAATGGTTTACTCTTAAGGTATTATAGTTTTAAAAAAATGTTATCTGCCATAACAAACAACAAACCTGATTGTGAGACAAAGTAAAATACCCTCTCCCATTTGCAGTTCACTGTTCGCAACCCTGCATATTCGCAAATTTTGCTCTCAAAGTTTTTTTTTCATTTTTTCAGCAATTTCGTGAATATTTTAGGCCATTTTTTAGCAGAAAAATGTTTACATTCACCTTAATTGGTAAATAGTTTTAAAATAACAATGTCAGTTGTAGTATTCTGCTTACTACTGCCGTGAAAGTTTAGTTTAGTTAAAAAAATTTGATTCTCAAATTGAGCAAGTTACCAAAATCAGAATAAGATTTTACCATGCGTTGTGTCCGAAAGTGTAGAAAATAACCCAATGATCTTAGCCTTGCCTGAAGTGTGTGTTTGAAAAGTGGTAAAATAAACACAGAGACATCGTATTAGATCACCAAATCACAAAATTTTATTTAACAAATAACAGTGGTAAACAGCTAGTGGCCTCGAGACATCAGTAAAAGAAAATGAAAAGGAAGTAAACACTGCGCAGGGGTTTTACTGCGCATGGTAGGATTGCTCAGGAACAAAAGAATACTAGAATGCTTTAATTACCCAATTATTAGCCCTTGAAAGTTAAACAAAAAAAAAAAAGGAAAAGGAAATGCTTAAATAAAGTTGTCATGACAAAGGTAGTTTGATTGGATCCAAGCACTTAAGTTAAAAGGCTCTGCTGCAGCATGAGAAAAAAAAATTTATCCTACCAAAAAGAAAAAAAAAAGGAAAATTGGGCAAACAAGTCCCCACCCTCTAAATAAAGAAAGAATCACATTACAGTATTTTGTTTTTCCCCACAAGCCACAAAATTTGGATATGCAAACAAACACAATCAAGAAGTTTCAGCAAGCAAAATCAGTAAGACAAGAAAAGAATACATAATTAACAACCCCCAATGTGGCAAGGATATTCACATATTTTGACATAATGAACTGAACTCAACAATTGACAAGATTAAAACATGGCGTTACAGGTAAGTTACACTTCGGGATAATACTTGAAGAAAAATTTAAGCTTTACATTTGTCTTTAATCCCCCCCCCCTCTCTTAGGTTAGGTACAAAAAAAAAGAAACTTCATTAAGTTAGGATAGTTCAAGAGTGGACAGGCTTCCTGAGTCGATTGTCTAGCATATCTGGGAGAAAAGATGTAATAGGAATGGGCTCACCCGATTGACCAGCAGTTGTTCGGTGACAGTGATCCTCAGGGCGCGGATGGTCGGACGCAGTTAGCTGCAGGGCTGAGCAGCATAGACCTTCTTTGGGCGGGAGCACCAGGTCTAAAACATGATGGCTTTAGCGGTGGGCGTCATAACGGCTCTCCACTGGGTACAGATGGTGCAGAACTCGGTCGTCGACGGCTCCTGAGCCGGGCAACCACGATCCCTTTCCAGGCCTGGGTATGTCGATCTTGCATAAGCGATGGCGCAGGGGCGCTAAACTTGTCGCCCATCAGGTAGTCTGCTTGAACGATGATGGGAGCCGCAAGCCCATTTCTTCAATCACAACAAAAAAACTATCTCTCCCACGGAAAAAAAAAAAAAAAAAAACATTGCTTCAAGTGATTTGACGTCCAAATATCAAAAAAAATATAAAATTTGTGAAAAGGTGATCATCATTAGTCCTGGCCCTCTGGCCTACGATTTTGGGGGATCACATCCTATAAACGTCGAACGTCGTCGCCGTCAAACGTCGAACTTGGACAAAAAAAAAAAGGCGAGAAGAGAGTCCAGGAATCACCCTCCTTACAGCACCGCGTCAGCTCTCAGAATGAATCTTTTTCGCCCCGCGCTTGGGGAGCATGGAAGAGACGCCGGCCGCGGGGACCAATCAGAGCGCGCCATCTCAGCCGGGAAACTTCGAGAACATTCGATCGACGGGGGAAGGAAGCGGGAAAATAAGAAAATGGCGGCCAGCAACAACTGCACGCGGGAAAGGAACCAACTTGGCCGAGAAGAAACGCAGGCAAGAACGGCCATCTTGAAATGGGGAAAAAAAAACTTAATTGATCATAGGGGACTTAAAAACGTTATTAAATTTCCTAAAATTTTAGCGGGAGATAGCTAATCGTCCGAGACAACCCTGGGTAAAATTTGGAATAAAAATTAAAATTAGAAGAGAGTAAAACTAATTAAAAACCGGACATGAACAAGAGATATTGCAAGAAATGAGTTATGCAATTGAAGAGAGAGGGAAACTTAATAGTCAGCAGAAAATCGACAGAATTTACCTGATAATTAAAATTACACCTCCGGAGACCGGGCAAACAAAGGCAGGATTAATTTAAAGAAAAGGTAATTATTTAAAAAAAAGATCCCAACAAAAAAAAAGATAATTAGTAGTAATTTAAAAGAAGTTAGCTATTGAGTTATAGAAGAAGAGTCATCCAGACCATTATATCTCCTGACAAAAGGTATTTAAATTAAACTTCCAAGTTAATTACAAGTATTAAGAAAATAAATAATTAATGGTTAAAACAATTAAAAAAAAAATTACTGCTTTTGATTTGTAAAAAACATTATCCCCCAAAAACAATACAACATATTATCCTTCCTTCTCCCCCAAAAAATTTTTTACGAAGTAAAAAATTTTTCGTTGAGAAGCCAGGAACACACTGGTGAAATGTCTTGAGAAGCAGCGTATAATACCATTTTGACAACTAAACCTGGGGAAGACCAGCCATGGCAGCCAGAAAAAAAAATTTTGCATAATGCAAAATACCTCAAATAAACATCAAGAACCCATGTCCCAAGTCAGGACACATAAAAAAAATTTCAATCCTATACCTACATATTCCATAAAGAAAAAATCAATCAAAAGGCAAAGTTTTACCTGCACATTCCTTCACAACAAAAACATACAGTATATATGTAGTACGACATAAAACATGACAGAACAACATTAAACGAAGACAAAAAGGTAAAAAAAAAATCTTTGGTACAAAAGGGGTAATACGCAATACTGACCATGATGATTTAGAGTCCAAGGAAGTGGTCAGTAGCAAAGTTTTGTAAAGTCCTCATATAAGTAGTCACTACGTGGAGTTTGTTGTCACAAGCGTGGGTAAAAATCAGTTCAGAGATTTCCAAAAGTAAATAAAAGGCTAGTCAGTGTCATGTATTGAATACAAGAGCACTAGCAGGCAAGGGCGGACAAGTACCTAGGATGTTGAACCACCCCCCTTTCAAAGAAATGGTGAGAAAAAAAAATTGACAGGGGCATGACAATCCCAAATTTGTAGAGAATGAAAAAAACCCAATTAATGCATTAATTTAGAGGTTAAGTTGGTAAAAACATTAGGAGACAGGAGAGAACTGATCCCTGAATAACCTCACATCCAGCAGCAATTGGTCTGAGTACAACAGGCTAAACACCAGCCCAATTGTGACCCAAGATCAATTACCACCAAATATGGAGGTTAATTCAAGTGACCAAGAAGGCTCTAGAAACACATCTGGACACTAATCATTTTCTCCAAAGAGGAAAACAAAACAAAACAAGGTAATTTTAAGAAAACAGCCCAAACCAGCATGAATAACTTAGCAAACACCCACCCATATAACCACAGGTAACCAGAAGGTTGGTAGTAACAAAAGGAATTACTTATTGTAAACAAGGTGAGAAAAAAAAAATTTGAACCCAAAGTTTCTTAGATAAAGGCCCTGGGATTGTCTACACCAGCAAAGTTAACAACTTTAAAATTTTCCTCAAGCCATTACAGAGAGAACAAAAGTTTGAACCCAGAAATCTCTGCACTGATTTGACAATTCCAGTACAAGTTTTGTTTGACACAATCAGGTAAAAGTATTTTACGAAAACTTTCATGTGGTTAGACAGTAATAAAAGGTAAAAAAAATATATCACATGAATTATTGCAATGGCCCTTAGCCATACACAATTTGTACTACCAAAAGGGTACTACATCAGATTATAACACTTACACAAAATCATCAAACCAAAACAAAATATTTACTTCAATAGGAACTTGTATAAAAATGTAACAACATATAACACAGATTGTGCAGGTAAAATTTGATTGATACCAACAAACAAGTAAACAAAACAACCCACCCACAAGAAACTAAAAGTAAACGAAAAAGGTAAACACAAATGCAAACACAAAAAAAAAAAAAATACAATACTAAAATGACACCTAAATTCAAAAAGGAAAAAATGATTCGCAAATAAAAGACCCAGCACTACTTTTTAATTACAAAGCCAAATTGATCACGTGGCCTAAGATTATACCCATGACTACTAGTGGAGCTAGACAGGCCTGGAGAAATCGAAGATGGGGTTGCGGCATCAATATCATCACCATTTGAACTTAAAAAGGAAACAGGGGACACAACAGTATCTCTAAAAAAATCAGTAACAGGTTCTGCATCAGACAGGGCTACAACAGGCGGCATAGGAGAAGCTTCAAAACTGTCATCCCAAGTGGGATCATAAGGAAGAAAGGGGTTTGGGTACTCTTTTAACATCTTCGCTTCCCAATCCTCAGTTGAAGACGAAGGGGTAGACTCAGGTAAAACAGGCTCAGGAGTGTGTGGCAAGTTGTTATTACTAGTAGGAAAAACATCTCTATCAACAACTTTAAAAATTCTATTGACATGTACCTTTTGAACATCTGATGGGTTAGTTAAAAGAGAAATCAAAAATAAAACAGGAGAACATTGCTTTAAAACGCGATAGGGACCCTTATTAAATTTACAAAGCTTTTTCGACAAATTAGGTTTATGTGCAGGTGTGTGTAAGAAGACAGTGTCACCAACTTTAATGTCTTTTAAGTTAAATTTTGTAGAAGCAGAGTTAGCTTGGTTATGAGAGGCAACTTCAAGGCGATCTTTAATTATTGGAAAGGTGTTCTGGAGATTGGTGACAATTTCCTGAGCATAGGATCTAGTGTCGGCATATGTCCTGAATTTTGATGAAAAAATCAGGTCATAAGGCAACACCAGATCTCTACCATAGGTGAGAAAAGCAGGAGTGTTTTGAATAGTTCTGTGGTAGGCAGTGCGAAAGGCCAGCAAAGCAAAAGGAACCTGTTCGCACCAATCCTCCTGAGTTTCACTAACCAAATGACTTAAAGAGTCTACTAAAACCTTGTTCAACCGTTCAACGACCCCGTTGCCTTGCGGATTATAGGCCACCGTGTGCATTTTCTTGATTCCTAAGACCTTATAGACTTCCTCCATTGCCTGCGACAGAAAATTGGACCCCCTGTCTGAGTACAGCACCTCCATAATGCCATGTCTCGAAATAAAGTCCACCAAAACCCTAGCTACAGTGGCACTTTGTATGTCTTTAACAGGGTAAGCTTCTGGAAATCTAGTAAAATAATCTGTAATTACAATTAAAAATTTGTTCCCATGTTTAGAGGTAATGAAGGGACCAACCGCATCAATCGCACACTTCTGGAAAGGTCTATCAACAGTGGGGATCTCCTGGATGGGTGCCTTTTGACCTTTTTTGAAACCACGTCTTTGTAAACAAGAATGGCAAGACATCACATAATTCTTTACATTACGGTACAGACCTACCCAAAAAAAATTTTGCCTAACCCGATGCAATGTTCGAGAAAGACCTGGATGTGCAACAGTTTTGTTGTCATGGCAGGCTTGAAGAACTTCTTGAACAAGCGAGTGAGGGACAACAAGTCGAATATTGGAAAAATTTGCATCAGTAGATTGGCAAACAAGAATATTTTGTTGAAAAAAAAATTTATTTGACTTATGAATGAAAAAAGGATCTTGCGAAATATGACTCGCCATCTTTTGGCAAAAAGAGTCTTCCTGTTGTGATTTAATTAAGTCCTGGTTAGGCAAAGGTAAAATTTCACACTTAAATGGAACATTATCAACAACGTTAACTTCTCTAGAAAGAAAGTCTGCCATTAAATTTAACCGTCCAGGTTTGTGTACAATAGTATAGTCATATTGTTGTAACGTCATAATCCAACGAGCTATGCGAGAGGTGGGATCCTTCAATTTAAAAAGTTGTGAAAGTGACTGTTGGTCAGAAAAAATAGTTACATGAGTGCCATAAATATACTGTTTAAATTGATTAATACCAAAAACCACGGCAAGGGCTTCCTTCTCCACAACAGAATAATTTATTTCAGCGGCCGAAAATTTTTTGGAAGCAAAACAGACTGGGTGCGGAAAACCGGCTTCATCCTCTTGTGTGAGCACAGCGCCCATGGCGAACTTGCTCGCGTCAGTACAGATAGAAAAGGGCTTATTGAAATCTGGTAATTTTAAGCAAGGCTCTTTCGTTAAATCCGACTTAAGTTGGTCAAAGGCATCTTGTTCGAGATCCCCCCAGGAAAATTTTACAGAGTCTTTAGTTAAATTAGTTAAAGGGAGAGCTTTTAAGGAGTAATTATTGATGAACTTTCTATAAAAACCAGTCAGGCCTAAAAATGAGCGAACTTGTTTTCGGGTTTTTGGAACAGCAGCATTGAGAATAGATTTGATGTTATTAGGATCTGGCATTACCTTACCCTCCGTTACTCTATGTCCTAAATACGTAATTTCACCTTTTGCCAAAGCACACTTTTTGGGTTTAAGTTTTAGGTTTGCATCAGTTAGACGCTGAAAAACGAGCTCGAGCCTAGATAGATGGTCTTCGAAGGTAGTTGATGCCACAACCACATCATCAATATAAACACCGATTTGGAAGTTAGATAGTCCGGATAACACAACGCCCATTAACCTCTGGAAACTAGCACTCGCGTTTCGCAAGCCAAATGGCATCCGTTTGAAGTGAAAGAGGCCCTCCTCTGTAGTAATACCTGTGAGATGAGCATCGTCTGGATGCATGAACATTTGGTGAAAGCCTGACGTCAAATCCAAGGAAGAGAAAAATTTAGCCCCAGAAAGAAAATCAATCATCTCTTGCAAATTCGGAAGGGGGAAATTATCTGGTATGGTCTTGGCATTAAGCTTACGGAGATCGGCCACCAGGCGAAATGATCCATCCGCTTTTTTGACCAGAAGGACTGGCGCAGCATAACTGCTGGTCGATGGTTCGATAATGCCAGCCTCCAAGAGAGTTTGAATCTGCCTCTTCATTTCAGGCTTGAGGTGGTAAGGGACACGATAGGGCTTAGAACGAACCGGAATGTCATCTGTAAGGTGTATACGGTGTTGAATGATGGGGCAGGCGCCCAAGTCGGAGGAGTCTAAAGAAAAAACAGACTTATATTTGGACAAAAGAGCAATCATGTCATTGCGTTGAGATTCGTCAAGATGGGATAAATCTATGTCCTTAGCCCACTGGCTAAAATCATCTGAACCAGTTAGTTGTTCTACCGAGTTGACTTCGTCAGAAACTTGATTTAAATGGATAGGGGTAATATTAACAATTTTCATATTCTTATTTAAGGTAATGGAATCATGGGTAAGATTAATAACTTGAATTAAACACTGACAATTTTCATTAATGGTGGAAATAGCATTGGCAACAAGAAAGGAAGTTAAATTTGTATCGGGATTTGGTTCAATTATTACAGTAGAATTAATGAAAGAGGGATCGCAGTTTGGAATAGTCACAAAAAATCTCTTTTGAGAATAAGCGGGTAAAATGATCTTAGCGGGTAACTTGCCAAAAAGAGAAAAGTCAACATCGGGATCAACATGATCATGTGCACTTGGCACAACAGCATTCAGAGAAAACGGGGGATGTTCATGCGTCCAGACCACTCTAATATCATCATTAAATAAAATACAGTTGTCACAATCGATATGAAATTTGTAAGTCTTTAGAAAATCAAGTCCCAAAATGACATCAAAGTTAGGAGAAAGGCAACTCTGAGCAACCAAAAAATTACATGAAAATGGGGTGTTAGAAATGTGCAACTCAGTTTGAATTAATTTTGGGGTGACTATGTCAAAACCCGTGAGAGCCTTTAAAGAGAGGTGAGAACTATCAAATTCCTTAAAGTTAATTAGAATATTAAAAACATTAGAAGAAATTAAATTAACACAGGCACCAGAATCTATGAGTGCACGAAACTTAAAATTGCCAAAGTTCACATCAATTATGGGTAAAGAACTCGACACACTTACTACAGGTTGCACAGCGGGATCAAACGGGGAATTAATGGAGTGTTGCGATCCAGACCAACCTCCCCCCAAACTTAGTTTAAATTTCCATCATTAACCCCACCCTGATCAGAGCCTGAAGCATTGGCAGGAGTCTGATTTTCCTGACGAGGCCTGTGTTGGGATCTAGCAGCCTGGTCACGTTGTTTTTTTCGACAATCTCTCGCGTAATGTCCTGGGCGGTCACAATAAAAACAAGTTATGTTACGTTGAGCTCGGGCAGGTTGGGAATGTCGCTGTGGAGGAAGAGACTGTGGGATAAAACTCTGCAACTGCATTTGTGACAGCTGAGCCTGCATCGCAGCCATCTGGCTGGTGAGCAATTCAAGGCTTTTTGCATATGAGTCCGTAGTGGCCTTAAGGAGCCTCTCAAAGTCGCTTTCAACCATCTGGGAACGTGCCGTTACGGCATTTATGTCTGACAGGTGGCATTGGAGTGCCACTTCCACACGTTTCGCGACCTGTACCGCCTCGACAAAAGTTTTAGGGTCTACAACAACGACCTGGGCCTTAATGTTTGGAAGAAGACCCGCTTTGAATTGTGAAAGGAGCATCTCCTGTGAGAAACTCTGGGGTATTGTGTCCGAGGAATTTATGGGATTTTTGAGGGCCTTATGGGCAATTCCTTCCAGTCTAGTGGCGTAATCACGCACTGTCTCCCCAAAATTTTGCTTACAGGACGTTAATTTTTCTATGTCCTGGGCCAAGGATCCCGCTTCTGCAAAGTGTGCCATGAAGCGGTCCTTGAATTGTTTCAGCGTAAGACCCTCAATTGCCTCTAAGGTAGATGTGTAGAATTGGAGAGCAGCACCCTCCATTTTCAATTTTGCGACTGCCAAGGCCTGGTCATCCGTCCAGGCTGCCAAGGGCTGAATTAGGGAAAGGGAGTGAAAAAATTTGGAGCAGTTGCTACCAGACAGTGGTGGGAGCATGCCGATAAAAGCCGGACCTGGCAATGCCGCCGCCCTGGCACCATCTTCTTGAGCCATACTGGGACTTAGGAAAAAGAAAATTTTGAAACTCCCAAAATAAAAGTTTACCACCCAATACGCTTCTCAAGACAGTCCCCAGTTACAAAGAGATATGAAAATGCATCAAAAAAAATGAAAGTTTTCTGTATCCATTTCACCTCCTTCAACACACACAAGATTGGCAAGGAGAGGTCACGGCACCATTTTGTAGTATTCTGCTTACTACTGCCGTGAAAGTTTAGTTTAGTTAAAAAATTTGATTTTTAAATTGAGCAAGTTACCAAAATCAGAATAAGATTTTACCATGCGTTGTGTCCGAAAGTGTAGTAAATAACCCAATGATCTTAGCCTTGCCTGAAGTGTGTGTTTGAAAAGTGGTAAAATAAACACAGAGACATCGTATTAGATCACCAAATCACAAAATTTTATTTAACAAATAACAGTGGTAAACAGCTAGTGGCCTCGAGACATCAGTAAAAGAAAATGAAAAGGAAGTAAACACTGCGCAGGGGTTTTACTGCGCATGGTAGGATTGCTCAGGAACAAAAGAATACTAGAATGCTTTAATTACCCAATTATTAGCCCTTGAAAGTTAAACAAAAAAAAAAGGAAAAGGAAATGCTTAATAAAGTTGTCATGACAAAGGTAGTTTGATTGGATCCAAGCACTTAAGTTAAAAGGCTCTGCTGCAGCATGAGAAAAAACATTTATCCTACCAAAAAGTAAAAAAAAAGAAAATTGGGCAAACAAGTCCCCACCTTCTAAATAAACAAAGAATCACATTACAGTATTTTGTTTTTCCCCATAAGCCACAAAATTTGGATATGCAAACAAACACAATCAAGAAGTTTCAGCAAGCAAAATCAGTAAGACAAGAAAAGAATACATAATTAACAACCCCCAATGTGGCAAGGATATTCACATATTTTGACATACTGAACTGAACTTAACAATTGACAAGATTAAAACATGGCGTTACAGGTAAGTTACACTTCGGGATAATACTTGAAGAAAAATTTAAGCTTTACATTTGTCTTTAATCCCCCCCCCCTCTCTTAGGTTAGGTACAAAAAAAAAGAAACATCATTAAGTTAGGATAGTTCAAGAGTGGACAGGCTTCCTGAGTCGATTGTCTAGCATATCTGGGAGAAAAGATGTAATAGGAATGGGCTCACCCGATTGACCAGCAGTTGTTCGGTGACAGTGATCCTCAGGGCGCGGATGGTCGGACGCAGTTAGCTGCAGGGCTGAGCAGCATAGACCTTCTTTGGGCGGGAGCACCAGGTCTAAAACATGATGGCTTTAGCGGTGGGCGTCATAACGGCTCTCCACTGGGTACAGATGGTGCAGAACTCGGTCGTCGACGGCTCCTGAGCCGGGCAACCACGATCCCTTTTCAGGCCTGGGTATGTCGATCTTGCATAAGCGATGGCGCAGGGGCGCTAAACTTGTCGCCCATCAGGTAGTCTGCTTGAACGATGATGGGAGCCGCAAGCCCATTTCTTCAATCACAACAAAAAAACTATCTCTCCCACGGAAAAAAAAAAAAAAAAACATTGCTTCAAGTGATTTGACGTCCAAATATCAAAAAAAAATATAAAATTTGTGAAAAGGTGATCATCATTAGTCCTGGCCCTCTGGCCTACGATTTTGGGGGATCACATCCTATAAACGTCGAACGTCGTCGCCGTCAAACGTCGAACTTGGACAAAAAAAAAAAGGCGAGAAGAGAGTCCAGGAATCACCCTCCTTACAGCACCGCGTCAGCTCTCAGAATGAATCTTTTTCGCCCCGCGCTTGGGGAGCATGGAAGAGACGCCGGCCGCGGGGACCAATCAGAGCGCGCCATCTCAGCCGGGAAACTTCGAGAACATTCGATCGACGGGGGAAGGAAGCGGGAAAATAAGAAAATGGCGGCCAGCAACAACTGCACGCGGGAAAGGAACCAACTTGGCCGAGAAGAAACGCAGGCAAGAACGGCCATCTTGAAATGGGGAAAAAAAAACTTAATTGATCATAGGGGACTTAAAAACGTTATTAAATTTCCTAAAATTTTAGCGGGAGATAGCTAATCGTCCGAGACAACCCTGGGTAAAATTTGGAATAAAAATTAAAATTAGAAGAGAGTAAAACTAATTAAAAACCGGACATGAACAAGAGATATTGCAAGAAATGAGTTATGCAATTGAAGAGAGAGGGAAACTTAATAGTCAGCAGAAAATCGACAGAATTTACCTGATAATTAAAATTACACCTCCGGAGACCGGGCAAACAAAGGCAGGATTAATTTAAAGAAAAGGTAATTATTTAAAAAAAAGATCCCAACAAAAAAAAAGATAATTAGTAGTAATTTAAAAGAAGTTAGCTATTGAGTTATAGAAGAAGAGTCATCCAGACCATTATATCTCCTGACAAAAGGTATTTAAATTAAACTTCCAAGTTAATTACAAGTATTAAGAAAATAAATAATTAATGGTTAAAACAATTAAAAAAAAATTACTGCTTTTGATTTGTAAAAAACATTATCCCCCAAAAACAATACAACACAGTTAATATAAAATAAAAAATTAAAAAAGAGAGATGATACAGCATAACTGGTAAATAAATAATTTTAAAATAACATAGTCATTTTGGAGCTTTTGTTTCTTCTTTCTGCTGATTGGCAGCAAACTTGACATATTACCAGGGCCGGCTTTACCATTAGGCGAACCCTGGTGCCCGCCTAGAGCCGACCATCAAATAATCTTTAATAAAAATTTTAATACATTTTTTTCCCATTTTTATATTTCCCAGGGTAAACCAAGACGGTGTGTGCCCCATGTAAACACGGCGACAGTCCCCATCCATTTTGCACGATCAGCACAGCAAAGAATTTTAACACATTAAAATTGCACACAAATTTCATAATAAAAACATTAAAACAAAATACACCATCCATATTTAGCCTAAAAAATGTCTGCAATATCAGTAACGGGTAATTTAAATTGAGCAAACAGTGGATAGTGGATTAAGCAACATACTGGTACAGCTAATGTAAACTGGGCAAACACTGGCCCAAAAAAAAAAACATTGGTGGATTAAACAACCTAGTTGTACACCTCATATAAAGTCAGTATGATTAGAATAGCACATAAACAAATCTAATAAAAACATTAAATATCAATTTAAATTCACAATAAAAACCTCCAACATCACAAAGAATCGTTGAAAAAAATAAAAACACTTACCTTTATTTTTTTTAATTAACCACTCAAAAACATCCCTAACACCCACCGGCTTATAACGTTAAACCAGCATGCTTTCTTTTTATTTAGTTTTATATTCTCACTACATATCTAACAAACACTCACACCGGCTTATAACGTAAACCAACATGCTTTGTTTTATTTCAGGGTTTCGGACCTGCCCACAAACCTAAAAAAACCCGGGCGGGTTTTTAAAAAAATAAAACCAATAAAGCCCACACAGAAATGGGTTTTATTAAAAATTATCAAATTTTATCCTTTCTTTCATTTAAATCATTTGTTATTTGATATTAAATACATATAATATTGCCTACATAATTTAATGCATTAAATTAGATAAATAAATATATGCCAGTTTAATTTTTTTATAATTATTTTTCCAAATTCAACATAAAGAATAATGACCTTTTTAAAAATAATACCTTGAGCTAATTCTTTCTGAAATATTTGTTTTGAAATGAACAGGTGTAGAATGCAGGCAGGGATAACTCAATAATTTATTTCTTTATTCATATTTAAAGCCTTATTTATTAAAATATGTAATTATCAGTATTATGACAACAAAAAAAAACAAACAAAAAAAAATCATTTCCCAGATAAAAGAAGAATGGGACGTCTCTCTCTTGCAGCTTAGAAGCATGCATCTCAAGAATGAATTCAGGTTCAGGAAACCATCCTGTATTCTATTAGTTGCTGCATTATTTTTGTACTGAGAAATGTAAAACTGATTCATTATACATTGTTTATATGGGATTTAATATCAGACATATTAATTCTAGATTTTTTGAAGTAAAAGGGAATATTTATTTTGAGCAAAAATGAATAACTATAAAGAAAATTATTAAATAAATAGTTGTTCTGCAGTAAGTTGGCCTGCAAAGGGTTTATTGACTTATATTCTAACTAGGCACTATAACTATGATTTAAAAAACAAAGATAAAAAAAAATTAAAAAGTTCATAAATTTCAAAAGTAATAGAAAACAGCCAATCAAAAACAACGTTTTTCTAAGTGAACAATAATATACTTTTATCTATGGGTGGAGGATGGTTATAAAACAAATTAGGAGCCCTTTAAAAATGCCAGCAGAAAAAGATAGTACTGCATTAAAATTGCAGTTATTTTTATATTTTAATTAATTATTATTTTGTAATGAAAGTTTTCTTTTAGACTAAAATTATTCTACTTTGAAATAAAACTATAAAATATAAATCCAAAAAGTGTTATACTATAATAAAATCTTTAAACCCAACCCACCCGGGTTGGGTTTACTACCACCGGCAGTAAACCCTAACAGTACACCAAAAGTAAACCCTACTGCCGGTGGCAGTAACTACCACCGGCAGGGTACTTCACTCCCGCTATGCATTGCCCACGCTAGCACCAGAACAATCACCAAATGAAACATGTAAACAAACATCGATATGTAAACAGCACCAGATATGGAATATAGTCCTTTCCTAGTTTTAGACTAGGGCCACTATTGACTGATTCTTGAAAAAAATCTCTCTCTTCAAAATTTTTCTACTCGGGCTTTCTTCTGTCAGTGCATCTCCAACACAGAACACAGATACTCAAAGTAGATAACACCTGTTTAAAAGTAGTTAATAATATTATCAAGAACTTGTGATTTTTTACCTATTCAGTAGATAGCTTGTATTTCAAAATTTGAGGCTTTACATCCTCTCTATGCAGGAGACTTATGATCACTTTTTCTTATTCGCTCTCTTATACTATGGTTCGATTAAGCGAAATTTTGGTCCAAATAAACTAATGACATCTGGCTTATGTAACAGCATTTGTTTTGGTTCTTTAAGATTTGGGGACTATATTCCGTATACGGTGCTTTGTTTACATATCAATGTTTTGTTTACAAATCATTGGCGAACAATCTGACGCGAGAGTGAGCGATGCACCGCCAACTGCCGGTGGTAGTTGTGACTGGCAACCATAAAGAATACGTGTTTCGTCAGGTTTGGGAATTTGAAATTGTTTGCGTTATTGATGGAAGGGAATGAAATGTGTTATGTTAATAAAGAAAAGAATTTGTGTGTGTTTGTTAGAAATATAGTACGTTATAAGCCGGTGGGTGTTGGGGACATTTCTGAGCGGTTATTTAAAAAAAAATAGAGGTAAGTGCTCTTTTTTAACGAATCTTTGCAATGTTTAAGGTTTTTAATGTGAATTTTAAATTGATATTGGAAGTGTTTATGTTTTCGTAAGTGCTATTTACGTGCTATTCTAATCATAGACTTTATAAGAGGTGTACAACTAGGTTGTTTAATCCACCGATGTTTTTTTGAGTTGAAAACGGACCAGAGTTTGCCCAGTTTACATTAGCTGTAAAACTAGGTTGCTTAGTTCACTGTTGTTGTTTTTTTTTAGTTAAAAACGGTCCACTGGTTGCGTAGTTTACATAGCTGTACAACTAGGTTGCTGAATCCACTGAGGTTTTTTTAGTTAAAAACGGTCCACTGGTTGCATAGTTTACATAGCTGTACAACTAGGTTGCTGAACCCACTAAGGTTTTTTTTAGTAAAAAACGGTCCACTGGTTGCATAGTTTACATAGCTGTACAATTAGGTTGCTGAATCCACTGAGGTTTTTTTAGTTAAAAACGGTCCACTGGTTGCATAGTTTACATAGCTGTACAACTAGGTTGCTGAACCCACTAAGGTTTTTTTTAGTAAAAAACGGTCCACTGGTTGCATAGTTTAGATAGCTGTACAACTAGGTTGCTGAATCCACTGAGGTTTTTTTAGTTAAAAACGGTCCACTGGTTGCTCATTTTTAGTGGAATATATGTGCAATTTTAATGTGCTGATAGTGGAAAATGGTTGGCGACAGTCGCTGGAGCTTGGCGGCCGCCAAGCTCCAGCGACTGTCGCCATGTTTACATGGGGTGCGCACCGGCTTGTATGATTTTACCAGATTTGGTCCAAATAGGCAGCTGGTCCGATTAACCAGTAGTCCAATTAACAGAAATCGACTGTACTGAGAACTGAGAAATTTTTTTAGCAATACCAATGACTGTTGCATCTGCTGAAAAGAGCTTTTCAAAACTAAAGCTGATTAAAATATATTTAAGACTAGTTGAACCACTCGTTCTTTGCACGGAATGGATATGGTTAAGCGAACTAATACAAATGGAAAGTAAGTGAATAAATATTAAACATATTTTGGTTATAGATTTAATCCCTTACAAAATTATTTTACAATATTCCTTAGGCATATTCTAACTATACTTGATTTTTTAAAGTAAAGTTTGGAATGTGCATCATAATCCGTGAGTGTGCCATATTTATATTCCTTGTTCCTAAAATATTTCTTCAAAATTGAAATTTAATTAAAATCGTCTCCATATTATAAAATATTCTAACTCATTGAATTTTAAGCAGAATGAAACATAATCTAATGTATTTAATAATATTAAAGAAGTGCAGATTTTTCTACTTGGTGACACTACTTGAATTAGTTTTCTACTTTTCTTTATGGGGTGGGGGTAGGAGGAATCTTAAAATCCTCAATGACAAATATAATTTTAAAAAGCTGCTAAATATGTTCTGCTCAGTGCTATAAAAACCAAAGGGTACTTTTCCGTTAGTCGGGCGCAAGTGAAAAATAGCCAAATTATATATAAGTCCACCAAATTTCTTACAACCATACAACCTACTCCAAAAATTTCGGAGGGGGTCCAAATGGTAAAAAGGCAGAATGTTTCACAGAAAGACTTTATCATTATCATTTTAGTAACAAAAATCAAAATCTCGGGGGAGGGGGAGGTCCGGACCACCCCCTTAAATACGTCCTTGCTTCACAGCTTCTTAATTACGTCGAAACATACTAATTCCCCCCTCCTTTCCCTCTTGCTTTTCAAAGCACTGGCGAATTCCTTCCTGCGATAGTTATTGCATTTTGCACGGTGACAGGATGTCTAGAAACAAGACAATGGGTCTGAAAGGAGCCGAAGCCACGTGTTTACGATGATCTGTAAACATGCTGTCTCGTTTTAAAAACTCATGCATATTAATGTTCTATATGAAAGCACCATCGTTATCTTTGAATTCTTCATTCAGCAACACTGCACCTTTGACTACAATTAATTTAAATGTAATAAGGGAACCAAGCCGTATTTACTTTTGGTTTCATATATATATGTCGGGGTTTTATCATTTAAAAATCAGGAAGTCCCTCGTGGCTTCATTATAAAATATGGATTTTTTTTATGTACGCACGTGGTTGGAGAAAGGATTGTTCCAAGAAAGTGCAGAAGCAAGAATGTCTTCTATTCTGTGCATTCCTACTGTAGTGAGTCACTCCGGCTTGCAGGCGTGTCTGCTGCATCTGTGATTTCGTGGGATTAGTGTCAAATTATTCACAATAGAATGATGTAAAAGGGGTGAGGGGAGGCGGGTGGGGATACGTTTTGCCGTTCTTTTTACCGAGTGAATTGTAAATTCTGTCCATGTATTTTGGAGAGAGTAGGAAACAGTAATTGTAACCCAAAACACATAAATTTAATAAAATAAAAAGTGGCGAACGTAAGGAATTTCTTTCATCGCCACTTTCTTAAACTGAGTCGCCACGTGGCGAGTGCCGACCGCGAATCTTGACCTTTATCATAATTTGTTTTTATTTAGTATTTAATTACAAAATTAAAACATTTTATTTACAATTAAAATGAAATTTTAAAAAATTTAATATTCGGTATTAGGCTTGATCCAGGGTTGGCAAGTTTTTGACAATTGAAAGTTTTATCCAGTTTTAACTGTCATGTCAAAAACCCCTTTCTGTCATACTTTTTGACAATAAGAGGCAAAAACGTAAAATTCTGTCCAAAAATAGTGTAAAACTATTTTTTGCAATAAAATTGCATATTACAAATTTCATAATTTTTTACTTTACTACTTAAGTAAACTTTTGGACAATTTTAAACAGTACAAACTACATATTTTGTTCAAAATTTCCAAGCATAATTTTGGTTCAACAAGCTGCTTAAATTACAGAATAATAATAAGCTACTACTCTAAATATGCATATAGTATATGAATAAAGGGTACTTACGTATTATCCCGGCGGTCTGCCAAGAAGAGCAATTTTTCGCCCAGATAAATGCCGGTCAAATAAAACAATTCATGGTTAGAAATACGTTTGGCAACAGTTTGCCAGCACATTTGACATAAAAATCGTTTGGCAGAAATGACTGCTGGGATAATACGTAAGTACCGAATAAAGATATATCAATCTAAGTGTCATAAAAATTTACTGTGCTTGTTCTGAATAAATGCACGCCTTGATTATCCCACAGACACTGGGCCCCATGCCCTGGGCACACATGCAGAAGCTGGATAAAAAATTGAGTTTATAGAGCTATGTATAGGGGTACAAAAATTGAGCAAGCTATATGTAGTGGCACACAGTTTTAAAAGTTCCCAGGGCACAAAAATGTTATTGCCTGGCCCTGAATAAATAAATTTAACATAATAAAATGAAAAGTATCAGAAAATTTTGGGTGCATTGGCAATAACCAATCATTATTTTGATTGCAATTATAATTAATTTACTTACCATAGAATATTTATACAGATTAACAAATATTTAGATTCATCAAAAATGTTTAGGCAACATGTGATTCACTAATTGAAAAGTGACTTAGCTTTAGCAAAGCTCCTCTTTAAAAAGAAAATAACAAAAAAATCATGGCATAAAGGTATTCAACTAATTACTTATATTCATATATTTCAAACAAGCTGATCTAAGGAAGAAAAAATATATAAAAGTACTTTCAAAAACAAATTTATACCATTTTCAGTATTTAATCTTAGCATGACAAATAATTTGAATGGTGGTATATAATTTTTATTTAATTATATTAATTATACAATAAAATATATTAAGTTTAAATATCAAATTACAAAATTAATTAAAATAAAATAAAATGTGATTAATGACTAATAAAAATAGCATGTATAGGTTTTTGACAGTTTTAGACACGTTTTTTACATGTCATGTCAATAACCCAGTGATTTAGTTTTTGACGTCAAAAACCCAACCTTGGCTTGAGCTATTTCCCGAATATTCGACCAAATCACTATTCGTTACATCTCTAAACAGAATTACTCACCTGACTGACAACTTTGTTTATGAATCCAGCTCCAATCTCCTTGCTTGTGATATTCAGAACAATAGTTTCTTTTAGAACATTTCTCGCAAGTCATGATGGCTTTGCAACCACATATATCGCAAATATTTTGAAACTGCTCAGCAGAAGGTTCGCAAGATGATTTTTCTTCCATAACAGGTGGTTCAAACGAGTAAAAGTTGTTTTTTCTGGGCAACTGGGATCGTAACACTAAAAAGTTTTCGTTACTAAATCGCTTGATACACTTGCCATTGGAACACATAAAAACGAAAATAGTTCGATGAAAAGTGTCGTCTCTTTCATCGATATTAGCGTATATCTGCATCAAAAAAACTAAAGGATTGTTGCATGTTTTACAAGTAAGTTGAGAGGGATGCGGTAATTTATCTAAAGTCAACCACGAAGGCTTACCCCCAACTTTACTTGGAAAAAATTTACTTCGTAATTTCCAAGATGCCGTTTTCTTCACAAAACCTAGCTCAACGGTACTCATATTCATCAAATTTTGTAGTGGATAATTCGAATTTATTAACTACAAGAATACTCACAGAACTTAAACTCGAACGAGAGGTACAATCCGCATGCGGGGTGAACAATATGTAGATTTTTGTTTATTTTAGTAATCTTAGGTGATGTTGCCAAAGTCTTGGTGCTTTCGATAAAATTATCAAATAAGGAAAAACCTCTGCTGATATTTTTTAAATATACATAAATTTTCGAAAAACAATCATAAAATTAAAAGTAATAGATTAGATTTCAGTGAAAAATAATAGTTTAAGCCGGTTTAGTCATTAGAGTTGAAAAATGATTGGTACTGTCAGAAGCCGTTCCTAAACTACTCAACTTTCCAAGTCCGTGTTTTTGTTGATGGAAAAGTTTAGCTCGTGGTCGGGTCGAGATTTCGGTAGTAATAAACATTTGATTTGTGTAAATTGTTTTTTTCTGTTTTAAATCGCAATGGGTAAAGCTAGTGGTGTTAGTAGGCGAAGAAAGAAGAAGTATAATTACAATAAGAACCTAAAGAAATTACATAAAAAAATGTTAAAACTTCCAAAAATTAAATGGTAAGTGAATTTTATGCTATGCTAGACACATGTATATTTCAGCATTCTGGCTGTTATATCACGTTTGTCTGCCATTTGTTTGTATTCTATTAATCGTAACGTGAAAACTAAATTACTGTTAGTATTAGAGGTTTGTTTGTGAATTGAAGTCCATACTAATTACTAAATGTAAGGATTCAGATTTTTCAAAAATAATTTATGCCTTTTAACGTTTTTTTCTTCCACACTATTTTTTCCAGCCTCGCTTGATCTCATTAGACAAAAGCTCTGCTTTTAGTCGCTGTCTGATACGATCTTTGTGGAATGTCGTTTGCTAGTATTTGTGGCATCAAAAATACCAAATTAAACATCAAGTCAATAAATCAACCAAATGATAACTCGTATCTAAAAAAAGTTCGTATGTTAGAGTAGGACACAGGTATCCCAACGTATCACTTTATATGTTGCTCCCTGAAAGAGTAATAAAAATATTTACCGAAAAAAATCATAAATAGTTATCATTATTTTAATGTAGTAAAATCTCTGAGGATTATGTTCAATTATGCAAATGTATTTCATTATAAATTGTATTGAAATAGTCTTTTGTAAATTGGTTATTATTCAGTTATTGAATAAATACTAAAAATGCTCATTCTTGATCTCTTTTTATTTACTCAACATTAGGGAAAATTAAAGAACCTGTGAGTACATAACTCAACCCATTAACGCCCAGCGATCTATTTTTAGATCGTCGCGAAATTTGTCAGTCATTCAAATAGTTAAGCATTAATTTATTTTCCTAATTTGATTTCTGGAATAATAAATCTGATTTCCACAAAATACTCAGCAGTAACAAGTTTAAATGAGAATCATCCCTTGTTTTATTCATATTTTTAGAAAAAGAATTATGTTCTTCATAAAACACAAATATCGGAAATTTATTTATTACTTCTGAATTCAACATAAATTTGAGAATGTGCTGAAAAAAGTTGCTAACAGGTTTAATAAACTATTGTGTATTTAATTCAGAATATAGCTAAATGTTATGAATTTTTGTTGCTTGAAAGCATTTAAACATGTGCTACAAGCATTATACAATACAACTTCATTTAATCTGTGTATGTATCATTTTGAATTGAGCATTTACTCTATTAGAGCTTAGTTATATTGCCCTTTTCTCCTTAGTACCCACTTACTTGTACAAAATTGCTTAGAAAAGAGTAGATTCGTTAATCACTTGTGTGCAAAAAGTCACAAAGTAATAACTAATACAAAGTCTGGCTAAATTTTAATCTTAATTTTTTCACATATTTAAATAACCATTGTTTAAATACTTTTTATTTCTATTTTTTAACTGTTGATTATTTATTCTAGTAAACAACTTGAAACAGCATGGGATTCAAAGAAGAGTTATTTGAGAAACATGAAAGAAATGGGTCTGTCTGATGATCCAAACAAAAGTATTGAAAAAAATGTAAGTTTTGAAACTTTAAACTGTTTGTAAAAGTTTTCATTTAAATTTTTACAAAGCAAAATTTTAGTTTGTTACTATAATATTCATTAAATTTTGTGTCTTTATAAATCAGTTTTATTTGTAGAAGATTTCTAAATTTATTTGCTAAGTACAAAGTTAAAAAATTTCTAATTCAAACCATTATTTTTTATTCATTCCATCAATTTCTGTAGTTTTGTTTAGTCTAGAAATAAAACTTTGTGTCTTTATAATGAGAAGTCATTATATTCATATCAATTTGTAACTTAATGACATTTAGCCACATTTAATGGATGAACAACAGTTAACACAGATAGATCAATATATGGCATAATTTATGGCTTTTACTTTTTATTGATAGTGAGGAAGATGACACTGAATTTCATTCAGATTCAGTAACAACTGCAGCAGCAAAGCAGCTGTCATTTGCTAAAAACATTACTGTAGATAATGTACATTTTAAGAAAATAATAGTATAAGTGAAAGGCTTCTGATTATGTATTTTTATTCCATTGTAATTGTATTCTACTTTTTCTTTTTAATCAAAAGTGTAATAATTTATTTTTATGGCCCGAAATCAGCACAAGCCATGGTACAAAGCTGTGCAGATTTCTGGCTCTGGACTGTATATTTTTAATGCGATGGATTTTTCAAAATTTGGCATGGGTAAAATAAATTTCCGTCTACATTTCAGTGAATTTATCAGCATCTTAGCAATAATCCCAATACCTCAACTATAGTGTAAAAGAAACCCCAACAATAGTGGAGAAAGATTAAAAAAAAAAAAAAATCCATATGTATTTAAAAATTTGCCAATTTTCAATAACTCATGTGGCATTGCTGGATTTAGCTAGTACTCTAGCAGCTCACATTTATCAGCATTCTTCGGAGTTGTTTATTTGCTTTTCATTCTTAACTTTGGTCCTACATTAGTGATTCATTATTGGCAATCCTCAGGAAAAGGTTTCATAAATATTAATGGCCATGCTGTTCCTTAGGTGTCCATACTGATTAGATTTGTGTTTGCAACATTTTCTTGCAATACAAACAGTCTGAATAATATAAATTTTACAGAGCAATAAAATGTATTAATATTTTTTGGGCATGTATTATTTTAGGTTATATTCCCAATTGAGCAAGTAAACTTTTGGAGATTTTCTGGTCCCTGCTTCACACTGCTCATTTCTTTTTTTTTTTTTTTTTTCCAAATTTGCTATTCTCATCTCAGATATAAATCTATAGTAAGCAGGGCCGAAAAAATCTATTGCCTGACATGCACAGGCATGTAAAATTTTCAGCTGAGCATGTATTTTTTATTGCCACATGCCTGATCGGCAAAAGTAAAATAATCAACCATAAGATTTATAAAATATTTTTAAAAATAAAATAAAAAACAGAATTATACATATATAGACAGGGATCGATGCAGATGAAATTTGGGTTCGTTTTATAGCCCCTCCACAAAAATACAATTGATCAAAACAACCTTTCATTGACATTTTTATGTATATTTTAATTTATTTTGAAGATTGATTTAAGAAAAAAAGTGTTTTTTTACAAAAATTGGAATAAAAATTCACAAAAATGGGACCTTGGAAAAAATTCCCGGGTCGACACCTGATATTATATTTAAATGCCATCAACTTTTCAAAATTTGGTATGGGAAAAATAAATTTCCAATTTTACTTTAGTGATTTTATCAACTCCTCAGCAGCAATTCAATACCTCAACTGTAGTGCAAACAGAATGCAGAACCCCAACAATAATTATTTGACAACATATGTTTTACAGAGCAATAAAATGATGTAAATTTTGGTTCGCGAGCATGTATTACTTTAGGTTGCAAACATGACTGGAGGCATGTAAATGTTTGGGAGATTTTTCTGCCCCTGATAGTAAGTAAAAATATCTTTAAAATAAACTTTCAATCTCTAAGCATGATCATCATCAGTCACTAGCTGTTTTCCTCTTTCTCTGCTTGAGAAAAATTTATCGCCCATCATCAATGTATACAGAAGTACATAGCACCACTAACGATATCGTTAATGGCACCATCTGTTATATAAATCTCAATCACTTTTCTTTGAAATGCATAAGTATTATTTTTAGAAAGGCCAGTTTTTTCACATTTACAAAAGTTTAAGTGAACTATTTTTGGCCATTCTAGATAAAACTATCACTCCAGGGATCAGCTAAAACAGAAAAACATGATAAAGTTTCTTATGTCGGAAAACGTTAAATCAATTATTTATTTTAACTGTATTTTTCTGAATAAAGTAAAACTTATTCACAAGTTAGTTTATGATAAATAATGTAAACTAACAAAATAATTTCACTTTTTCTCTTTTTCAGAAGAAAAGGAAACCAGAAAAAATGGAAGTTATATCCGGTAAGTTATATGATTATAATATACAAGGTTTTTATTTATTTCCTCCCCTCCCCCGTCCGCCAGTGCAAATTTAGTTAGAAATCTTTATAATGAGAAGCTTCTTACATAATTAATAACATATTCAGTTACAGTGAACCATATACTACAGACAGCTGGTTATATAGTTTTACAAACTGTTTTTTTTTTTTTTTTTTTTCAACATACATTTATTTTAACATTTTTGTACTGTAAATTTGGCAAAGTGCAAAACAGTACAAATAAGGGACCAAATTTACTATGCAAAAAGGTGAAAATAAAGGTCGAATTAACTGTGTGAAAAAAGAAACATAAATGTATGTTATTATGCGAATGTGCACTGAATAAAAAAATTAATACAAACATTAGATTAATTTAATTTAAATAAGTTAATATTACAAATGAAACTTCTGTAATGTAAGATGTTCTGTTCAAAATGTATGTGTGCTTCAAAATCACACTACTCTACTAATAATAATGCTTTTTTTCATGCAGCTTTAGAAGCTGAAGCCAATGCACCTCAACCAAAAACTCTGAAACTTCCCACGGAACCTATGAAATTTTGTGTGTACATGATTGAAAAATATGGCGATAATTATAATGTAAGTAAAAAATATATTCCGTTTTTGGTCTTTTTCAATCAATATTTTAGAGAAAGGAGTTTTTTAAGTACTTTAGAAAAAAATTCTGTTTATTACTATTTGTCAGTATTCAGTCTTTTTAAAGCATTTTTTAAAAGAAATTTAAATATATCATTAATAATGTGTACCCATAATATTTCTTGTTTTGAATGACTTTTTTTTTTTTAGGCCATGGCTAAAGATCGAAAGAATTATTATCAAGACACACCAGCTCAAATTAAAAACAAAATAAAAAAGTTCCAAAGAATCCCAATGCAGTGGAATGCTTATCTGAGGGCTAAAGGACTCCTCGACACCAAAGTTCAACCAGATGAATATAATATCAACATTAGTGAAATCATGGGGGGGGAGCAAATGGAAACATCAGATATGTAAATGTGTTAACATTGATTGCAATGAAAACTGTATTATAGCAAATGCAAAAGTATTTATACTTTGTATTAAAAGGTTTTTTAAATGATGTTTGTGCCATTGTTTCTCATCAAGATTTATTTTAAATTTTACTTGAAAGTTCTCATGACTTTGAACAGGTTTGCTGGATTTAGCTAATGTTAGCATCTGAGGTTAAAGTTTTCTATGAAGTATTTGCTCAAAAACCCTTCCTCCAAATACATCAAAGTTAATTCTCAATTTTAAAGATCAAATGTAAGAATAATGTAAGTATATGAGTTTTTCGGGGGGTTTCTTTTTCAAAACTCTTTTACTTGGACAGTTGATGCAATTACTTGATTTTTGGAAAAAACAAAAAATATATTTTCTGAAGAACTGCTAACCTGCAAACATAAATATATAAAGTAACCTTTTACTATTATATTAAAAAATTATTGCAATGTTATAATAATTGGATCCATACAAAATTACTTTTTAGATGCACTGTGAAGGAACCGTTGTACCGTCTGTGTAATCATTATTCTCATATATAAATAGTTAACTTTAAGACATGCGAGGTGTGTCTAAGAAGTTCGGTGAATGGTGTTAGAAAAGAAACATAACAGATGATAGAAATAAATTACCTTTATTGGCCTTCAAAGTAATCGCCATTGTACACGACACACTTTTGACAACGTTCATTAAGCTCCAGAAAATGCCTCTTTCGGAATCGATCGCAGAACAGATGTCACACGTCCTTTGAGGGCCAACATGTCCGCAAAACATGGTCCTTTTAGGACCTCCTTCATGCATGGAAACAGAAAGAAGTCTGCAGGCACCAGATCAGGGGAGTACAGTGGATGAACGAGAACAGTTATGTCACGCTGAGCCAAGAATTGGCGCAGGGCTCAGCCCGTCACTTTTCTCACTATTTTTAGAAGTTGTCACTATCGGTAACTATTTCCGATTATTGGTCACCTTTTACTTCCTTGTACGGTGTATAAGGAAGTAATGTGATCCCGAAAAATTTCGGGGGCCAAATTTTGACGAAAAAACGATTTTGACTATCTCTAAATTTACTTTACGAATTTTTCCGATGCACCTCATCATAAGCTAGCATGCACGATCATATAAACGTGTCTCCAATTCATTTTTACCAGCGGCGAGTCTATTTTGACCAGTTTTTCCATGCCGTCTGTAGGTGTGTATGTAACTCACATATCTCAAAAACTTTTTGTCGTAGAATGTTGAAACTTTATATTTAGGATTGTTCTAGCTTCAAGTTGTGCACCTCCCCTTTTGGTCTCAATAGAATGGATAGTTTATCAGGGTTCGTAGGCCCTCAGGGAATTGAAAATTAGCTCTTAAAACTGAGGGAAATCTCATGGGAAAATGTAATTTTGCTTTAAAAACCTGGAATTTTAAGAAAATTTACCCCCCCCCCCTCTCTTTATTTTTATGGTTTTCACCCTACTCAATGGTCAACTACTTCGCTAATGAAGAACTCATGCAATTGGAAATGGATTATACAAGATTAATCAACTATCACTTAAGACTGCTTAGGACGAATAGCACAGATGCTTCTCATTTTGTCTCTGCAGTTCTGAGCATTTGTGATTGCTTCCATTTCTCATTTGAGTTGGAGGGGCTATTCTTTGTGTTGTGTACTGTGCACAAAGTTAGATTGTATATAGTACATGATAATAATATTACAAAAACTCTGCTGATATTTGCTAGAATACAATGTAGAATGTGTGTTCCTATAATGTTAAATATTTCATTGTTTATGTATAGGATTGGTGGATTTTACTTAGTTCTAAAGAATATGGAAATTTTTACCAATAGCCTTGTGTACTGTCAATAGTATAAAAAAAATATCTTGAAACTATCAATCAGTGAAGTGGTCCCAAAAATTCTTTTTTACGTCTCTAAAGCTGTTGCATAATTTCTGATATTGTATAGGTGAAATTGAATTTAAAACCATGTTTGATATAAATGTAATTTATTGATTATGCGATAATTGAGGGGGAGTATAATTTTGATTACCATAGTGCTATCATAATTTCCTTACCTTAGAATGGGGCATATAAAAAAAAAGTATTTAGTCTTTATCTTATGTTAATTTTTTTCCAATAACCTGAAAATTCTTGAAAAATCACCTGGAAAACTCAGAGAATTTCATTTCGAAAAATAGTATAAACCCTGTTTATGTACAGGACTGCCTAAAAGATTTGAAATACATTAAGCTCTATGGGCCGAAATTCATTAAACTTGCATATCACAAAAACTATTGGTCATAGAATGTTGAAACTTAATATTTAGGATTGTTGTGCACCTACCCTTTCGGTTCCATTCGACTGGATAGTTTATCTACAGGGCCGCCCAAGAGATTCTAAATGCATTACGATCTATGGGCCGAAATTCATTAAAGCATATTTTAGAAGATTTTGGCTATTACAAACGACTCTGAAGTGATATGTGCTGTAAAGAGTTACAAAATGAATTTCTCCATTTAAAAAAGTGTCTTTATCATTTATAGTTCTGCTAAAGGGAACACTCAAAAAATTTCCAATACATTATGGTCAGGGGCATTCATCCATTTCAAGCACAATACCGTCCTACCATATAAGTTAGGTAATGGTCCGACCATGGTCACGTGCCTCCCTCAACAACTGTGCCAAAAGTCGCCAAGCTTGGCAACTTTTGGTGTATGTGAGTATGTATTTAACTTTCAAATCTCAAAAACTATTAGTCGTAGAATGTTGAAATTTCATATATAAGATTGGTGTAACATCTAGCTGTTCATCTCGATATTTGGTGTCAATCTACTGGAAAGTTTATTTACAGGACCACCAAAAAGAATTTCAATACTTTAATGTCTATGGACATCTGCAATATAATATAACTGTAGACAGTTATTGTTCGGTCCATGCCCAAAATCTCGCTGCCTGTCGTCAACCTTGGCGAGTTTAGCCGAAATTTTGGCAATTGTAACTTGGTCCATGCAAATATCGTAATTTGTCATCATTCTTGGTGAGTTTTGGTGAAATATTGCCAAATTTGGCGATAATCTGTTTGGTCCATGCCCAAAATCTTGCCTTGGCGATAGTCAGTCATTTGGTCCATGTCCAAAATATCGCTATTTTTCATCGTCCTTGGTGAGTTTTGGCGAAATATTGCAAAATTTGGCTATAGTCAGTCATTGTTTGGTCCATGCTTAAAATCTCGCCATATGTTGACGAGGTTTGCCAAATTTGGCACCAAAAATTATTTCGTATTTTGTATAACTCTAAAAATTTAACCTGTAGAATTTTGAACTACTACTTTTCAATATCTTTTTTGACTGAAATCGACTAGAAGTTTATTTACAGGGTCAGCCAAATGACTTTAAATACATTAAGGCATATGGATGCATTCAATTCATTGAGAGTCTGTGGTCAATGACTACCTTGGCTATCCCAAAATCTTGCAAACTATCTCAAGCTTGTCGGCTTGCGGTGAAATAACCACCCAAATAAAGTGACAAAAGGAAATCTTTCAAATTGAACTCAGCCCGGCGATATCGAAATATTTGGCTAGAAATCACTAAACCTTACCGTTACTGATATTTTATCTCTTTCAAACAAAATATGTTTAGATGAAGTGTGCCGAAAATATTTTTGATTTAATAGACGTGCAAGGAAGTCCTGTGTTGGCCACATCAGATTTTTTAAACATATAATCAAAGTTCATTCAAACATCTCCAGAAATCGAAACTAAATCCTCTAGCGCAATGCTCTTATGTCTTGTCATACTCTCTCTTCCTTTAGTCAGTGGTAAAAAGTTGAATGACTTTGAGCCTCGGGTTTTGGCAGGAGAGGGTTGGGAATAAACCCAATTTTGACTTCACCCGTTATATGTATGCCAATGGCACACTGATACAGAAAGAAATCTTTCATTGCTTTCTCCATTGTATGTGGGAGGGGTTTGTGCTTTTGTTATGATTTGAAGTTATCTTTTGTTCTAGCGATCTATGAGTAGTAAAACCAAATTTTAGATTAATATTTTTTGTAATGTTTATTTTGTACTACTTATCTTTTGGGTTTTTATTATTTCTTTCACGGCACTTTTCCCGATTTCACGGTTTGTTTTGATTCGTTTTGCGCGCTAACGACAAAACAAGTTGCCAGATCGGATGAACAAAACTTTTCCTTTTTGATATGTGGTATTGGTACGATTGTAACTTTTGATAAATAATTAATGTGTAAAAATGTTTATATGTGATTTTTAAATCAAGCCGACTTTTCCTTTTCTTTATGCCGACATTTTTTTTTCTTAAATAAATTTTTGATACAAACATCATATTTTCGCTTTGTAATGTATTTGCTAAATTCTAAGTTTTGGTTTAGACGTTTTTTTTTTTATGCCAAAATTTTCTCTGTCTATAAATTTTTTTTTATTCTGCCTTTTTCTCCTTTTATTCCCCTTTGCACTGCATCAATTTTATATAAAATCGATCAATTGACCTAAGATCCGATTGAGACATCGTAATCTGCGGAGGAACACAACCACGTGTATGAAATTTCCTTTTTAATGCGACAGTACTTCACCAACTAAATAAGTTTTATTTCATGGTAATATGTAAAAAGATATGAAAGAATATAAAGTTCAAGAGCGAAGATTTGGCAGTGAACTCAGTCTCTCTGTGGCGGTGTTGTGAGGAGGTCGTTTGTTTTTCGATGAGTTCCTGAGATCTGAATTCCGGCGACGACTTCGTGGTTTGAGAAGATGGACTGGCGAGGTATCACGACTTGAAGAGACTCATCTGGGGGCCTTCTAACATCCCATCAATCATGATAAGTTTCTTTTCTCTTCTTTTACTTTCTCTATTCTTTTTTTTTATTTTTTTGAGTCGGCAGTGTAAAGTTAACAGCGATGCCGCTTATGCGCTATAACGCGTCAAATATGCAAAAAATCGATGATGGGACGTAAAAGAAAAGTTACAACGCGTCCCCCGGGACGCGTAATTTCCATCATGCAAAATTTTGAAAAAAAAAAAAAGGTGAGAGAGGGTGCGTTCAGACTGCCAATTTTGGGTAAATCTCTAGTAAAACACAAAGTGCTCATGTTTTACTCATGGAGATTGGCATCGTGAACGGCTTTGTGGGCCTGTTTACATGCACACAAATGCGGAGTAATGCTTCCCCTACATGAGGGAAAAAATGCAGTGTAGAAAGATCCCTAGGCAAAAGGAGGCATAGGAGTGTTCCCTTTCCCATGATGCATTGCGAATTTTCCCCTATACTCTGCTTTTAACCGGGATATATATCGTGCTGTGCGCACACGTGGTTAAGCTGAAGAAAAAAGGGGATTACTTTGACGTTCTTCTCCTTTTTCCCTCCCCCACACTTCCGTTTTCATGTTAGAGGTTGTTCCATTAGAGATGGTGGACTATCGGAATTGAATAAAGTTTTTTCATTATTTATTCTTGATATTCGCTTGTGTAAATGTAAACAATGATTTGTTTTATATTAAATCTGACAATTATTATTTAGAAATTAAATCTATAAGCTATAGAAGCGGTAAATATTTTAAACAATCTAGAAGAGAAAAGGGGAGGGGGTGTTCCATATTTTACTGTTGTATATCCTTTCCTTCCTCAAATATATTCCGATTTTCCTTGTGATAAATTTATTAATACATTATTTTTTTTAAATGAATATAAGATGGAGGGGAGCTTGAACGGTATTTTATTGTAGTTTTAATAATTTAAGATGTTGCGGCTGTTCTGCGAGTACATTTTACTTTCTTAAACATTTCTACCGATGCATCCTTTCTGCCGGTTTTTACTGTACATACAAAAGGGGATTTTATTATTAGGATTCAGGGCGTCATCAGGAAGGCTTTGCCGTGAAGGCAAAGTAAATGACATGCATGTCACAAAAAAATTTTCTTTATTAATTATAATTCATTTTATTTATTTATTTTTTGAAATATAAGTTTTAGGTTATTTATAAATAAGATATTCATACGCATCAGCACACCAAAATGGGTGAGGCATGATAACATCAGTCGTGAAATTAACCAAATGATTTTATATAGATAAGGACCCACTTTTTGGAAAAAAGGACCCTTAAATTTTGGAGCCCTGGGTCCCAAGGACCTGTCTCTTCAAAAGTCTAGCGACATCACTGGTTAAGTGCACATCACAAGGTAAACATTAAAATGCTTGTGATTGGTAGTCTCCGGGTATTTCTAGTTTGAATTTTTGTAAAGGCAAAATTTGTAATTCTAGATAAATATGTTATGATTAAGTTAATTTAAATAAATGTAAGTTGTTAAAGTCTAACAGAGTGTTTTCTTCATTCATTCCTTGTGTCTCTTTACTTAGTTTACATGGCGTCGTTGCGCCATTTTCTTTCAGCGAAGCACAGACAGATACCTGGGTCATTGACGGTTAAGAAAAATAAACTATACGATTACTTCAGCCTCTATGCCATTTGACATAGGAAAAAAGATATTGGATTGTTTGATATTTTTTTTAATTTAACTTTAATTTTGGTACTTTAGAAATTTAACTTAAGCTTTTGGTGAAGTCATGGCACTTTTCCCACGTGAGCTTTTGTTGGTGAATCCCAACTGGTCATTAAAAAGTCGTAAATTTAGCCACAAGAAAGCCCTTCTATCCCCTGTAGTCACGACCCTTGTGCCGTCCGAGGCCGTGATGGCTCATTGGTTATGGCATTGGATTCTCTACCGGAAAGCTACGGGTTCGATTCCAATGTACCACTGAAGACCACCATGTAAATGTTGGATATGTGCGCATTAAATATGTACGAAAGTCCTCTCGGAGGTCAATAGCAATTTTTAAAGGGATGCCAATATTTAGAAGTCTCCCACCTTCTGATGTGGCTTGAAATTCTGAGAAGGTATGTAGTTCTAAGCGACACAACATTGTTACGCAAGTTGTCTTCTGACAAGCAGACAGTTTCCCACAAGTCAGTGTTACTTGCAGACTATTGCAAAGCAGCCTGTAACATTGGGGGATCCAGAGGAGGAATGGGGGGGGCACGTGCCCCTCCCCCATTTATTACAATCATTGAGTGCAATCAGCTATAACATACTTTTTATACCAAAGCCAAAAATAAAATTTTGCTTTTCTTAAGCATTTTATTTCCTTTTTCTCGGAAATTTCAGTACTTTCAAAAACACTCGCTGTCCGTTTTCAGATTATCTGACAAGGTGAATTGTGTATAAATGAAGGGTGCGATCTTTTATCTTTTTCCCCTGCTGGGTAGGCTAAGAACAACACCATGTTTTTTCTTTGTCATTCATCACTGTAAATGCCTTATGAAAAGCCCCATCCATAATGATTCCGATGATAGTGAAGAAACAGAGGAGCTTTTACCAAGCGTACCCGACACACTATATGTTGCAAAAACATTATCACGATTTTTTGAATGCCGCAGAGATGCTACAGCAGTCTATTATGGGTATCCAAAACGGTGTTTTTTAAGTAGCATCTGCTCATTTAAAACAAAAGAAAATTACAGATTATTTATCTCAAGAAAAATTGTAAGTAATAGAGAATTTTCTGTTTTTTAATTAGATTTTTTAAAAATCAGACCTGTCTAAAACACATCATCCAGTGAAATTATGAGCCCACTTTCTTTTTTTGTGTAATATTGAATCTTAGCAGCAGTATTGCAGTATGTTATAAGCAGTATTGCTTATAACATACTACTTTTTCAGGTCTCGTGAGAGTGCATTATAATCGGTGTCTACTGCAATTTTAGTTTAGGATCATCTTATCCATTCATATAATTTCGAAAATGTTTTTTTGGGCACATACCAGCAAACATACCATTTTTGAAAATGTTACAGACTTAAACAATAACTTTATCCCTACAACACATATAATTACTAATAACAATTGGACTAATGCAAATAAGAGCAAGTTTATGGAGAAATCATTTTTAAATGGTGGGAAAATCAGCTACTACTATGGGGTGATTCCTGGAAATATAAATTTATATCAACATCTGTAAAAGAGACAAAGTTATAAATAGTCATATACCTAAATTTGTGATAAGACAGTATCATTATTATTAAAAAAGATCTCTGAGCGAAATGAAAATGTAGATGATACAGCAGTTAAATATTCCAAGTTTCAAAACCCCCTATACATATTAAAACTTCTACCATACAGTAGAACCTCGATCTATCGTTTTTCAAGGGCTGCGTAGAAAAAAACGATGCATGTGGGAAAACGACGAATTCAGGTTAAAGGGAAAAAATGCAAACAATGTTTATGAATGTCCACAGTGTATACATACCAAAAATACTAATTTGTTACCAAACTGAGAAACAAATTTGAACTGTAGAAAATTAAACGATATTTATTTTTAAAAAATCAGTAATTTTACACAGGGTTTAACCTTAATTTTTTTTTATTAAATAAAAATTTTAAAGATTTACAATATTTTTCTTGCATTCTCTGTGTTTTCATGTTTGTACATACAATTTGCAATGCAATAATTGCATTCAATAAACCCGGCAATAGTGTAGACTGTCTCATCGGCTCGAATATTATTCTCCGCTTCTTAAACATTACATTTATTTTTTGCATCACCACACATTTCTTCCATTCTTAAGATACGTCACTACGTCTATATCAAAGGAAATATAATCACTAAATTTCATACCACATGCTCTTCATCTACACCATCATCAACCCAAGAAATCATACCAGAAAATAATCAAGTTTGTATGCCATATGGATCCATCTGAATTTCAATTGCAGTTCGGCCAGGAGAAATATTTTACAAGAATAAATGTGGAAAAAGGATTTTTTGACAAAGATAAATGTGGGTTTCGTTAATGTTATTGAAATACAACTTGTGCAGGGACCATAGAAATAAAACAATACGAGAAAATGATGGATGCAGGAACGATAGATTGGGGTTCCACTGTATTTAAATTATACAAATTATAATACAGTTGACACTCATTTATATGAACCCATAGGGACCACTCAAATAGTTCGTAAAATAGCTAGGAGTGTATTCAGGATTCCTCAATAGTTCAAAAAATTGCAAATGTTCTTAAAAATGAACTAGATTATAGTAGTATCTGTTATAAGCTAAGCAGAAAGAAGAAGAGTTCTGTTGTATAAGAAAGAAAGAGAAAATAAAAAAAAAAACAATAATATCTTTAAAAAGTAATGTTTTACAGAAATTTTGTTAAATTAACACATTTTATCGAAAAAATCTTACATGATGCTAATTAACCTTATAATCTAAACTAAGTTCTTACACTGTAAGGCTAAACCTTACAAATCGACAGTTATGTGTGAGTGTGAAGGAGTTGGGGAAAATAAATCAGACGCATCATTTCAATACACTATTTTATTTTACATCTGTAATGAAATAAACTTTTAACTACACTTTCATGCTTAAAACAGATTGAAAAATAAATAATTCAATGATTAAGTTTTTGTAATATTTACAGTGCATATTTCATAAAAGTTAAAAAATAGCTTCATGTATGATTGTATCATAACTGCCCTGCATATTAAAAAACAAGAATGCATGCATCTCTTTTGGAAGCAGCCAGATGTTAATTCCCAATTAATAATTTCATATTTTTACAAATGGAAGAATGTTTTATAATGAGTATAAACTATTGTATATAATCACGTGTAACACTTTTATTTAGACACTAAAGCTGTTTGAAATTTGCAACTATGCATTATACAACAGGTGTAAAATTGATGGATTTTAAATTAAACAGGTCATGAAAGTTAAGATTTCCGCATTCAAGAACATGCTATTCATTTACACGATGTTTCCTATGTCAATAAATCCTTATCCTCAAAAAGCTGAAAAAAATCTCTCTAATGAATGCACTGAAAAATTCCACTTATATTACAGTTATTAAAAAGATTTCTGTAGAAAAAAGAGGGTTACATAATTTGTGAATATGCCAAAAGATCAAGATATAGGTTTGTGTTACAGGCTACAATATACAGTAGTTTACATAAAGATCATAAAATGATAGGATACTTATTAATTACATAATACAAGATTACAATGTGTACGGTTAGATTTTCTGCTTTAGGAAATCGTGTGTGTGAAATTCTGCCAGATATTTTACTCCAATATTAAACATTTATTCAAGATATTTTGCAGAATCTAGATTGTTCACCCCTTTCATTGAAATGCTCTTTTACAAAAACTCCCCAGACAGAAAAGTACACCTGTTGGAATAGGGAAGGAACTTCTGGGACAGCAGATGTGATTGCCAACTTTTGGTTTAAAGCATTCCACGGGACAACTGCTGTCCCAGCCAGCATCAAAAGGTTAAAGGCAAAATTAATTACAAATTTTATAAAATAATACACTAAAAGATGAATCGCAAGGTAATTTCATGTAGTACAACAAATTCCCCTTTCCTCAAATGGAGCAGGGAAAAATAAAAAAAGCACAAGCAAGAAGGTAAGAATTAAAAGGTTAATTTCCAGCCTGTATAAATAGAAACAGTGTTTTGTAGCTGGGCAGGTCAAACCTTTTGTACCACACGATTTTACTAATGCATTTTGAGTCATTTACTCCTACTGAGCTGTAAGACCTTCCAAGAAGTTGTTACAGCTGGTGACACAACTTTAACAACTCTTGTGTCACAACTTTATTTAAAAAGTAAGTTTTTGAATATCTTGTATCATATAAAGGAAGCATTTCTCTACGCTCAAAACATTTTGTTTTTGAGGTTGAAGTTGTAAAGGAAGCATTACATGTTGCCATCTTTATAACGGACAAAATTTTGCCCTATACAGTTTAAGGTAAACACATTTCCTAAAAGTGTGAGATAAAGAGCAATGAATACGAACACAAATACTAAGAATAAACTGCCAACTTCTGTATGTACAAAAGAAAAAAAGATTATTAAACTAAAGTACAGGACAAGACGGGGGGGTGGGGGGAAGAAGATTTTGAGTTGATCATCTAAACTCATTTGTTTTAGCAGCGGAGAAATATAAAATGCAAGTCCTATCTATTTATATTTTAGAAATCTGAATTGTGTGGTCAAGCAATTCGAAGTACTTTAAAATTTTGATAGCAGAGAAGCATTTCTGAAAGTTGTTTTTGAATGTTAACTGGAATTAAGGTTGTCTTAATTAATCATGAAACTCTTAAAAATAGATGAACATAGTATACTTCAGTAAACTGCTCAGTGAAACAATGCTTTGAATTTTGTTTGGCAAAACTGCAATTGCACATCTACAATATACATAGTCTAAAATAAATTGATGTGTTACAAAAGAAACTGACTCAATTACTTTTCCATATTCAAACAGAAACGTCTGACACTGTCTCAAATTCCTTATAGTAATATGCAATCAATTTAGATTTTTAGTCTATAACTCAATCTTCATGTTTGTTGAGGTTGAGTGCCTGCTGGTAATTCAACAGTTGTAATTTCAACATGGTGAGAATACTTATGACACTATAGCAGAGAATGCTTTAATGCCCCTCATTCATGGTTCTATGTAATTATAAAATACTCCACTTTGTAGCCCTTTTGTGTACTCAATAACTCCATTAAAATGTGTTAAAGCAAAAATGTGTTAGAAGTTAATTCTTGCTTATCAATTATTCTCATTAGTGTAAGTTATTTTACTCTTTATGTGATATGCTGGTTACTTAACTTTTGTATAATTTTTGTCATTTAATACAAATTCTTATACCTCCTTCCTCCACAAACCCACCCACACATTCAATGTCTAACATTTTTGATAAACTTAACTGCAGGTTTATGGGAGCGATTTGTTGACTGTATAATAAATGTATTAACTTTAGTTAATCCCCCTTCAGGTTCTGCTTGTTACTTATTTCTAACTCACTCACCAGTTACATATTTCTGGTCTACTAACTGGTTTACAAGTTTTTATCTGGTGTATCATTCAACTTTAACAATGGAGAATTCAAACATGTTACTTTATTCTAAACAACAACTACATACAACTTTAAAATTAGATTTTAATGCACAAATGCTTACAATCATTTGCCAAAAATGTCTTGAATTATTTTACTCATAATTAACAAATGAAAATTATACATATGACCTTTATGTAAATAGAAAATAGTGTAAAGAAAATATTAACACAGGTCAATTTTTGATATAAATATTTTAAAGTATATTAAATGCAAAGCTTCCCCCCCCCCTTCAAATAAATCAATTAAAACTTGCTGAAAAATATATTTATTTCACATTCAAATGCTTTCATTCCAAGTATTACTTTGAGAGATGTGAAATAAGAAAAACTGTGAAATCATTTTACTTGAGAAATAGTTTTGTAATTAAAATGAATAAAACTTATGATCAGCAATAATTCAGAATTTTTTCTTAACACATTTGTATATGAAAATTCAGGGGGGGGGGGGGGGGGGCGAGGAATACAAATTCAGGACTTAAGATATTTTTTTCTTTAATTATTCGGACATCATGAGAAACACAGGGTCCCAACTTATATGCCAATTGGATTTCAAACACTCCCACACAAACATAGAAAACTACCACACAAAAGAAAGAAATCAAAATAACAGTCTCGCACCCATACTTAAAAAAGAGAGAGAAAGTTTTTTTTTTTTTTTTTAACATGCATATATACATAAAGAACACTCATGTATACATTATAAATTATTAAAAAGGGGTAAGTCATATAATTTAAGTTTCAAGTTATGTGTATGTACAAAAAATTAAAAATATTCTTCAATATATAATTATCAGATATAAAATGCACAAGTGCTCATTGCAGTGTGTAAAAAGAAAAGCTGTATTCAATAGAATCTATATACATTTGATTAACTAAAGAGTACCATTATTCTTAAGTCAATAATCCAGTGAATGAAATAAAAAGGAATACAAACAAGGGTATAATCAACAATGTAGTGAAACTTAAAATAATTTTAAGTGCTGAGTTTTAAAAACAAAAATGGATTAACACTTATCAAATAAACTAAATGTTTGATAAAATGTGTGAATCAAGATCTGGCTGTATATATATACTTATTTACACACAAAAAGAGTTTATACATTAAAGACATAAAATTTATTGTTGACATATACAAGGAAAACATGATTGTTGGAGCATTTCAAACCTGAAAAGTAAAATAGATTTAAACATTTGCCTGTGGAAAATTTTCTTAAAGAATTATAATTTAACAATTGAGCCGCCCAAATGCAAAACTCGTTAAATCCAAAAAAACCATAAATTGAGATTACAACATAATGTTCTTCTTTAAATTAACCTTTGTGCATTCATACGAAATTAAACTTCAGAAAGAAAAAAAAAAACCCTAAAGCTTTGAAATAAAGCTCTGAAAGCCCATACTGCTGCAGAATTCTGTAAATCTATCTTGTACAGTGAAACCTCACTGAGCAGCCACCCCACCATACCGAGAAAATTTGGCCACTCTGAAGGGTTCTATTTACTATTATAAGATAATTGCTATAATGAGTAATGTAAACAAGTCTGACACATATTCCTTTGTTAAAATGAAATTTTAAGAACTTCAATGTACTGCTCCAGATTTATGAAACGCATTTCGACATCCTGGCAACTCAGATCACTGATCAAGTAATGAAATAAAACTGGCGTGACATGAATGACATTTTTGCTTCAGAATTATCGGAATCTGCCTACAGTCAATAGTCAGCAAGAGGTGCTATTCTCCCTTAACTGTACCGATTGGAATTCCGAGCAAAGGCCCGAGGACACCTTCAACACCTGATTGTCCTGTTAATCCCCCAATTTCCGTGGGTGGTGCAACAGGGATTCCCATGTTAAGGTTGTGGGGAGAATACAAAAAGAGATAAGAGATTTAATCTTTAACTATGCCTCAAAGAAAGGGGGGAGAAACAGTGAGAATGGACTTTGCAAGTTATTCGTAGGTCTTATATTCGACCATAAACCAGACTGAATTTTTCCGCTCAAAAGTAAAGCATAGAGTGAATAGAATTTCCAGAAAAATGTGATGGGCGATCCCACTCGGTGGCCGTTTAGAGGGGGTCGGGTGGCCGCTGATAGAGGTTATTTTAACATTAGGTCTATGAGCCGATAAATCCGTGCCATGAAAAATTGGCCGTTCGGAGGGGTGATCACTGTACAAGGGTGGCCGCTCGGAGAGGTTTCACTGTATTTGTCTCTCTCACATGGTACCTCATCAGAAAGCTTATTCATGGCAAGCTCATATCTACAATTTTCTGAGATAGTTAGACATTCCGATGTCCAACTATCACAGAAAAAACTTTTTGTTATGCATCGACAAAAAGTATGCATCAGCTCTGCACGATTGCTTTGAAAAAATTGACTTAATCAAAATTTCTACTGTTCGTGTGGTATGTGATGACTGTGGGGGCTAGAACAAATGAATCTATACTTTAATGATGAATTCATACTGTTTCAAAACTTGATAAATTCTTCATACAGCAGCAAAACTCTGTAAATCTACATAAATAACATAAAAACTAACAAATTCAGGAAAAACATTGATGAAATTAGATTCAGAACGTTTGCATTAAAATGCTGAATTTCGGGCATTCAGCACGGTATATAAACTCTACAGAAGTTTTTTTCATTTCCTGTAAAAAGAATTTGGATGGCACTTACGAGTTTTGCAATTGGCCAACTCAATTCATGAATAATGAGTTTTACAAAAATCATTAAATGTGTTACAATCAAAACAAACAAATTTACTTACACTTTAAAAGAAGAGATATTTTTAAAAGCCTCTATAAGAATGTTTTACACATCAAAAATCAAAAATACTTTTTCATATTTTGTATTTTAATAATTAAAATTTAACATGTTAATATTTATTGTTTAAATTGAGCAGCAAGTCTAAACAATTAGAAGCATTAAGTTGCATAGGAGGAAGGGCTTAAAATTGCTGAAGAAGATGGGAGTGTGGTTTGCCCTTAATTTCAGTGATGCTATTCTCAGTCATGGAAAATGCATAAAAGAAGCTGGAAAGAATTTTAATATGTAATAAAATATGTGATAAATGCTGTATGTATATGTTATATATATATTAGTGGGGTGCTTAAAAAATTAATTCCTTTGTTCTCACCCTGCAGTTTTTTTACACTCTTCATAAACATGATGTATGCAAAATTTCAGTTCAATCAAATAATATGTAGAGGTTGCGCAACAAAATCGAATTCTGTTGAAAATAGGCAGAATGGACAGAAAGAATAGTGTACAATGCCATTGCACGAAATTATACTACATTACCACAGTGAAGTGGTGCCTATTTCCCCTCTTCTACTAAAATTTTACATTTTGCTACTCGTCCATAACAAAGCCAAACTATACGCTCAGAATTAGCATTCAACGTATAAACAACCCTTTTGATCAAGGGCAATAGCTCCCTTGATAGTGCACTAGGATAGAAAACTAATGCAAAATAGTGCACTGGGATAGAAAACTAATGCAAAATATATCTTGAAAAGCAAAGGAGGATCACCTACCAGGAATAGTATCAGGACCAAACATTGATCATCAAGTGTTGAGTGTTCAAACTTACAGTCAGGGAGATAGGAATTGCTATGGCAAATGTCGTTGCAGAACTGTTAGAGAAATGGGCACTTACTGAACTAGTACGGGTATGTACTTGGATGACATCCAGTAATACTAGTATTAAAAATTGGAGCATGTTTAACATTGGGGAAAAAAAAAAAGCCAGGGAGATAACTTTTGTATTTTGTTTGCCTGCACCACATTCTAGAAACTGTGCTTTCTGCTGTATTCTCGCAATGAATGGGACCAGCCACATCCAGTGAACTTACAGTACTGCTTTTTAAATGACAATTTTGAACCTGTTGGGAGAACGGGAGCCTAAGGTTGGGGGGGGGGGGGCACTTATTTTCTGGATATGATTTGTTTTTCATGTTTTTGATTTGTTTTTCATATTTTTTTGTTAGTGAACATTTATGTTTTTTATGTATTCAATTTCTTTTTCATATTTTTTCTTATTGTATCTGTTTTTTCAGATATAAAAAAGATATGAACTAACTTTACTATTAGTTTTTCCTTACTTAGCTAACATGGCGTCATTGCACCATTTTCTTTTTGTTTTAGCCAACACAGACAGAACCTGGGTATTTGACTATTTGGGAAATTGGTCAAAACACTACGATTCTTTCGGCCTCTATGCCATTTGATTTTAGGAAGGAAATATTTTAATAATGTTTGATTTTCTTTTTATTTAAACTTTAAATTTTTTGGAACTTTGTAAACTACAGTTTTAATGAAGTCATGGCAGGGGAATGATAGTTACTTTCATTTGTGGAACTTGCAGTCCAGAGAGAATTTTAACCTGTGATCTTTTCAGAAAAACATTTAAAAAATCTAATAAGCATTTCTGCATGGTTCAAAATTTAAACGAGGGAGAAATAAATGTTTAATCAGCGGTAAAAAGATAGAAAATTTTTGCTCGTTAGGTTTTTCGATGCGACAGTTTAAAAATAGCAATTTTTAAAAGCAGTACATTTTCGTCGAAACAGGATTTCCTTTAAAAAATTCCCAAAAATCTGTAAAATGTAAGTACGATTTTGTAACAAATTTTATTTGAAAAAGAAAACTCTGCAGTTTCCGATGATATAAAAATTGTAGTGTTTGGACGAAAATTTAGCTCGTGATAATGTAAAATGCGGGGGAAATGGCCCAAAACCTTACAAAACATAAAATAACTCAAAAACTATTAATCCGATTAATTTCATTTTTACGGCATATGAGGTTCTAATTATTTAGTAACTATCTTCTCGAGGAAATTATAATTGGTGTAAACTACTATCATCAAATTCTTCCGAACTCATATTTCCTAATGCAGTGATTTTAAATAAATCCCCCGTTTGTTTATTTCTGGCGAATTCTCATTTGGAATGCAGGAATGACCTTCAGAATGAAAAACCATGTGAAAAAATGAACACCCTCAGTTGTCTTGGCAACGCTGCAGGTCACGTCATGCCACTTGCTTAATTTCCCCTGTTGGTTCTTCATTAGCGGAGGCCTTCCAGAGGCCGAAAACTGGACAAAACATAAAATAACTCAAAAACTATTAATCTGATTAATTTCATTTTTACGGCATTAGCTTTCTGTCGCCCTATTTACTCAGTGTGCCAAATTTGGTGCAGATCTGTCGAACAGTCTGGACGCATATAGCGAACAAACGGACAGACTTTCCTCTTTTATATACATAGAATATATATACATAGCTGCCAACGTTGAAAATTGTAAAACCGGGAGGTTTTCGCACGCGATGCGCGGCACATGTACCTGATAGCTAACGTAAATAAACACTCAATTTAAATATATAGTAAGCACAACTTTATAAAAACTGAAATATGAATACCATATACATCTTTAAAATCAAATCAAATACAGACATTTGCATGTTAAATTGCCTGTTAACAATTAAGTTATTATTGAGACGTTCAAAAGCAGAACAAAAACAAGTCTTTGCATGGATTAAAATAGTTCAGTTGAAATAATCACCTAATTAAACTGAAAAATTAACACTGAAAAGCAATAGAAAAAATTAGAATTTCCACAAATTAATTTTCTTTGAGAGATAACATTGTTGCTGTCTTAGCTTTCTTTAAAAATTTGTCATCAAAGTTTTCTTCATAACATTTCCCTTTCCTTCGATACTTGGTGATTAACAATTTCTCCAGAGCTACATTTGATAGAGATGACCTAAATTCTGTTCTGATTTTCCTCACTTGGCTGAACATCCTTTCGCATTCAGCGTTACTGTGAGGAATAGACAGAATTGATAAGGCAGTATAGGAGAGCCGGGGATATTTTTCCTTGCCACAGCCGTTCTGCAAAGTCCACTGCTTATCAGCATGCTTCTCTTCTAGAATTTCACAAGAGAGATCATCGACTTGAAAATCACAATATTCGGCATGGAGTTGATTGATGGCATTATCCATAGTTTCATTCTCAGTTTTTAACAGCATGATCGGAAACTTTTCAATGAAAAATTTGAAACTTGAAAATGAGGCCTCTGTAAAAGTAGAAACATTTGCTACTGCAGCATGGATAAGTATATCATTGTTGAAAGGAAATTTATGAATCATGTAATCACAAACAGTAGAAAAATACTTTCTCACAGAAGCATAAAAAATATTCCTCTCAGTGTCACATAATTTACTAACAAGTTTCTCAGTTGTATAGCCAACAACTAAATCAGAATCAGTTTTTTGATTAAGGGGATTATTGTACAGTACTTCAGTGGAGGCTTTTTCCTTCACTATCTTGAGCAGAACAAACTTTGAAAGCACTTGCATTCCAAAAGAATAGATCGCAAATTATGAATAAGTGGTTCTTTTGTTTGCAACAAAGTATTCACCTTATCCCATATAGGAACAATACTTAGCAAAAATGAACAAAATGCTTTGTTTAACTCAGAAGACAAAAATGCATGTAATCTTTCCTCTCTACTATTGGGAAATTTAGTCTGTACAGATTTTTTCTCAGATTTATCTGAAGATTTGGGCAACACGGGAGTTAATTTCTTTGGCAAAGACATAGGGAGATGTTGAACTTTTGAATTACTTCTAGACTTATTCACTGGATGGCTTTTTTTAGACGAAATGTTTTTGGATGAACTTTCCTCTATTTTCCTTTTCTTTGGGATAGAATATGATTCCAGTGAACCAACACCAGATGACTTTATCTTTTTTTCATCATCAAAAAAACTCAAAAGTGGTTCCTATTGCTCAAACAATCGTACCAAGCATTTTCCTAACGACAACCATCTGTTTTGTACGTGCTTTAGGATTTTTCTCACTTCTTTGTCATGCAGTATTTGAAAATTCTTCAAGCTTTCTTTTCTTTTAGTGCTCTTTTCTAGATAATAGAAAATATTAACAAGAATTTCATCAATCTTCACTGGCAATGAATTTCCACCTTTATCAGCAGCTAAATGGATCAGATGGCATAATCAACCCATCACAAATAACTTTGGCTGTACCTCTTTCAGGACAGAGGCTACACCCTGTTTATACCCTATCATGACTGGAGCATTATCACAACCTAGAGCAATGCAGGTCTCAATAGGTATGCATCTTGATTTTAAATTATTTAAAATCATATTGCCAATATTCAGTCCTGTTGAGTCTCCTTCCAGGACCGGAAGGCTAAGAAGGCAAGTTTCTATTGAAGACTCCTCAAAGAAAGTAACCACCATGGGGTACAACTTGTTATCAGAGTCATTACTCCCATCAGTGGAAATGCTGAAGGGCTTGGACTGCAGATGTTTAATTATAATAGTTTCTTCTTCTGCACCCATCTGTTTAACTATAGCTACCGTTTTAGTCCGGGCACAGCCATACTTTTTTGCCACTTCGTTGTTGGGAAACATTTTCCTTAGTAATGGGCCCATGTGGTCTGAACTACTCAGAGGTAGATTGTGCTCTATGATAAAGGCTGTCATTAAACATTCAGCACATATTACACTATTATTTTCTATTGGAAAGAAACTGTGTTCGATACTTACATTTCCTTCAGTCGAAATTTTCTGGTCAAGATGTTTTTTGGTTTTGCAGTGAGCAATAATATCTTCTCTTCCACTGTGGGAAATTTTAAAGTCCGCTGAACAGATTGAACAAAAGGCATATTCATCACCTTTTGACGATTTTAAAATGAACTTGAATTCTTTAGAGTACGCTTCTTTAAATCTTTGGTAATATTTCTTATTAGGCATAGTTCAAATCGAGCAATATCATAAACGTGGCAAGAACAGTAATTTATTTGCTTATGGCGACACTGCACACCACGACTTGACTACACAAACACAGCAAAAGCACAAGACACGATCTTCACTTCACTTCAGACTGTATCGGTAATTGCTTTCCATGGAGCACGACTAAACTGAACTACGCACGCTTGTGTCCCTGCTTGCTTTGCTAGCCTCCTTGCTTAGCGCTACCAGTGTCCCCAATACTATCCTTCCCTCTAACACTACCCTGCATCACATGTGTTGGTGGATTTAAGTCAGAAGAGCTAGGTTTCGGCGACGCGACGAAAGTCACGTGAATCATAGTTCCGGTTATACGAACTCTGCACCGTAAGAGAGCTCTGGTGCAGTGCCTTGTTGGGAAGAAAAAATACATGGGAAATAAAAGGCTAAAAACCGGGAGATTTGGTGATTCACCGGGAGACCAGGAGATATGATGAAAAACCAGGAGGGTTGGCAGGTATGTATATATATGTAAATAAACTATATTTTTTACCAATTAACTTCAGTTAAGCTTTTTTTCCTTTTATGCTTGCCTGTTTTCTGTGCTTTAAAAATACTCCACCACAATGTATTAAACTCAATAAACCCAGTACCGCCCTTTCTAAAATAGCCCAAGAATGCCCCATAGAAATCAACTTTAATAATAGCCAAAAACTCTCCAATTACAAAAATAACTACTATGCTCTAAACATGGAAGCTTTGCGGATTATAACCACAGATGGCACTGTAAATGACATGGCGCATGCACAAACAGATCCGGGAGGGAACGATATTCTGTGGAAGAGAGCAAGGCATTTTGAAACTAGAGCTGAGGAAGGTGGTGGCCGCCACTGAAAGTGCTACTGACGGATTTTAATGAGTTTTTAACCTTTTAAATATCTTCCAAAATAATTTAATGAGTACAATAGAAAAGTAAAGTAAATGCTTTTAAGTACTTTACTTTTCTAGTCTTAGTACTTTAATGTAAATACGTTTAGTAATCAAAGTAAAATACTATGAAAGAAAATTTTCATGAAGGTTATATTTAAAAATGCCTTGAAATTTTCATCAATCTTCAATAATAAATTTAATAATTAGTTATTTAAAAAAAACTAGAAGAAATACTAGAAAATGAAAAATAAAAACAATACTTACTTTCTTTTTGGTATCTTCATAAACTTCAATGAACTGAAAACAAGTATTTAAAATAGTTATTTTAATAAATTAATTCACAGTAACATTCTGCATTATAAAATGACTAGTATATAACTTAGAATACATACATTAAAAGGGAAAAACTAGCATCATGTATTAGAAAAGATGGTGCAGTTTGATTATGCCTTGCAAATGACAATACCACTATAGTATCTAAGAGTAAGAAGAGAGAGTGACACACCTGTGATTATGCCATTTCAGATTTTAACCGTAATTTATCTTATTAATGTAGCAAATCCAGAATATTTTGTTCTGAAGTTAAGTTGTTCATTTTTTATCATCTTCAACTACTATTCAACAAATGTTTAAAAAGTTTAAATAATTTGTACATAATCTTATATGTGGCATTGTTCCTCATATAAGAACAATCATGTGGTCGATCATGTGGCAATCTTATATGTGGCATTATTCTAATTTTATATGTGGCATTGTTCCTCAGAATTTTGGTATGATTCCAATTACAATATAAGTAATATGATTTGTGTACCATGTTTTTATTGTATTTTTTGAAAATCTGGGTTGAGGTGAAGGGAAATAAAGTTGTTTTTGTATTATGACCTAAACTCTGCAAAATTCTAAAATCACGATATGATTGCTTCGACCAAAAAATTTTTTGGTCGAAACGATCGTATCGTGTTATAAGTAACATTTTATGTATGTTTTTCCATAAAGTTTTATTTATTTTGCTGCTTTAAAGTTACAGCTTAGTAAAGAGACCACTTGTCTGTGGTGATTACTTTTGTGCAATTTCATTTCACAACCACCATACTTAACCAACTTTTTAAGTTGACCGATTTTGTTTTTCTCCTGAGAATAGTCACCTTAGACAGTTTTGCTAGTAATTTAAAGTTTACTGTAAATAGCACTGCCCAGGAACGAATTCATGATTTAACATCTCAAAAACTTTTATTTACAGTTCAACAAAAGTACAGCTTAACTTGCTGTCAAACACAATTCAAAATTATACATAACATCGATATGACTTTTGGCTAACTAAACGGGCTTGAATTTCGCCCAAGACGAAAAGCAACACTAGTTAGGCATGTATGCCTCTCAGCTTTCTCTCCTCTTTCAGTCCAAGCAACTCGTTTTATGCTTTCTTCATCAAAGTCAGCATTTACATAAGCAGCAGTCTTGTTGTGATTGTTGCCTGGCTGAAAAACCATGGAGGAAGGAAAGAGACTCCATGACCGATTGCCTTTAATTTCAACAAGTTTCCGCTGTATATAGTATGTACAATAAGAAAATAATACTAAAAATAAATTTACAAAGCTAAAAATATGGTAATTTGTATAGTAGTTCGGAGAAGCAAAACAGTTCCAAATGCACATATAGGGGTACATTAAAAATATTTAAATTTTTTTAAAGCAATTTGCCTCAGCGAAGTTAATTTTTTTGCAAAGACAAGTAATAGACGATAACATTAACATAAAAGATTTTTTCAATAAACTTCTGCCGCAAGAATTTATGACACTTTGAATATCGGTCAAAAACAAAATTTTTCAGATATTGGTGCTATAAAACAAAAAGCGCATTCGACTTGCCTGAACTATGCATTTTTTATAAGTGCTATTACATGTCTTTCAAAAGACACCTCTTTCGCTATGGCAACTTGAAGGCGCAAGCTATTGTTAAGTCTCAAAAATGGCAAAATATGTTGAGAATGCATCTTTTTGTGATCTTCGGTGACCTTGCAGCAACCAGGCATGAAAGCACGAAACAGCTAAAAAGACTGAACTTTGCTGTGGAGCATACAGAACAAATAAATTATTATACATTTAATACATTACCTGTTATTTTTTTATATGTATTCATTATTAAACTAACTAATATTCATTATATCACTGTATTCAGTACGACTAAATTCATCTGCATACATCTCAAAAACAGCCGAATGATGTTGGAAAAAGACTGAAAACTTTCATGCCTGAGCAACAACCTGAACAAATTTATCATTATTTCATAAAGTTCAATCCTCTAAAATTACAGATATGGAACAATTTGTTTCTGCAAAGAGTTTCTGAACATAGCATTTTCCATGTCTGAGAAAAAGTCCAATTTTTGTGTGAGGGTACGGTTTTTTTCAGAGGGTCATAAAAAATGAACAACTTAGCTTTGGAATGAAATATTCTGGATTTGTTACATTAATAAGATAAATAACGACTGGGAATTTTTTGGCGAAAATCTGAGATGGCACGAATCACTGCATAATGCTAGGTGTGATGTTTCTCAGATTCTTGCTTTTGGCTGTTTAAGCCCCCCCCCCCCCAAAAAAACAAAGGCTGTTTAAGCTAAAAAAAAAAAAAAAAACCCACCCAAAATTTTACACACTATTGCAATCTGCAAAAGTTACTATGAACTATAGTTAATTTCTTCTTATCAAAATATAAGTGTAATTTTCACAGCACAACTGGGTTCGCAAGCCAATAAACAGGTGTCATGAGCCAATAATGGCCCATAAGACAAAGGTTATACACCTCTCTTAATATATTGCTATGCAACACATATTTCAATTCAGAAAACTAGTATGTAATTAAATTTATTAACTACTGTCAGCAGCTTGTAAAAAAAGAATAGTTCACTTTATCATCATCAATATTGGCTCGACAGCCCCTTGTGGGCCCTGGCCTTCTTCAGAAGTTTTTCCCATTCCACCCCATTTCCAGTAATGGACCTCTAGTTCATTTAACTATCAGAAATTTGTAGAAAAATAAATAAATAAAATAGGGATTCATTTTACTCTCCTTTCAATGGAAGTTTTAAAACAGAAATGCTACAGAAAGAATATTTATTCTCAAAAGGAATGGAAAACAGATTGAAATTGGGATGCTGGAAAAGCTATTTTTCCTTGCTAATTTGTGAATATTTGATCATGACAGTTTTTTTCCCCAGTCAAAACATGAAACAAATATGAATAAAATAGAGCTGTACGCGTAGAAAAAATCTGATCAACAAAAATCTCCACACTTGGTATCAGGACCATACCCAGAAAAAAATTTCAGAGGGATCCAAACAGTGGAAAAAGCTGTTTTTTTCACATAAGGATTCCACCATTATCATTTTGTTAAGAAATTAAAAATAAAATTTTGTGGCAACGTCTGGATCATTACTTTGAGTACGTCCTTGCCTAATATAGATTAATAGAAAAGTTTTCTTACCAGTGATTTCAATGACAGGCTCCTGGACCTATTAAAAACAGCATTTTTTTAAAAACTTTGCATATTGAAATAAAAACAAAGCATTTTAGCAATCTCAAAATATTCACTAGCATCACATTTCTTCATAATATACTGGATTGTTTTATCTAAAATTATACTTCTTTTACTTATTTTTGCTGGTTACTATTAAAACTATGAAAAACTTTTTTCAATTATCCTTATTAATAAAAGCTCTGCAATAACCCATCAGGCTCGTATTGTGTGTATGTGTGGAGGGGGGGGGATCAAATGTACTTCATTAATATAACACACATGAAAAATTACCAGATTAAAATACATTTATTTAAATGTTGGGGGGGAAAAACATAATACACCAATTTTTTCCACTCCATGTTAATTTAACCTTAAATATTCAAAATCAGTTCAAATGGAACATACATAAATCAGGTGATTGAAAAGTAGCTGAAACTAACAAAATATTAAATCATACTCAAACTACAATGATATGCATATTTGTGTTTGATTAAATCATATTCAAAAACTTTAAAGCTAGCGTTAATCTTTCAGTTGAAACAAAAATTAATGAAATGTAATTTAATAAAATACGAAATTAAAATGGGTAATAAATTTATTAAAAAATAATTTCAATAGAATTTGAATAAAGTAAACATGCAAAGGCAATGTTAATTTTTATGGATGACTAAACACTAATTAATTAAAATTAAAATGGGTAATAAATTTATTTAAAAATAATTTCAATAGAATTTGAATAAAGTAAACATGCTACATGCAAAGGCAATGTTAATTTTATGGATGACTAAACACTAGAGCTGAAGATTCCCGGTCACCAGTCGCCAGCTGGCTACTAAATTATTTTGTTAGGCCACCAGTTAATTCACATCCAGGCGCCAAGTCATAGATAATGATTTACCGGGAATTTCCATTGCTTATAGATAATTTTTTTTATCGCTTATAGATAATTTTTTTCGTTAAGAATTTTTTTTTTTTTAATTACCATAAAATATGCGCTCCCCTCCTCAACGTTGAATGATCTTGATTTTCGCTGTCAAAAATACCCCCCCTCCTCCTCGCAGAAGCAAATAAAGTGTGTTTCTCAGACGGCCACTGGAATGAGTTCTCTGACGCGCCAACAAATCCAAGCGGCGCAGCAAATATCCCCAACTAGAGATGGGCGGTTCGACTCATTTTACTGATTCGAATCTCAACTCACTCACTACTTCGATGATTCGAATCTTGAATCCATAAAACAACTAAAGAAATTTTCCCTCTCTCTGCACCGAAAGCCGTACTATTTAAACACCCTTCACCCATTCATCGGGTTTCTTCTCCGCTGAGTTCTCGGGCAGCTCGCATCTCTCTCCTTGCTCGAGTAAAACTAGTGTTTAAACTGCCCGAAATGAAAATACAGGGGAGCTTCGTATGACCCCCTGGGCCTGTAAGATTACAAGGTTAAGTTTGGTGTCAAAGTATTCGAAATTTTATGTATCGATGGGGGTGTTGAGTCTAGGGGGGGCAGAGAATCAATAAAAACGCGCTCCGATGGATAGTTTCCGAGATATACCTTAATTAATTATGGTAATTAGACTAATTAACCATGACTGAGGCTTAAAGGGACTGCAAACATGTAGAAATTGGCTCTGGGATGGTTTCCAGACTTTGGAGATGCCGTCGGAGGAGGCTAGTGTTTAAAATGCCCAAATTGAAAATATAGGGGAGCTTCGTATGACCCCCTGGGCCTGTAAGATTAAAAGGTTAAGTTTGGTGTCAAAGTATTCGAAATTTTATGTATCGATGGAGGTGTTGAGTCTGGGGGGGTCGAGAATCAATAAAAACGTGCTCCGGTGGATAGTTTCCGAGATATACGTTAATTAATTATGGTAATTAGACTAATAAACCATGGAGCTGTTTTTTCCGCGATCTGGCATCGTCATCAACGGAGAAAAAGCAGTAGCAAAAGCATCACAAGCTGGTATTGATCTCAGGATTTTCTTATCGCCGGCCTCAGAGGCGTAGCCAAGGGGGGGTTAGGGGGGTCATAACCCACTCATAAGGAATTTTTTGCCATACAAAATGTAAATTCTTCAGTACATTATCACATACACGTATACATATATATGAGTTGCAGTAGTCATAACCCCCCCCCCCATGAAAAATTTCTGGCTACGCCCCTGGCCGGCCTGTATTTTTTACCTTTATCGAATTCGAGATTTCACTGAAATGAAAATGGGAATATCTGATATTTGATGTTGAAATAAAACCGATATGTCGATATTTATCGATTTTTGGCCCAGTCCTACTGAGGGGCTGCTGCCCCCCCCCCAAAAAAAATGGGACCCTTTACTTAGCTTACAATTGAACTTTATCTTTAAATTTGATACCCAGGCCACCCCGAAATAAAATCCTGGGATCACATTACTTCCTTATACTACGTACAAGGAAGTAATAAAATCATTCCCCTTAAACGAAAAACAAGGTTAAAAAAAAAAAAAAAAAAAAAGAAAGAAATCTGCTGCAATAAAGCGAAATGTTATTTTGCTTACTACAAAGTCCTTTTGTGAGAGCGCTTAATACCGCCCCTGTATCCTTCATTAAAAGTGACAAGCACAATCCTAACTTTATTTCATTCTATTTCCCTTCACATGAAAATCCGCCACCAGGGGGACATATATTGAAGTTAAAAGTAGAAAAGGGATGTTTCATTAAATTTTAAACAAATATTAAACCAGCCAGACAAGTTGGAAGGAGGGAGTCCCCCCGAGGGAAAAAGGTTTAAACAACTTTGAGACACCCCCCGCTCTTCCACGAGCATTGGCGTGAATTGGCATGTAATATTTGGATGGGGTGACAAAATGTTTCCGATTGTAGAAAATATCATTATTATAAATAGCCCTGATACTTGAATTTTCTTAATTTTTTTTTTTCGGGGGGGATTGACCCCTCTGTCCTTAGGAAGTAACGCCTATGCCCCCCGCCAAAAACAAACAATGCTCGACCCACTCCACACCCACAGACAGATAAAACTTTAAATCCAACCACCAACCAAGAAATGAAACACCAAAGATTCGAAAAAAAAACTTCAATTAAATGAAACATCCTTTCAACTCTTTTTGACTCCTATTGACTCTGAGTCGATAGAAGATTCGAAAAACTAACGAATCTCAACGATCGTATACAATTACCGAAACAGAGCAAAACACTGAATCAGTAAAGATTCGTTGCTGCACCAACTCAGTGACCAACGCACCTACACCCACTCATTTGCTATTTCAAATCATCTATCGACTCAGAGTCGTAAAGAGTCGAAAAGAGTTCAAAGAGTAAGGGAAAATCTCTGGGAACGGCAAAGGGAAAATAAGTTTTCCTTCCCTTCGCACTTGGAATGTATTTCCCCACAGTTGAGGGCTTGAGATTCGAATCAGTAGAGAGTGAGTGTAAAGACTGAGCCACTCAGTACCAAGATTCGAATCACTGATTCAACTCAGCGAATCATTGGCCATCTCTATCCCCAACCCTGAGGTCTTGAAGCAGGAGGAACAGAGGAATTCGGAACTCTGCCTTCGGCGCGCCGAACTTTGTCTGCGGAGACAACACTTCCTCGCTGGCCGCTGTCAAAACAAATGAATGAAATAAAAAGAGGATTCTTTGTAGAATCATGCTAGAACCTTCTATTTTGTTCCGGTGCCGTTTACACAGTTGCAAAAATGCACCGATTTTTTTAAAAATCAGCTTTTTTGCATATATAAAACTACTATGTGCGTATTTTTTTGCGTGAGATTCAACAGAATTAGCATAAATTAAGCAAAAATTTGCATAAACACGAAGCATTAATAGCACAAGAAAAACATTTTTTTATTAATCCCAATTATAACCCCCCCCCCTCAAAATAACCTATTTTTAGTTGAAGTGAGGGGGAAGCTATAATCAGGTTTTTGCGGTATTTTCTTATGTGTGAAATCGCTTTCAAACTTGCCAATAAAACCGAAAAATAGTCATAACTGTCTACTTTTGTCTATTGACCCTTCATAGACGAACACTACAGGGGAGATATTTATTTTTAGGTAGAAAACAAAGCGATGCTAGAAAGGGAGTCTTCTCCGCAGGACCGATCCCAGCGTGAGCATGATGGTGCACAGCACTGCAGGCGGTCAAGTTTAAGGGCGGTGGGGGGAGAAATTAAATCATAATGTTTGTAAAAAGAGGCACCCAATTTTTAATTTTCACGTGGACGGCCAACGGTCTAGAACAGGTTCTGCTTCTCCGAACAGGTTAAACCTAGGTTCAATGGTAGATTAAACTGCTTAACAACTCGGCAGATTTTGGTTCAAGTGTGAAACGACCCTTAGATTCGCCACTGCTTTTTAATGGAAGAAAAAATTGAATTGCTGAACTACTTGTAAATGTAAAATACATATGAAAATAAAAATAGAGAAATAATCCCATGTTTGCCTGAGCACGCACTTTAAATCGAAATTAGCAAACTGGAAAATAGTGAAAACAGATTTTTAAAATCCAATATTTAAAAAAAAAAGAACTTTCTACAGCATTCTAAACATGCGATAGTAAGTTATTGTCTTCTAACCTTTTTAAATATTTCTTCTAAAGACGAGTAATTGGCAAGCTCAGGAAACGCTGAGTGCTTTTAAAATAAACCCCAACATCAAAAGTAATAATGAATATAAACATGAAGAGTTATCACACAACATTCAAAGCTTAAAACAAACAATTTGCTGAAGCAGCGAGAAAAAAAAAAAAATTGTTTACTTTTGACTGGAGCCGGCTGGCTGTTTTGTTTTAACAGCCATGTGTTATACTGTCTGAACTTTTAGCGAATGCAAGAAGTTTTTTACAAGTTATTTATTTATTTCTATAAATTCGCCTTTGTGTATATAAAAACTGATGTTTTACATGAAATCGGACACTGATTATTTGAAAATGGAAATTGTAAGCTTCGTAAAATAGCAGTAAATACTTTAAAACATATGGGAAGGGGGGGGGGGAAGAGATATTTTTACCGAAGGAAGTTGAAGAAAATGATGAACTAAACTTGTATTATGAGGGTCACAACATATTTGGATTAGATGCTGCATGTGCACTTGAGGAATGGAGACTTGCTAAACACATCCTTAAGAACCAGTCAGGATCTCCAACTTTAACCGAAGTGCTTATGAAGTTTAAGTTATCTCCAAACTTAACCTGCTTCAATGTTCTTAGGGATGTTGTGACCATTTTATTAACAGTTTCTCCATCAAATGCTCATGTAGAACGTGTCTTTTCTGCGTTAAAGAATATTTTAGGAGAGAAATCCCTATCAATGGAGCAAAAAACTATTGAAAATAGGCTTTACATAAAGTGTTCAGGCCTTACTTTACAAACTTTTGAACCAGCAAAAAGTATCAAATTGTGGTGGGATGACAGCATCCTACCAAGACGACCAAATTTAATGGAAAAATGACACATAATATAATTTATTTAATAAATGCTATGAATAATATTTTGTTTGTTTTCAGTTTTAGTGTTTGGAGATAAATATATGTGCTATTGCTATATAAATGATTTCATAAGTTTAAAATTTCCAACCATTTATTTCTTAATTATCATCAACTTGCACCTTTCAGTAGTCACTTAAAAATAGATTTTCTTTAAATTTACTTTTAATTATCTCTGTTATCTATTATTACCACTCTCTCTCTCTCTCTCTCTCTATATATATATATATATATCAGGGGCGTAGCCAGAAATTTTTCATGGGGGGGGGGGTTACGACTACTACAACTCATATATATGTATACGTGTGTGTGATAATGTAGTGAAGAATATACATTTTGTATGGCAAAAAATTTCTCATGGGGGGGGTTATGACCCCCTAACCCCCCCCCTTGGCTACGCCCCTGATATATATATGCATGCTCTAAAGCTCTAGTACAAGCAAATGAAACAGATACTACCAATTATGTGCATACTTATCATAGCCAATGTGTTAAGATTGCGGGAAGTACTGGCTCCTAGACAAAATTGATTTAGGAGCCAGTGGCCACTAGGGAAAAATGGGAATCTTCAGCATTACTAAACACACATGGTAGGACCATCATGGCCCATCCATGAGACTCAAGCTGCCTGCAGCCATACCAAGTGTATGTCACCTCACCAGCTCTCATGTAGAAAAGTCTCCTTTACCCTTTCAAAACAGGCTATAAACTCTCCCCATATCCCAATTGATGGTCTGCTTTTAGTCCCTTTCAGAGACTACTTCAAAAACATGTCTGCATGTTTCATTTCACTTCCTCTCTCTGTAAGTGCGAATGCATCACACACCAAACCGTCTTTTCTTTCAAAGACTGACAATGTTGCTTGAATTTCAGAAGCAAGGGGTTTAAAAGAGGTGTGATATGTTGTGATTAAAGACATGATGACAGTGCTTGTGTATTTAGAAAAGGATGACAAAATTCAACTGATATGATTGCATCATTCAGCAGGTAAAACGAAATATGAAGTTGTGGAATGAAATATTATTAATGTCTTGAATATGTTGCAATTTAGTAATATAATCAGTACTAATTAAAAAAGTTTAGTAATTAAAATTTGAAACATTCTTAAGGAAAGATTTATGTAATAATAAAAAAATATCAGCTATAAAAAATTAATTACTCAAATTTTCAAAACTGAAACTATTGAAATCACCATGAATAGCATAGTTGCCAACTTTTAGAAATGGCCATCAGTAAAATTATGCGCCGACATTTTTCAAATTTTTGTACTAGATAACGCGTGGGCATAAATATATCCCTTTATAATACACATACATACATACATATATATATATATTATACATACACATTGAAAACATACAATAGAAATATTTAAGTGTTTTAAAAGGTCATTTTTTTTTGGGGGGGGGGGGGACAAAATTACATCTTATCTCTTCTCTTCATTTTAACACTTCCAACTCTTTAATAGCTATGTCCTTTCTTTTATATACAGGCTAATACATATACTTTGTGTACATAATTAAACTATGCATTTTAACAAAATTATTACAGAGCTAAAATGCTTAATTTAGTATAATTAAATTTAAGCAAATAGGCAGTTGTTGGATAACTTAAAATTATAGTATGATATCAAAAATGAATGATAAAAATTAAGTCCATTGTGTCCACATGTTGTCCAAAAAAAGTTAAAATTTATAATTGAAAAAGGAAAAGAGGGAGGAATCAGTAGTAGAAAGTTATGCTAGTACAGAGAAGGAAAAAAAAAGCTAAGTATTTGTGAGGAGAACTATGAGGAAGCATCAGAGTTTAATACAGCTGTTGTGGCCGAGGATATGCTTTTGCTGTTTTCTGAACAAGTTACGTTATTCTGGTGCATTGCCCCATTAACATGCCGCGATATATCGTTGCGACCACCATGGGATATATTAAATTCACGTCGACATACATCACAAAAAACAAATTTTATCCCTTTTGACGACTTTTTAATACAGGGAAATTCATTTGTGTACGAAACTTTATAAGTTTGAAAATAACTTTTAGATGGTTTGCTTAAAGACATTATCTATCAGCGAACACGTGCACAGAAAAAAAAGCTAACGAAACAAGTTTACTCCTCACTACGACCGAAAAATCCAATGACTATAGTCTGTTCGCCAAGTCGAGAGAACGAAACAAAACGCATGGAAACTGGCGAAGAGTAAACACCTGGCATTTTGCCAAAGCGCCAAACACAGTATGAATTTCTGCTTTCTTCCATTTACGCTGTTAGGCGAATTTAACCTTTCTTAACTCCAAACTAGAGATTGGTGCCAAAAAATGTAATTCTTCGATAACCCGTTTGTAGACTTTCGTTCTCTCGTTTCCGCATACAGACTATAGAGACTGAGAATACCACCACTGACATACGCTCGTGCTTCCCTTTGGCAGGGAGAAAACGGAGGGATATCGGCCATGACGTCACCAGGCAAAAAGAGGAGAGCCTTTCTTTCCCTCCTTAAGAGAGAAAAAAAAAAGATTACTTTTGCAGCCACCACCCTCCCCTTCTCTCTCTTCTAGTGAGAAAAAAACCGGTCTCCCGTCCGTCTCGAGGAGGGAAAGAGGACAGGGGAAAAACTCGCATAGCAGCTTATGTGCAGAGGAAAGATTTTCCTGTCGATCTCTAAGCGTGACGTCAGACTGCTTGAAATGCGTAAAAAAATAGCCCTCTTCAGTAAACGCGTAAAAAACTAGGAGAATCCGTAAATTTTATGGAAGATCCGTAAAAGTTGGCAAGTATGGAATAGTCATATAAAAAGATTTTCTTCATTATTTTTTTAATGTATAAATCAAAATGTGCGCTAATTTTTTGATAAGCATAGATTCCTAAATAACAAATGCAACTGATACAATTTCTACAACAAACCAGTGGAAGAAAAGAAAATTGACTTTAAAACACTGCAGAATGAAAAAATTATATAATTGTTTTTTACCAATGAATTAATTCTTTGTAAACATCAAAGATAAAATTGTCTCAACCTTCCATGCTTTAAAATACAGGTTTGAATTTGTGAGACATATATTATTGCTTTCAGACATCTGACAATTACACAGCTATATCTCATCTGTAATCAATTACATGATCTGGTAACAATTATGATTACAATTACTGCCTCTTTTTTAATAAATTATAGATAGGTGAATACTGAATATGTAAAAAATTGATAATCTTAACGAAATCAGACTTAAAATATTCAGGAATAATACAATTTTTAAAAAAGAATTTTTGTAAAACTTGATTACAGTCTATTGTAATCATTTCAAAGTCTAATTGCTTTCTATGAACTTCAGGGTCTGTCTTTCATGATGTTTACATGCTACTGGACTTTTAGAGAGAGTCAGGTTCTCTTAGGACTATATGTTCTTGTCCCTTGGTTTAATGATACAGATTTTTGGTGGCAGTGCTTGTTTTTTATGCCCCACAGTAATAAAGGCTTAATATTCACATTTCAGTACATAAATCCCAATAGTATTAATTTATTTTTATTATATTTTATGAAATTGAAAATTTAATGCAGTTTTAATTTAGAAACTTTACTGCTATAGATAGGATTTCTGTGTGGCAGTTTTTGATAAATTGCATGCATTTTGAGTAAAAATTTTAATTAGTTTAGCAAAATTTAATATTCGCAATCTTTTAATTTCATAAAAAGAAAACACCTACAAATTATTTCTATATCATTTATTCAATTTCCTTCCATATGAAGTAATTCTGCCGTACAATGCACATTTTTTCAATGTTCTGAAACCAAAATTGTAGCTAGAACCATGCGCACCTCTGTCAAAATTTGAATTTCAGTCCTCACCCCCAAAACCTTTTTTCAAGGAAGAGTAATAACACAAAGTCTCCAACAGGCATCCATCTGATGATTGCATCCCAGGCCAGCCCCTAGCTTTGACGCTGTCTGAAACACTTATGTTTTGCCGGCTTCAGCCAAAAAATCTTTGTTTTGCGTAAAAGATCTCTGGACCTCTTCACTCACTAGAGATGCAAACTTGGTCCTTATATGCATGTCAAGATCTTGGTTCTTACAAATGCAATGACGTCTGGATTCTTTCTAAGAGAATTTTGCAACTTTGCCTAGTCAGTCATCAAAACGCCTGTCCACTTCTTTCAAAATCTCTCCCTCTTTTTGCTTTTCTAGTTTCTATTCTTCAATCTTCTTTATATTCTCTGCAATCAACTTCTAGTTGTACGCCTCATACAACTCTTTTTCCAAATCTTTGCCAGTAGTACTCGTTATTTTTTTAATTGCTCACCTACCATCTTCTTCAATTTGGGACACAAAATCTTGGATCTTGGCAAAGTTTAAACTGAGGCTGAGGAGCAAGTGTAAATTCAGTAATTCAATGGTAGAAATTGCTGCAACAAATTCAAGTTTGCAGACAATCCTACCATTGTGTTCTTATCCGTCTAGACTTATATTGATGCATGGGGAAAAAATGCTAGACATTTAAGCAAATTAATAAAATTTCACTTTAAAAAGTACAGTTTGCATGCAAGTATTGTGTTTGCGTGCGATATTCAAACATTACATTCAGATAGGGCTTTTGTGCCCTACAAAGTGCACATATGGGGTGTTATAACAAGTTAATTTTATATTTTTAAGATCAGACTTGTTATCTAGGTAAATGCCCACATAAAACTTTGTACTGCGTGCTGAACACAAAATTCCTATCCCTATTTATCACACAAAATTTAGCTATTTTTCCTACATGTGCATAATACATAATTTTTCTTCTCTGATTCATATTTAGTTGTAATGCGATACTGTGTAAGTAATACTCTAACAGTTAAGAATCAATTACCAATGTTAAAAAAAAAGTACACCTTAATGTTTGAATGATTTTGAAGGGTGAAAAAAATATAAATACAATATTAGGGCAGTTCATTTATACTTGTAAGTATAAATATTTATGCATGTTAGTGTGAATGACTTCAATGTTATATCTATCTGATTCTATTAAACCATAAGGGGTTTGTCCAGACAGGATTCTGTTTTGGTGAAATTGTGAAATTTTACTCATAATTTTGTGAATATGAAATTAGCATTCTATCAGGTTTTTCCAGCCACATTCCTGTTTTTGTGAATTTGTGAAAATAGGGTCCTGTTTTCGTGAAATTGTAAAAAATGTACTATTTTACAAACTTAAATTTAGTATAAAATTAAAGTTCCATTTTAAGATATTTTATGAAGTCCTATTAAAAAAACTATATACATCTAAATAAAAAGATACAGATTTTTATAAATAAGCACATCAAATTTAATCACGTTTTATATAATAATACATATATACAGAGTCGAAAATCGAACATAATTAGAACCGAATCTACCTTGGATAATCGAAATTTCCAGATAATAGAGATTTTTTCAATAATCATCTAGTTTCATATGATGGGCGATTCCACCGTAATGTGCGACATTTTTATACCATTTTTCTTTTTAAGGTTCTTTTTCCTTAGCGTTAAAAATTAAGCATCGGTTAATATTATCTTATTTTTAAAATTTTTATAAAACTATTACATGCGCACATAGGCACAACCACGGAGGGGGCTATGGGGGCTGAAGCCCCCCCTAAAGGCGGGAAATTAGAAGTGAAAAGTATTGAAAATTGTCACTAATGAGTTAAATGTTTTCTTTTTAAAAATTGTCAAATTATTTCTAAAATACTTTTTACCAAAAAAAGATGTTAGTTTTTAAATAAAAACTTACAGTTAGAGCATGAAACACGATTAAACTTGGTTACAACATCACTGAAAAGATCATATAATTATTTGATTCTAAAATGAGTTACATTGCTCATGGGGATGTGTTCTACGGGCAAGTCGACTGGCACAGAATATTTTGACTTTATAAGAGAGTTATAACTTTAATTGAGGTCACTATACCCGAGTTCAGCAGTATTTGTAGCCCAGCCCCCCCCCCCCTAAACTAAAATCCTGGGTGCGCCACTGCATGCGCAATATCTTATTTTAAACATTTTATAATTAATTATTAATTTTATATAACTTGTAATGTGTGTGACAATTTAATTGGAATCTGTAACCAAATTGAACAATTAGATTTGTAAAGGGGCTGTTTACCAATGGAAGAATTTTATGAAAGGTCCATTTCCAAAATGAAAATATTGTGAAGGGTCCGTATTTAGGATAAAATATTTTGCGAAAGGCTCATTTCTAGGATGAAATATTTTATGAAGGATCTGTTAACGGACCCAAATTCCTCCTAAACAGATCCCTGACTATACAAACATTTTTAAACTAGGGAATGCAGTTTTTTAATTATTTTTAAAACATTTCTTCTGTCAATTATCAAGTTTATAGCTATAAATTAAAAAAACTTTTAATCTTCTCTAAACTATATAGAAGTCAAATTATGGTTATATGCAAGTACTCATTTTCCACCAGGCAAATGAAGTATGTGCCTAGGCCTCAAAATTAATTTTCTTTAAAAAAAAAAAAAAAATTATTGATAATGCAAGTGTTTTGGCACCAGCAATAAAACCTGTTTATTATTTTCATAAAAACGAAAATTCGTTAAAAAGTATACATTTTTGCACCCACTGCATACCTGCCAACATGAAATTTTTGAAAATCTTACAATACCACGGTGTCACGCAGTAACGCAATAAATATGCCTACCAGGAGGCGTAGCCAAGAGGGGGGGGTTAGGGGGGTCATAACCCCCCCCCATGAGAAATTTTTTGCCATACAAAATGTATATTCTTCACTACATTATCACACATATGTATACATATATATGAGTTGCAGTAGTCATAACCCACCCCCCATGAAAAATTTCTGGCTACGCCCCTGATGCCTACTAAAAATAAAATGTAATCAAACACAATTTTTAAAATTACTATTCATATTTAGTACACTATTTTTAATACATATGCACATATAGGAAAGGAGGGGCATTTATTTGGTATCTTTAGAGTACAAATGTTCATAAGTAGCTGATTTGGCTGCTTTTAAAAAATCCTTATCAAAGTCTTCTTCATAGCAATGGCCTTTGAGTTTACTTTTTGCAATTAAAATGTCTTCCAAAGTTTCATTAGACAAAAAACTATGAAATAGTTTTCTATTTTTCTTAACACTACTAAACAAACCTTCACAAGCAGCATAAATTAAAACTTTGCATAATCAATACTTAGCATAACATTCGATCATATTTAAATTTCCCACTAGCAGCTGTTAATTTTTTCAATCTCAATTTTTAGCCCATTTTTTCTTCTGGTTTAACTTTCTCGGGCAAATTATCAATTTGAAAAATTGAGATTGAAGCTCATCCCTGACTTCATCTACTGGCTTGCAAACATCATTTCCACATACTTCATGTGAGTACATATTTGGAAATAAATTTAAAAAATAAACTATATCTGAAAATGATTTGGCCTCACCATGGCACAAGTGGTTCTGCCACTGAAAATGGTAGATGGCTGAAGTGTGAAGGTCCCGGGTTCGGGTCCCATCGCGCGGCTGTCGATCCGGAATTTTGGTAGGTTTTCTCCAGATGTAAGGAATATGCGTTAAAACCCCTTAGAAAGTCCTCCGACCAAGGCACCCCCTCCCCGGCTGATCGCCCTAGTGTAGCGTTGCCATAATCACACACAACAACAACAACTGAAAATTATTTGTCTGCAAGATTATTTATGTTTGATACTTAGCAAGATTATTCATGTTTGATACGCAATTTTGATGTCGGTTCTATAGACGGAGCAAAAAGCAAAATTGCATCCCTTTCGCGATTTGACGATACACGGATATTCCTTTGTAAAAGAATCAAGGAAAACTTTATTATATTGTTTATGTTTAATTTTTGACATTTCAAATTAATATTTCACAACTTCAAACTACACTGGACAATTTCATCAACACGTGTTTGTGATTGAAAGTTGTTCTTGCGCTTGCGCTTACGGATGGGAGCCAAGCGGTATTGGGAGGGAGATATTTCTAAACGAATGCGCATCCACCTCCGTGCATGCGCAGCAGCAAACTTTGCCAAAGCATGGACCCTCGGCATATCGATTATGAACGCTCCCATCCCACTTCTCCTAACACGTCACAAGCCAAGCCGCGGGTGAGAGGGAGAAAAAAAATCTGTGAGCCAATCATAGCTTTCGGAGATCGGAGGGAATTCCTATTTTCCCTCTCGGGTTAACAGTAACACAGCGTATCAGTGGAAGAAGGCAGAAAAGGTAGGGGAGGGGGGAGTTAACGTAAATATGGGAAATAAAACGATCTAGTGTTTTTACGTTCGACGTAACGTCAATTGGTGATTTAAATTTTAAAATACTCCACAAAACCACTAAATTTTGACCTTAACTATAAGTCAGGCCCTGGTTATAAGCTGTAAAAAAACATAAAATTATAAAACCCCCAATTTTGGTTATTTATCTGACCCACATCTATGTAGACACCATTATTAATTTCAAATATTTTCTACAATATGTTTTGATACATTTTCCATAAGTTTTCATTGTTTTAATAGGCACAGTTACATAAGAAAGACTTAGACAAACCAATCAGCACAGTAAGTAATTTTTCTTTTATTTTCTGAAGCTCCGAGTAAAACATGACTGACAGTGTCTCTAAAAAATCATTGTAATACTGACCAAAATAAAATTTATTAGCACTTGGGTGCTATTTCTTTCAAGTACGGCATGGTCACTTTCCTGTTGCAAGTAGACATTTTTCAAGTTTCTTGGTTTATGGCACCTTTTCAATATTCTTAGCGAAATTTTAGATGTTCGTGGGACTCTGTATGATCACTTTTAGTGTTTTTCGGTTCAATCACGAATTGTGTATCGACAGCGGGGCTGCCAGATGAATGGTGTTCTTCGGAGTTGGTGCCAGGGCCGGCCTAAGAGCAAAATGTTATGTATGCAAGAATGAATTTTGGAACCCCTGACAATGAAAATGGGTAAAGTAAACCCTCATAAACAGGTATAGGTGCCTATAACTAAAATTTGTGAGATTTAGGGAATGCAATCCCACATTTTTCATTTTGCAGGATTCCGGGATAGAGATTTGTTGATCCTGCGGGATTGACATTTCATTCAACTAAAAATTAATTTCAATAGAGAAAAGTAGTGCTTATCTTATTTTTTCCTATCAAGTTTAATAATTATAATAATTTATCTTATTTGATAATTAATTAAATACCTTATACAGTGGTACCTCCGAATAACAGATAGTCAGGGGACAAGAAGTTTTGTCCGTTATTGGGAGGTGAACCGGTATTCGGGGGGACTAACCTTTTTCATTTTTTAGCTTATAGCATGTCATTTAATGAAAAAATATGTACAATTTTAATTAAAATTATTCAATTATCATTTCGCTATGAGAATATGATCAATCGCATTTGTCTTACTTAAAATATTGACAACTTTAATTCTATAGAAAATTAATTTAATTAACTAAAGTAAGCAATTAACAACGTTTGACATTTCTCTTTTGCACTGAAAACATGTTTCTCCATATGAATATTTAAGTCGTTTACCTTTGCAAGGCCCTCAGAGACCCCTTTGAACAGAAAAAACTTTTTCAGTTCTTCACTGTATCCCAGTGCATATGAAAAGTCTTTAATTTTACAAACTTCGTCTTCATTTACGGGGAAATCATTATCATCATCGTTGGAAAGAGAAAAACTGTTCGGTTGTGTTTTGAGTAATGAAATTTGTAACATCCAAGTCCTCTTCTCCTCAATCCACAAATCCTTGTCAATTTCTACATAATCATCAACACAGATATTTGAATCCATATTACACACGACAAAAAAGGAGGCAACTAGGTTGAAGACACAATCAATGATGCTGTGACAATACACAATCGTAACTTATAAGAATTAGTTTCTACACAACAGTCAGTTATTGGCATGTGTTTTGCACTTAAAAGCTTTAATTGTATTGTTCAAAAATATTGGGAAGTCAGAAGGCTAATGACTTGATTGTTAAAGCCTGGCATTTGTCATCAGTAAACATAGAGGTTAGTATGGTCATATATTCATGGCAAGGATTAAGTCTTGTCCTCTTCCCCTATGAAGTTTCTGTATCTCCCACTAACTGGTTTTAACTCAAGAACAGAGTATCTGTGTTATAGTAAACTATTTATAATACCAAATCAACACAAAGTCTGTGGCATCCATCAGGAACAAGTAAATTTGTTATAGTAAACTATTTATAATACCAAATCAACAAAAAGTCTGTGGCATCCATCAGGAACAAGTAAATTTGTGATGCCTTGCAACGAATGACCCAAAAAATAAAAATAAATGATATAAACAGGTTTTAATTTCAGAAATATTTTTATTTAATTCAGTTACGTCCTAGAAATATGGTGTTTGCTCTTCTCTAGGCTACTATACAACAGAAATGAATTTAAATTTTATGCAAACTTACTGTAGAAGAAGATTCTTTTATACAAGCTTGCAAATGAACTTTTTTATCACATAGCTCTTGAAGACGCTGAATACCTATGAATGGGGGAAATAAAAAAAAGGAATATTAAAGGGTGCACAAGCTAGGAGCATTTTTACACTAGGAACTATATGTAAGATGACCTGGCTATGGAAAAAGTTAGCGGTCGAAACAATAAAAATCAAAGAAAGGGGAATCACAAATAAAAATATTCAGGATGGTCACCAAATTATCATTTGATATATCTCCAATTGACTATAAACTACATTAGATGTTAAATTAGGTTAACAAGATAAGTCACAAAATATAAAAAATAGAAATAAATAACAATATAACGAATTTTTGAGCACTTGAAAGAACCCTTCGTTCCAACTGTTCAAAATCAAGTACCTTGGAGCACCTTTAAACTACCGTTTAGCTAGAAACACCAATTTATCTAGGCAGATCTCCCTTTTAAAGACCAGTATCGGCTCAGGATTAGGTGCCAGCAGGGCCTGGCCCCACCTAATAATTCAAAAACTTTTTTTCTATTATAGAACATATTTATTTTAATCATATGCTTTTACATATTTTAGAAAGTGATTCTATCAACCTTTCAAGTTATTAGGCAAGTTGGAGTGTTTAGGCTGATAATTTTATTTTTTACCAACTATGCGAAAAATTCCAGAGCTGGGAATCGAACCCAGGACTGCCGCATAACGTGCGGGTGCTCTACCATTGAGCTTAGAGCACCCGCACGTTATGCAGCAGTCCTGAGTTCGATTCCATTTTTCGCATAGTTGGTAAAATATAAAATTATCAGCCTAAACACTCCAACTTGCCTAATAACATATGCTTTTATTTTTAAAGTACAAATTTTGTATTTCTTGAAAATTATCATTAAAAAAATCTCCTCAAAGAAAGCCAGATATGTTTCCCCCTATTTCAAGCATACATGGGTGGGCTGATCGGTGGCATGAAGTTTGGCAACTTTCTTTGTCGAGGTAATTGTTATATTCGGCTGTTTATCGCAAAAGCTATATTGAAGCATGGTTGGCTTGGCTTCAGAGCAGCTTGCTTGGAACAGACTTTAGGGCCCGCCAATATGCAGATCAGAATGGCATTCTTCAATAGAACAAGACTTTAAAAGCCAATGCCATAGTTATTGGTGAAATTAGCCCACTCAGACAGAAATTATTTTTCATTTGCATGATCTTCCTTGTATATTTTATGGCACAATGAATATAGATTTTACTAGTTTATTTTCTTGATTTACAAAATTTGGTGTGTAAATGTATTTTATTTTAATAACACTGATTTTAAACTAATGAATAAGTTTTTAAACTGTGAATGAACAAAGGTAATGAATTTAAATAATGTAGAAATATCGTGGAAAATGGATTTTCGGCTAATAGTAGAAAAATGTTTAAAAGTACAGTAAAGCACCATTTATACGTTTCTCATTTATACAACTTTCACATTTATACGTCGTTTTCGTGAAGTCCCGATTCATGCCTATCTAATTTAATGTAAAAATGCTTTGTTTATATGATGCACGATATCGGTTATATGTCGTTTTAAACTTTTCCTAAATTTCGAAAATTTTGTCTTTGCCTTTATTTTTCTATATAGGGAGAAATTTTTCGCATTTAGAAAGTCATATGAAGGATTGTGAAGGGTCTCTAACAAACTTCTTTCAAAGATGCAATTGACTATATTGAAAAATTTAGAACTTACTTTGCCTGTCAGAACACAAGGGAAAAAGACATGAACTTAATTCAATAATGCTGTTATTAACAATCAAAGACAATCGGCACATCAGACTGCTATAAATGATTTATTAAATTCAATGTCTGTATGAAAAAAAGTATCCTCAAGTTACTTAATGTATATTAAATTTATACTAAATGTATGCAGTACTAGATATCTATAATAAAGGTAGGATTTGTTTCACTATTATGAGAATTTTTTATTTTAGTCTACTTTTTAATTTAGATAATGTTTTCAGATAAAAACTAGTATGAAGTAATTTACTAGTATCTTAACATAATTATTATATTTACATAAATTTGCATTATTTGAGTTATACATGTAATAATCAAGGCTGTTTATTAATGTTTCATTTATACGTCATTTCAGATTGGTCCCTTAAAAGACGTATAAACGGTGCTTTACTGTAATAGCTTAATTATAAGGCTGGCAAAGTTTGTCTAAATCTTTGATATTCATTTTTTCCATTTCAAAAATTTTCAATATTAACAATGTGCGTTACAAGAAATGAAGTGTTCTATGTACATACATTTTTTAACTAATAGAACTCACAATATTTTTTTTTTTTTTTTTTTTTTTGGGGGGGGGGGGGGGGGGGGCACCACTAACTCAGGTCACAAGCTGCCACTGTAAAAGGCTATGTTTTCCCTTCAATGACTTCAATAATCATATAGTTTCAATGAAATTGCACAGACAAATTTGCTCAAAAAAAAATTTATTGAAAGAATTTTTTTTCTAAAATGAATGAGAGTTTCCTATACATACCTTCCTCTCTTCTAGAATGGTATTGTCTTTCCCATGCATCCAACAGTAGATTATAATAGCGAGTATGCTCAAAATACGCAAAATATTTTACAGATGCTTCTGTAGGAAAAATGCGGGTGAAAGCTCCTTTCCGATTGAACTCATCTTCACTTTCAATCAAACAACGAACATCATCAGGAGTCAGCTCATCCAATATTTCAAACTTCTAAATTTAAAAGAAAATCTAATATGAGAAAACTATAACACAAATATCTACACAAAAGTAATAAAGAATACATACAATCTTTACAAAAGATTATTCAGACTCAGATTTTTAACAGTTGAAAATCTTGATGGCCACTGAATTCTGTAGAAAATTTTCACTCCTGACTAAATTTTTCCATAGTTAAGCTTTTGCAATCTGAATTGAAATGTCCAACTTTCCAAGGTTTACAGAAATTGCTTGATACGATTTCTTATGATGTACATATAACCTACAGCTGTTATATCAATAGATATCGTCATTAATTCTTTGCACAGTTATGTCAAATCATATTCAAAGAATTCGTGACTTATAGCAAGTGATACGTTATTTATAAATTGTGGACTTCTCTTAATTCTTCACATCGCATTAAGATTTTAAACCAAAATTTGCAATATTACCCGACTTTCCCAAGATATTTTTTATGCCAAAATAAAATTTCCTGATTAGTGTGAGTCATATTTATGCATAATTTAACTTCTAATGCGACAGTTTAGAGATATAACTCTTAAAACAATGAAAGCAATCCTTTTCTTCATAAATTTTATGATCTTTCAATTACAGAAGAGTCATTTTTTGTTACTCCTTTTTAACTTGTATCGAAAATGAACAGATTAAATAATAAGCAAAGCAGTATGACAGAATAATTTTATTTAATTCAAGCATACAAAATTGATTTGCAAATGAAAATTAGGAATATTGACATGCGAAAAAATTAATGATTTTTTTCACAAGAGCATATAGCTGGTAGTAAAACTTGTCTCACCTGGGCTAAGTTTGTCTCTTCCTTATTATTGGTTGCCAGCCAATCAACCTGAGATTTTACTTTAGACATTTCATATATCCAACCCTGATATTAAATAAAAATGTGTGTGCATCATTATTAAAATTTAAATTATTGAGATTATTACGGTAAATTCTCACTAATATTTTATATATCTTATTAAACAACAAATCTATTTTAAATCAGAAAATTTATTTAAAAAAAAAATAATAAACCTTTTTTAATTAACCTTAATAACTAAGTTCTTAAACTAATGTAAGTATACCTAAAGCTCCAATGTTAATATGGGTAATTTATTTTTCATATACAGATTTTAATGCTGAGTTGTGTATTACAAAGTAGACCTCTCAATCTCTGCATTTCTGCTAAAGCTCGTTGATCGTGAGTGACGTGCAGATAGCGCATTTTTTGGAATGTTAATGTTTATCGCTGGAGATTTCATGTTACATTGTTAATTTGATTTGGTTATTTCTTTAAATTTAAGGTAATTTAGTGATCTTTGTTCATTGATTGTTTGGCACCGACTCAAAATTACTTAGGTATACTTACAGTAGTTTGGGAACTTAGTTATTAAGGTTAATTAAAAAAGGTGTGTTATTTTTTGCTTTTTAGTTTTTCAGCAGTTTAATTTTTTTGCTAAAAAGTTTTTATTTTATAATTTTTTGTGGCTATAAATCTCCGATAAACATTAACATTCCAAAAAATGTGCTCTCCTCACGATGAACAAGCTTTAGCAGAAATGCAGAGATTGAAATGTCTACTTTGTAATAAACAATTCGGCATTAAAATCTGTGAGAACAATAAGTACCCCCAAATAAACAATGTAAAATGAAATCTCCAGCGATAAACATTAACATTACAAAAAATGCTCTCTCCGTGCATCGCTCACGATCAACGAGCTTTAGCAGAAATGCAGAGATTGAGAGGTCTACTTTGTAATACACAACTCAGCATTAAAAACTGTGAGTGAACATTAGATCACCCCTATTTTCCTACCCTTAGGGTAGGAATTTTTTTTCCAAATTTATATGGGACCAACTTCAAGGTATATCCTATCCAATAAAAAAAGAATTATCCAAATTGGACTACTCTGTAAAAAGTTATACATTACAATCAGTGAAAAATCAATCATTCCCTGTTTTCCTACCCTTAGGGTTGGAATATTTTTTCCAAATACATATGGGACCAACTTTGGGGTATACCCTTTCCAATAAAAAAAGAATTATTCAAATAGGATTACTCTGTAAAAAGTTATGCGTGATCATACATTTAAAAAAAAGAAAAATAAATAAAGTAAAACTATAAAATTCTAAACAATTTTAATTCTCAATCCATTAGAATTTTAAATAAAAAAAATTAAGGAACCATAATAATTACAAAAGAGATGAAAAAAGACTGAACATGAATACGATTGATTCAGGAATTTTTTCCAGGGTCCCATTTTTGTGAATTTAAACGTGTAATTTTGTGAAAACAAAACAAGATTAAATTGTAGAGTAAAATGCCAATGAAGGGCTGTTTTTTATTAATTTATTTATTTGTGAAGGGCCGTTTCAATTGACTGCATTTTTCTGAAAGGACTGTTTTAATCGATTGTAATTTTGTGAAGGGGCAACAAAATGAACTCAATTTTTGTCTGCATCGATACTTGGAATAATAGAGAATAAAATTTAAAATTTCCAACCAAGGTTTTTGAATATACTCAATTTCATTATCTTATGAAATATTTCATGATGTTTCAATTATTTTCAAGCACAATTTATTAATTTTGTCTTTTTGTAGCAAGACCACACAGAATTTGAAAATTGGTCTACATTTTACACATCTGAAGAGAGCTTTAATTAATAACAATCTTGGAACTCTGTTAATAAATAGTAAAATAATGAGGACTAGTGCGATTTTGACAAAATTTGCATTTAGATGCAACTGAGCACAAAGATCATGTTTATATACAGTTTGTTTGCAGACAATTTGATAAAGCAACAATTGCTATGATATTCAGTTAATTATGTTTAAGTAATTAAAAAAAGGGCAAAAATAATTTAACAAAGAAACAAATATTTCTTACAAAAATATACAAAAATTATTGCCAAGTTCTAGAAATAGAAAAAATTGAGTACCTCATACTGAAATGTAAAGTATGAATGCTTCCTTTTTTCTGCAGGTGTCAAACATCGATATTTTAAACCTTTGTGTTTATTAGCAACAGAAGAAAACATACTGTAAAGAAAAACATATCAAAACTCATCTCATCTAAAGAACCAATATTCATTTTACATGCAATACAAACACTTTCAATGCTGCCATATTAACAAACTTCACTAAACATAATATCAAATTTAAAGTACCCCCAAAACTACCTATCTTATTACTACCACAAATTTTAAAGTTATCAACATAACATAAGGAATATCTCAAACGATACTTTCAGTTAGATAGAGGGTGATCATAAAATAATGTGAGGTGTTCAGAGTCTTTTAAAGTATTGGAAGTTTAACATAACCAAATTTGAGCATACATAGTGGACAATGGGATTTAAAAAAAAGAAAAAAAAAAGGAGGGGGGGGGGGGGGAGAGAGGAAACAAAAGTCACCACTAGAGAAAATAATGGTATTGCTTACCTTCTAAAAGCATTAATTTGCGCAATTGTTTTCTTTCTTGTGATTCCAAATATAAAAGGTAAGGCTGGAAGAATTTTTATCATCCTGAGGCCAACTGACTTTCGATCGCTCATACATTACAGAACCTTGCTTTGAGCAAAACAAGAAAGAGTGCCTTTCCTGCTTTCTGTGATTTTCAGCAATTACAGTTATGAAAAAGATCAAACAGCAACAGACTTATGAAACATGGCACAACAGTTTGAAATTACAGGAATTCTAGCACAGCAATCAGGTCAGGTATGCAAGGCATTTTTTTGCAAAAAGTTGCAAATGCTTCAAGCCATTTGCAACTTTTTGCAAAAAAATGTACAATAAAGCAAAATGTTAGTCTAAACCAATGTAAAAATTTTTGGGAGGGGCTAAGTGATTAAAAAAGATCACTTTACATACTCAAAGTGCATAATGAAGCAGAATGTTACCCTTTAACAATCTCTTTGGGGGGGCTGAAGCCCCCCCTATCCCTCCCCTGAATCCACTGCTGCCTCAGAATGATGAGAATTTCCCCCAGCCTTACCTTTTATGCTCACAATACTAAAAAGGAACCTTGTTTATGCCAATTAATGCATTTTATTCAGTAAACAGTGCCAATATTTCTCCTGTTAATGACTTTAGGTACTATTTTTTTTCTTTCTTTAATAATTTAAATCCCATGGTCCACTATTTATGGCCGTCAATTTTAGTTATGTGTCATCCAAAACTTTCTTTATTAGAAGGACCTGAAAAAGTTATTTTATAACAACCCTGCACAATATTACAAGCATGGTGATTAGTCTAAATAATTATTGTAGGAATACTGAAGCTTGAGAAATGTTTTAAAAATTGCACACAATAAAACATTTTCCGTATTTACCCGCATATAAGTCGAGAAATTTGGGGGGGGGGGGGGTCGACTTATAGGAGGATCCTTAATTCAGAAATCAAAAATGCCCTATGACGTCGTTTAAGGTTGATTTCCATACCAGGAAGAATGTAGCAATACAAAGATTGAAAATGTGTATCATGTTGCTGTTGTTGTTGGATTATGGCCAATTAGCTACATGTGGAGGCAGAAGAGTAGGGTGCCCCTGTGGAGGTCTTTCTAATGGATGCTAACCCAATATGTGTATCATGATGAGCCGATGATGACGAAGGAATTTTGTGAATTGTTTGACCAGTACGATACTAAATCGGATCTTGAATCAGTTTAACTTTGTATATTAGTGCTTTACCATATCATACTATCAGTAACGTCATGTTATTATTATTCATTATTATGAGTTTAATTTTGTATACTACTTTTGTGTATTATTATCTTTATTACTTTATATTTAGTACTTTATTTTTTTTCAGATGATTTTGAATAAATGTATTTTTAAAAAAATTAAAGTTTCATGATCGGGAAAGTGGTGGGTCGACTTATACATGGGATTTTAAAAATTTCAAATTTCTTAATCAGGGAAGTGGGGGGTTGACTTATATGCAGGATCGGCATTTATGTGGGTAAATACGGTAGTTCATTAAGTTTGTTTTAATGATAACTAGAAGAGAATTAATATATATATTACTTAAATCTAGAACATTTTTCAGAACATGTACAAAGTAGCATGAAAGACCTACAAACACTGGGAAATTATGCTTATGAAAAGATAAATAAAAAACTGATTCTGTCTCAAAAATTTCATTATGTTACTTTGCAATAGTAATTAACATTTCGCTATACATAAGTGTATATGATAGGCCAAATTCAGGGAGGAAATAAAAATCAAAAACATTTGCCCCAATTGCTAGATTACAAAGAAGACTGCAATTCAATTAAATAAAATTTTGTGAATATCGTTGCTAAATAAATCAATAAACTTGGTGCAATTCTTTTCATGCAAGGCCTTAATGCAACCTAATAAATATTTCAATATACTACCAAGGAAGCCTACTATAAAAACCACGAGACAGTTATTTTCCTTCATGTGTAGGTTTTTTGTTTGTTTTTTTTATGTGTGCATAGTACTTTAAATTGCTAGATGTCCAATATTTTTGATATAGTCCTAAGAGGATTTCACTTTTTGTATCCTGCATTGCACAAAGAAATAGATGAAGTGCATAGAATGTTTGAAATAGTAATATGAAAATGATTATTCAAACAACCCTTTAGTTAACAATTTGAGTATACTTTCAAAAAAGATTTGGCTGGTATAATCAAAGCTCAAGCAGCAAAAGAATCACATTAAGTATGCTGAAAGAGAAAGTCACCTTTTCTTTATTTGAGGATGGGAAGATTGAAAACAAGTATAGGCAAAAAACTATGAAAAGAAGTTTTGTTTTTGTTTTTTTTTTAAAGGGGGGGGGGATACTCACCCATAATCAGGAGTAGCAGCAGAGAAGGATGATTTCCTTTCTGGCACTTGAAACCCAGCCATATTCAGCATATCTTTAACCATCTGACCCTAAAGGAATAATTAATTTTAAATGTACAGTGCCCACCACATAATAAAATCACTTGGTTCTGAACTTAATTATTTTAATAAGCAGCAAATTTTTAATGAAATTAAACTAGTTTAATTTAGTTTTTGATTGATAATTATTTATTTTAAATTTATAATTTATGAACACATACTACATATATTTATTTATATATTACATGATGAGCTTTCTGAAAAGTTGATCAATGGTGTATTATTTTATATATCAAATAGTTCAATGTTTCTGAATAATATTGAAAATGCATTTCTGATTCATCAGTACCCTTCTGAATGTCCGAAGAATTTTGCATGCATCAACTTAGAGCGAATAATCATCAGATGATGTAAAATTTCATGTTCATTAGTGGCTTCAAATATAGCTAGAAATTCAAGAAATTACAGAAAGGGAAAAAAAGTTAGCCAACGTGGTCACTGACCAATCTAAAGGATCACTTGACAAATTTACTTTACTTTTCCTTTTTTTTTAATGCTTAAGCTCAACCATACTATAGATGACAATAGTGCACATGCTCATAATACTAGACGAGACTCAGATGTCTGGATCACTGATTTTGATGAAATGTTGATGGGTTTTACAGGACCCCTTGTAAAATGCCAACGAAAAAGCTGTCAACACTCAAGTATTTTTGAGAAAATTCCATTTAAAGATTTAGTGCATGCTTATACACCAACAATTTCGAAATGTGTTCGCTGTCCACTGTGACATCAATCTAGGTATTGTCTTTGGTTGGGAAAAGAAAGGTTCTAGGTTCAAGTTTTAGTTATAAAATTATAAATACAGTCCAACATTTTTCTTACATTACAATTCTTCATAAAGAGATTTTCACAGTGAGATAATGTATTTTTTGAACATATTTTATGAAGTGAATTTCTATTAACTTGTACATTTAACAGAATGATGGAGAACTTTGTTTTTCTTCCATTTTTTAAGCAAAAAATTATTGTTTGTATACAAATTACAAAAATACATTTTAGACACAGATGACACACACATAGATGAAATTCTATGTGTTTTCTCATTGGCATTCTGATTATCACACAAGCTATCCAATTCTGGAAAGAAGGGGGGGGGAAAGCACTTTAAATGCAGGAAATTTATCTTTATTAACTGTATTTTTAAACATTACAACTATAGGAAAATTTTCTAGAACAATAGAAAATGGCATTATAGGTGGGAAATCATTAAATGCGGGTAATGTCAAATTGAGGTTTCACTGCATGTACATAATAAACTACTATATAATTCCAATTTTACTTTAAACAACAATGGACAGTGGACAGAATGTAGAATTATTAGTATATAAGCATATACTAAGTAAATATTTAAATGAAATTTTCTTGGAAATATTCAAGAGTTGGAGGTTAGTTCTTTAACATTTTACTTCACAAGGAATTTTTAAAACCCATCAATATTTCATACAAATTGGTGGTTCCAACATATGAACTTCTGCTTGATAGTTGAAAAGTTCCTTGGCTGAGATGCTGATTTCATTAAGAAGCTGTTTTATTACATAATTATATTGATTAATTCTGTTCTCAGCTATTTAATCAGATTAAGTGTTGATTTGATTACGCAGAGGGACTCTATTAGAGATGAGACGGGCTCAGCCCGAGCCCGGGCCCGAACTGGGCTCTGGCTCTGTAATTCCCAATTGCGTCCGGGCTCGGGAAAAATTTCTCCTTTATTGAACATACTCCTTGAAACAGATTTTAAAAAGTTATTCATGAGGAAAATAAAAGTACTTATAAAAAAAAATTAGCGGCACGGGGGCCTAGAAGGTGCGTGAAGCTCTTTGGGTATTTCAGAAAAGCGGCTTATATTGCTTAGTTAGTCATCAGATCGGACATTATTTTATAAACATGGATAAGAAGAATTAGAAAGTGCATTGAGAGTTTGCAACTATATTTGTCTTTAATTTGCACAAACAGTAAAATTTATTGTAGTCTATCAATGAAGTAATTTTATTTTTTTAATCTTTAGCTGAAATTTCAGGCTCGGGCTCCGACTTAAATAATATTTCTCGGGCTCGGATTAAAATATCTCGGGATAGGGCTTCAAAAAATGAGCCCGAACTCATCTCTAGGCTCTACAGCTTGATATAATATGAAGGTGTTCCAGTCAAAAAAACAAAGTAAATATTGTTACCAGAATTAAATGTTTACATTTATCTAAATAATGTTGTATTCAACTTATGTTGAAATGTTGCTTACTATTCAAAACTATTAAGGCTCCCTTTACTGCATTAAACTTTTTGAAAATTTAATAGACTTATAGTTACTATTAAAAGTATCACAAATCAAACAAAATCTTACCTTTACAGAATAGTCCAGTAAAGAGCGTGTATGTAAACTGAAAATAAAATAAGTATACATGAAATTACATTAGAAAAGTATTCAAAACTGGTGTTTAAATGAACTAGTACATTTGAAAAATAAGGAAGGATAAAACCATGTCACATAGCTGACGAAACAGGACAATCACTAACAGGGTTGCATCTTAAATTTCATATCCTTCTGACCTTCTTTGAACAAAACTTAAACTATTCTATTTCTAAGACACTAACAATCAAAATAATAATGTTTCATTACATTCATACTAATAAAAAATAAATTGTAAACATGTACAATAGATTTTTGGATGCAATTAAAAAAATATGTTATGTCGTGTTTCCCCAAATGTGTTTTATATACCAGTGGTTAATGGATAAATTAGTGGTGAATTAACACAAATACACGTGCTGTCTTGAATTTGAAAAGATTGCTACAGGAAAAAAAAAGTCTTGACCTCATATAAAAATTTACGCTTTTTCTTGATTTTAATGACCTCTTATTAAAATGTAGGACTTCTGGACTTTCATAACGTGTAGATACCCTGTGCAACATGAAAAGAAAGTATTGTAGTCATGAAAAAATTAGACTGAGATTGTGATTTATTCATTTTTTGAGGTATTCTGAATTACGGCGATGTATGTATGTGAGTAAACACAATAACTTCTAAACTATACATTTGATTGAGCTCAAATTTGGTTGATATATATATATATATATATGCAGGGGTCACCCTGGCCTTTTTTAAATTTTATCCAAATTTGACTTTGTCGGACATCATTAAGAAATACAATACAAACCAATATTTTCATATTTTTGCCAAAACGTGTTTTCTTTCGGCAAACAAATTTTATTTTTGCAATTTGTGACGTTGGCGATCCACAGCACATCCCATCATAGACAACCCGCATGTTTCTATTACTGATTTTTTTATGCATAAGACATACAGTTTCTTTTTTCAGGGCTACAAAAAAGAATGCTTATATGTTATGAGACTTACGGATTCAAATAATTTAAAGTGTGTAAGTGCCTAATTAGAGCATTCAAAGAACTCTAAGTATGTACACTATAGGTCATGGTCACATAACTGGTGTAGATTTTGGTTTCCATAACAATTACAGGTTTTTGTACGGGGTTACAAAAAAAAAATTATTATACATGACAACCAAACCTGTAAATGCATGCTTGGTAAGGATCAATTATTCAGGAAGTCGAGGAGTCACTGCAGATTTTTTATTATACATATCAAATATATTTATTATTGGTCTGAAATGTTGGGAGTTCATAAGTTTAGCATTTATTATATAAATTCAGACACACAAAAGTATATAAAAAGTATTATGCCAGTAATCATTAAAATTTGATATCATACCTAGGAGATATATTTACTTCCAAGAGCCACGGTCTTAAGTTCTTGTCCAACATAATATCAAACCCAAATAATTCATAGCAATTATATGTACTTTTAGCATATGTTTTCATCAGTCGACAGACAGGCCCTTCAACACTAATTTAAAAAGAAAAGAATGTTATTCATTACAAGACTTTTCAAAGAAAACAATCATATTAAGTCTCTAAATATTGAAAATAATTATTTAAAATTTAACATAAATTACAAAAGGGATATGCTTATTTGGAAACTTATGACAAAATTATACTTTTGCCTAAATGTTTTATGTTAAAATTACCTAAAAAATAAAAGTTAACTGTGTAGAAAATCACAAAGAACAGGGAGGATACAGAAACTGATTTTTTAAAAAGGCTAATATTCAAGATATTTTGGTAGAAATTTCTAGACTATATATCCACAAACTTAATTGATAGTTTTTTTAAACATTCTGAGTGATTTGAAAATCGCAAGAAGACTCCCAAAAATGTCTCAGCTAAAGAAGTGGTCTGCAAAAAAAAAAAAAAAAATTAAATTATTTCCATTTTATTTCCTGTGATGTATTTCTCTCAGGTTTTGGCTTTGTCGGGTTTGTGCTAATTTATAGCTTTGCAACAGAAGAAATCTTATAACTATTTTAAAATTAGTTTATTGTTTATTAAACATTTCAAGATTGTGAATTAAAATTGCAATCACTTGACAACCGATTTATGAGAAGCGGGGGTTTCTGCAGTGACAGCAAAAAGAAAAAAAGAATGAGTTGGACAAAAGCAACACACATCGGGTGCCATTGTCTCATTAACCCCAGATGTAACTGGCTTGCTGCAAAGAAACATGCTCAGGATTCTTAATTGATTTAGCATTCTAGTGAGTCAAATTTTAAATCACTTTATATTCATTTTTTGAGGATTTGTACTTTATTTTGAAGGCATGCTTAAATACAATTAAACGAAAATTATTAAATGAAACCAGTCTAAAATAAAACTAATCAATACCCCCCCCAACCGACACCTTTCCCCCTCCACAGGCCGCAGCAGTGGTGGCATTTCAGTTTTTCATTTAGGAGTACGAGATTTGATGCATTAAAATCCAGAATATGGAATAAATAAAATGTTCTTAAATTTGGGGTGTGTGACAGCACCTCCTATTCGCTGCCATTTTGTCGCAGTAAAATTATCAAATGCTGACCGGTGTATAGCGATAAAAAGCTTGGGGAGCACTGATCTAGAGCAACCATAAAGTATTGGCAGCAGTTGGAGATTTTCTTGTGCTTGCACTGAAAAGCTCGAGTAAAATCCCCCCCCCCTCCCCTCACAAAGTTCCCGAATTGGGTGATCAAAAGAACTCTGTACTTAAAGGGTGGAAAGGAAAAGGAGGACAGTGATATAGTAATCATTTTGTGGTTGTGGGGATGCATCAAAGTACTGCAAGATTGCACTGGCCATTTTTAAATCTGCTGGAAATCATCTATCAAAGTCTCACAAGTGTTGGACTTTATTGTTGGAAGAGTGGGAGGTAGCAGAGACAGGATTTTATGTCAGATTTGATTTTGAAATAGTTTTAAAGAGATATTATGCCAGTTACATTTGAGAGACCTTTATGGAAGGTTGGAAAAATATGTTGAAATCGCTTTCAAAATGTCTTTTTGGTGATGGGATTTTATGTCTGAAACACTTCCAGGGTTGATTTATACAGTGGTTCTATTTCAGCTTAATCATAGTGATGAAAATCTACTAAAGACAGTTAATTGTAAATGACTACTTATGTACTAGAACAGTTATACATCCAGCAGTAACAGCAAACTTTATACTTTTATGACACTGTATCCCCACACAGTCATTATAAATATATTCATTTTCCTCCTCAAATGCATTTTAATTATAAAATAATCAAACATTTATATAAAAAAAAGGAGAAAACAATTTGAATATTATAATGCAGAGTTTCTTAAATTCGCTCTGAGGATTAATAGGTGCTCTGGGCGAAAGAAAATGCTTCATGCTCGTTTAGCCTATAATACACTAAACTCAGATTTACACAAGATGCTTAGTGAAACTGTACAACATGCTTCGTCATAATCTCAAGGAAACTTAAAGTGCTCCATCATAGAAAAAATTTGAAAAACCCAGCTCCACTCTTTCACTAGAATACTCTCCCCCACCTCAACTAGCACTTTCTATAGATATAGAATATCTAATGAAACCCTAAAATGCCTAAATTACATGTAAATTTTTACATCTTCCAAAATTACAAATACATTACATATGGTGGAAATACTTTTTTTTTTTAAAAAGGAGGGGGGGGGGGGGGGAAGGCCTGTCACCAAACATTCCCTGAAGCTTTAACCCTTTGAGGCGCAACCCTTTCCCAATGCTGGAAAAAGGGCAGCCGTTGCCATCGCTCGACTTAACTACCAGCAAGCAAGATGGCGGACGATCGAAACGTTCATCGCGTGCCAGAGATCTAGAGACCCTTTTTTGACGACAGCTGGCTGTGCTCGCGCACAGCCAGCTGCGTCAAAAAAGGTCTCTAGATCTGTGGCACGCGATGAACGTTTCGATCGTCCGCCATCTTGCTGGTAGTTAAGTCGATCGATGGCAACGGCTGCCCTTTTTCCAGCATTGGGCAATCTATCCAGCTGTTCTCGCGTTCTTCCATTTTTCAGCAGATGTCAGTGCTGTTAAAAATGATCGTGACCATTCTTTTACGGGAAATAACGGCTAAAATGTAAAGAATTCTCGTGGAGCCATGTCACCCGCAACTATTTTTATAGAAATCCAATCTATTCTTCATGACTGGCAACAGTCCAAACGTTAGAGTTGGGTGTTCCCAGAGCGGGATCACTGCGCCTTAAAGGGTTAAAGAAACATTTTTCAAAAGGGTTAAGGTCAGCCTTCCTCCTCTTCCCTCTCCAAAAAATAAATAAATAAAAATCTAGAACAATGGCAAAAACTAAAAAGGGGGAGGACAAAAACGTGGTAAAAATTAAATTACCCCTATTTTTATCTCGAATGTGATAATTGATTAAATATCGCATTATTATAATTGAATATCTATCTATACATAACTAATAAATTATTGTTTTCCTATAAATTTAGTTAAAATATTTTAGCTCATTAAACCTTTGCATGCCATAAGTGCTCAATACTTAGTTTCTATATGCTTGATATATAATTTATCAGTACAATACTTGATAGTCATTGGCATTCTTTTAATAATCCATAGCTTTTATTTAAAGATCACTGCAAATGAAGTTCGGGTCCGTTTTGTGGGTCTCTTCATAAAATTACAACTGTTTTAAATGAGCTCTTACAAAAATACAGTCTGATAAAATAGCCCTATGATTTGTTTTGTAAATTATTTTAACTTCCAAAAGAAACAGACTTTTACAAAAATCAGTAAGAAAATTCACAATAACCAATGTTGAAATTACCAAACTTAAACTGTTCCCAAAAGTTTCTCGATCCACCTCTGGTTAGACTTATATTCATTTCATGCAGTCGGAAAGAAATATAGAAACTTGTAGATTTTAGTATTGGGAGAAGAATACAGAAATAACACAATAAAAATAAATTAACAATCAATAAAAATAAAAAGTACATCAACATTTATCATACAAAATCAATAAAATGTATCAAAAACAAACCATACCAAATAACTGTCTTTATTATTATGTCAGTAATGGATTCTTGAATTTTTTCAACATTAATACCACTGTTAGTCATGTATGTCCAAAAGGTCTTTAAAGTCCTGCAAACATATATGGGCAAAAGCATAAAACAATTGACTTATTTAGTACACATAATTTAAATAAAAAATTTTTTGGGTTGTATTTTACTTACTAGGTAATTATGAGTGAGTAATGAGTAATTACTTTGTAACTATGAGCAGTTAGGCTACACAATATCACTAATCAGATTTTTTCTTATAAACAAAGGCAAAAATAATATACAAATACCAGAGCGTTACACACCAATGTTTAAAATTCAAAGATATAGCTTTTGAAGCAAATGATAGTTTTAATTGGTTAAGTGAACAGTAGCAAAACAACTATTTCTTTGAATCCATCAAACATAAAGTGATATTTGAGACCAAAAATAACTATACAACCAAATCCGAACCACACGCCACTACAACAAACTATCACAAGGTTTCTACAGATTTCACAGCTTTTGCTTCCCTGACATCTATCATGATCTTCCCTGACTTTTTATCTAGCGTGCTTTCCTGAATTTTGTGTTTCTATTTTTAATATTACATCCTTTAATTAATAACTTTTTATATATTTTGCCCCTTTTTTACAAATAATAATAATAATAAAATCAATATACACAAAAATATTATTTGATATCACTGGATTCAAACAAAAACCATGTTTGATAATAATTTAGGATAAAATTAAGAATATTTCAACTGAACAAGATATGTTAATAAAGGACACATTTTAAAATTATTTATAAGGTTAAATAAGAAAATGAAAATAAAACAATTTCTACAATTAGGTTCAAACAGGAAGTATTTTCTTGATTTTGCCGCAAAATTCAAATATTCTTGCATTTCCCTGACCTTTCTTCCATTTCTTCAAATTTCCCTGACTTTGTTCCTAAATCCCTGACCAAAACTCATTTCCCTGACTTTCCCGGTCTGTAGAAACCCTGTATCAGTGATATAAACCACTTACACACAAGTTTTTAACTTTAAGTTATTATAGGTTATTTTTTTACTTTTAATACGCCTAATTTCATGAGCGCAGGGGGGGGGGGTTGAGACGTGACTATAGTAACTTCAAAAACCCATGGCTTACTACCTCTTGTATGACTTCTTAAAATTGATAAACATGGAAGGAGATTGTGAAAACATATTTAATTGAGAGATTTAATGAATTTAGAAAAAAATTAACTTATATTTTTATAGTATTTATTTTATTTGAATAAGACACACCTAAATATAGAGGCTTACCATTTATGTCCTTGACAAGAATTCCCATCTTCATTAGAAGTGTATGAGGAACTTTTTCTGTTGATACTGTAATTTGTAAGATGTACAAAACGATTCGAAAATGATTTATTTGAAAGTGAATACCTGTAAGAAATGCAAAATATTTAAATATAAAACAGGTACAATTTGCATGCATTATTAGAATAGAAATAGATCATTTTTAGGTATAAGCCTAAGTTTATTCTACTAAGAATTGAACTCAGCCCTTCAAAGTATCTTCATAGTAAAAGTATAAATTGTTTCAATGAGGGTAAGAAATAGCATCTAGCCTAATAGAAATTCGGGTTTTCATATTAGTTAAGTAGTAAGAATATGCCTTAAACCGCAGATAACACCTGCAAGAAAATGAAACTATCTAGTTCTGGTGATAATTTCCTGTGGTATGACAGTATATTCAAAGCAATATTTTATTTGTTAATTTATATATGTGCATATATGCATTTTAAAATATTAGTTTTGCACAAAGTTAAAATAATATAATCCAAAATGCAATCCAATTTGTATCATACAATTGAATAAAATCTTAAAATTTTTGTTTATTTAGATTAGTAATATGAGCAACATAGTGAACTTTTTATACAAATTTATTCAATAGCTTCGTACATATTACATAAATTTAGCTCGAATCATGATAAACAAAACTAAGAAAGACAGTTAAAACCAGGGCTGTGGAGTCGGAATGAGTTATGCAGATTTTAAGTAAAATAAGTCAGCTGGAGTCGCTAAAAACACATTGACTTCCAACTCGAGTTTTAGTCAGACAGTTTGAATTAGAAATAAAATTAAAGTGAAATGGCAAAAAAAAAAAAAAGTGAAACATTTAGATAATATTGAAAAGACTAGGGCAAGAGAAGGAAAATAAGGAAACAAAATTCTTTAGATATTAAAAATGAAAAAATATAAACATGATTTTTTACACAGCCTTTGAAGAAATAGAAAAATATGATCGGTCTTGCAAGACAGCTCTTAAAGCTTGTACAAATCTATCCTGGAAAGTTAAAAGTAGCCCTAATGCACAGGAAACAGCTCTTCCTCTTACTGAAATTAGTGTGGAAAAATTATTCTCAGCTCTGAAGTTTATCAAATCGGATCTACGGTACTCTAACAAAGAAGATCTTGCCAAAGCTATGTTTCTTAAAAAAATCACTGATGCCAGTTTTTCCGTTTCATCTAAGATGTTAATTAATGGAAATAATCTGATACCAATTTTTTTCCATAGCATCTAACATTTTATATTAAAAAATAAACTGCAACACATACATATATGCTATAGATGGCTATGAGGGAGTTGGAAGAGTCAGATTCATTGAGTTTTAAATTTCTGGAGTCGGAGTACGGCATTTACCCTACTGACTACTCTACAGCCCTAAATAAAAACTGTTTATTTATGTTGAAATCATGCATGAATGCTGTTACCAAAATGTTTGTAAATGACTACATTTTCAATTAATATATAGTAAGGTGGGTTAAGTTCAAACAACAACATAAAATATTAAAATTTGTCCAAATTAGTTAAAATTGACATTTTAAATATAGGTAGGCATCTTGAATTACTTTAAGATATCTCTCTATTCAAAAAAAAAAAAAAAAAAAGTAAAGGCTGCTGTCAACGCTTTTAGAGCTTGTTGACCTATCTTGTCCTAAACTGTGGGGCTTTGAATTTCGAGAAACATGTTCCCAAATGCGGAAAACTCCGAGGAACCTGATAAGGTGACTTAAATTTTGAAAATCGAATTATTTTAGAAGATATTAATAAAAAAACTGAAAAAATAAAACATAATGGTTGCCAGATTTGGCATAAAATCATTCATTCCTTTGCAACAAAGCATTTCCAAGTATGTAGAATCACGTGAAATGTGAAACATGAGTAGAATACATCCATTTTACGCCAAATTAAAAAGTATATGAAATAAGTAACTCAAAGTGTGTTACACAAAGTTGACAATTTTCAAATAGTAAGTTCGCTTAGACAACAGGAGTTTAGAATGAGCGATTATTTGTTTTTCCAAAACAGAATAACTAATATCTTGAAAATGAAACATAATTAAAATGCAGATTATTTTAAAGCCGGTTCGGTCCAGCTGGATTATTGGCTACCAGTAGAAATATTTGGCTGTGTTAACTATGCCATTATAGCATTATAGTGCACTTTGGATATTTGCCAGCGCGGCGAGATGGTATAATTCGTGGTGCTAAGTACGCCAATCTGCAAAGAATTATGTAAATGAAAATATGGATAACGGTTTTCCGGGAACCTTAAATGAAGAGTAATTATAGGTTGTGAGCATGTGTCAATCGCCCAATAATGAAAAGTCGCCATGGGTGGCAAGCTATCCTACCTGTTCCGTAGTTTTTATCAAAGAAAACATATGAATTACTGTTCTCTTAGAGCTAATTATTAACTATACATATACGCAAGTCGCCAAATTATGAAAATTCTCCATAATTGGCTAATACGCAAGGCGTACCATGGGTTTCACATAATTACAAATAGTGCGAGGTTTAAATTTTTATGTTCCAAGCAACATGCAAGAACCAAGCAATGTGTAGCTCGGTAACATTCTATCTTATCCAACATTTGGGTTTTGTTTGTTGAAATTATGTCTTTTTTACGAATAAGTCTTTTTTGGGGCCAAATGCCTCATACGAAATGCGAGTGTAGCGAGTCTAGGGGCCTTGGCCCCTAGTTAATTAAAAATAAACAGAATTTTAAAAAGTTAACATTTAATTAAAGAGTGGGACCAATGCATATTTTTGAGGGGAAATCTTTTCACCATTACAGTAATTTTATTTATCTATGCTACCATTTAAAATGATTTCTAATGCAATACAACAGTTTTACATAAATAAAAAAGAATGAAATGGCATACTTCTCGGATGCAAATCTGACCAGCCCATCTTCGAACATATACATTCTAAGTGGTTCAATACTTGAAATAAAAACATAAATTCTAAGATCGAATTTAGTGCCATTGATGAGGTAAGGGTCACTAAGGTAGCTATAGTGAAAAATAAAAAAGAATATAAATGAAAAATGATTAGAATGAGAAATACATAAACAACTTAAAATGAGATCTTTCTCAAAAATTTAAATCTTCTGAAATTATAATTTTTACAAAATAAATCTAATAAAATTATCAACATTATTTTATAAAGCCAATTATTTTCCCAATGTCAGTATTTCCAAAAACAATTACAATTAGAGATTAACCGTGGAGGAAAATCATTACATGTCAAATTTAAAATTAATAAAGTGCTTTGTTGGGGAAAAAAGTAGAAAAAGAAAGAAGGTGCTTAGTACATTTATTTATGTGCGATTCAAAAAGTGAGCTTCTTTAATAACAATAGTATAAAGTTTCTACTTCAATGGTAGTAAATTTACAAAGTTTTTTTTTTTATAATTAATTTTAACCTTTTAAAAACACCAGAGTTTTGAGTGTTCTTATTATAGTATATTTAGTTTATTCTTGCAGATTGAAATTGAAAAATGAAATACATCCATGCATATAGATATTCACTCAAATTAAGTTAGTATGTTTTTTTAATGAAATTTTTTTTTACAAAATTTCTTAATGTATTAGCTTTTTTTAGTATGAGTAAAAAATATAAGTACTACAGTTTAATTACTAATGATTTTTAAATAACTTTTTATAAATTACAAATTGGAAATTTAATATAAGGAAAGTAAAAAGCTGCTTAAGAAATGTGAATCTACATTTAAAATTAAGCAAAATAAGCTGATAATTTTTATGTATCCTGACACAAAAAATATACTAGAATTCTGCATTTTACAAGCAAGAAAACTACTCCTAGAAATTATATTATTTTTGGGTATCATCTTTCTTGCACAAGACAAAATTATCAAATGTATTAAAAATAACTGAAAACTATTAATGGTGAATTATAAGTAAATTTTACAAATTTTAAGCAGGGAAATAAGAATCGAGGAATTTTTTTTTTTTTTAATTCTTGTGGGATTGTGCTGGCTTGACAGCCAAAAGATTTCCTACATTTGCTAGTACTTGAATCAATATAAGTAAAATGTCTTAAAATGTCTGTTTGCAAAAGCAAGAAAAATTTAAAGATCAACAGAGATGCCAACCTTCAATGAGCCTTTTCAGTAGTAATTGTGGATATTTTTAGTAGTTTTTTATGTTTGTCCGTAGTCAGTCGCATAGGCAAAATTTTATGGGTATTTTTTCCTAAACCATTTTTAAATGTTTAATTATACCCTATTAAAAAGTGGTCTTAATTAAAAATAAATAAAAACTTACCAGAATGGAATCTATTACCGAGCCTTTGCAGTTAGCGCGGTTTGAAAACAAAAGCAGAAAAGAGAAAAGTTTAAAGACTGAGAAGGGGGGGGGGGGGAAGAGAAGTCCAGACTCAACACTTCTTCTCTTCAGCCGGCACTGATAGCAAATCCAGTGGTTATCCATTGGTTAGGTAATGTTGCATCTGACAATTGTTTGTCTTAGGCTTTGGTTTTTTTTTTTTTTTAAATCATTAAAAGAACATAGCTTAAAAATGTTATAGAATAAATCCATTTATATTTACATTTTTGTAAAAATATACACTTTTCCATAGTCTGTAGTAAAACAAATTTTCAAAAAAAATTCTGTAGAAACTATGGAGAATCCTAGAATAGTTGGCATCTCTGGATCAACAGTGTTACTCAATATAAAATAAATCAAAAGAATACCGTTGCACAATCATAGGACGGTTCTTTGGAAGTTGAGACCATTTATGAATGACTTTAACGCCTGTTCCACGAGCAGATGCTGGCTAAAAAAAAAAAGAGAGAAAAGAAAAAACTAATAAATTTTTAATACAATTTTCCTGGGTTTAAAAAAAGGGTAGCGAAGTGGTTTGGGAAGAGTACTACACTCTTGAGAGGGAAGGGGGTGAGGATTACGCACGCTACCTCCAACTTTTTCACTGTATTTATTTTTAATTTTTTTTTTTATGAAAACATGAAAAGATAAAAATAATTTGAAATCTTTAATTCTAAATAATTATTACCTGGGACTTAATATACTTTTCATTACACTCTAATCAGTGCTGTATTCGTGTGGTTCTTAATTTATAGCTTATCTAACAAGCCATCTATAATTAGGATTAGTTCTTGAATATGCTAACAAAATTAGGTGTTTTAAAGCCAGACAGGCAAAGTGTTACAATTGCTCTGGCTCCAGAATGGTACCAAAGCAAAGCAGCTCAAACCACTGAGTTTCTCCTATTGACATGCTTTCATTTTTTCATCGGTATGGAGTAGTACTGCTTTACGGCACTGCTATATTCAGTAATGTAAATGTGAAGGGCTCTTACAGATTTTGACAAAGTTCTTGACGATGCAATATTAATATATACATATATATATATATATATTTTTTTAATATAAAACAAGTTTTCAGGTGCTAGAGTACGAACTCCACCATGCTGAGGGTTAGCTATCCATGGTTTAAAACAGGGGTTTCCAACTAGCAGCTTCGATGTCTCTTTTTGGAGCCCGTGAAGCTTTCTGGGGAAAAGAATTCGCAGCATCAAATTAGATGCTCTTATTTATAGAAAAGAAATTTTTGTGTCAATTTTGAACTCTGTTCATTGGCTAATAAATTGATTTCCCTAAAATTTAGTGCGCCTACTTGTATTCTATTACACTTCTCCCCTCACTTTTTATGTGCATAAACTTGCTTAACTAAAGGGTAGGAGCCACTTCTTAGATTCTTCTTTACTCCATAACCCAATACTCTCAACCAGTGGTGTAGCCACGATTTTATTTTGGAGGGGCTGTGTATAAAATTGGTATCCTCTGGATGCGCTCCTGCTCTCAACAACAGAACTTGATATAAGCATCCCTTCTTTAGGAGTTGCAGCAAATAAACCTTATTTCTCACAGGACGTTATTTGCCCCTTTTATAATTTTAAATTATATTAAGAGTTTGACGAGATGCATGGCTAGATTCTTTTGAAGGCCTTTTATATCATTCCAACTTACATGTTGTTTATGTATTACCAGTGTGTATTTTTACAGGAAAATTATGGGACAAACAAAACATCCATGACCGTGCCAGGATTCCAACTGGGACCCAAAGAACAGTAGTAAGGCATGCTAGCCACTACACCACCTGGAGGCATTTTAAAGTTTTCATTTTAATATGACTCAGTTAACCATTTCATATTATATAAGGTGCCCCACCAGTAGCCGAGTGGATAGCACTCTAAACTGGGAGACGGAAGGTGCCTGATTCAAAACTGGGTCACGTCCGATGTTCCAAATGTTCAGAATTCTCTGTGGTTTCCTCCGAAACTTAATAGTAAATATGGGTAGGACTTCTTAGAAAGATCCCCACGGAGGACACCCAACCCTCGACCTACAGCCCACGTGTAGCTAATTGGCCATAATCTCATAACAATAACAAGATATTGCATGGTGGTTAGCAAGCCACTTTCTGTGGTTATGGGCTTGGGTTCAACTCCAACTTGGGCTTAGTTGTTAATTCATCCGTCCCTTCATAGATGATAACGTTTAAAATTACCCACTTTTCTTTGAAACATTATATATATATATATATAACTAATCAATTCTGATCAATGTCTTTAATCTCCTGAACCCCTGAAATATTTTGAGTAAGAACCCGATTAGGTTGCGGCCCACCGCTAGATAGGTATATTCAATTGCGGCCCTCGAACATTTGTAAGTTAGAAACCCCCGATTTAAAACAATAAAAAAGCAGTAGCAAAATATGTTCAGAAAGATGTGCAGTCAGTTGTCATTCAAGTACAATATCAAATTGAAATGCTCTCTATACACATGTTGTTTGTAAATAAATATATATATATTTTTTTTAATGGTATTTGAGAATGACACTGAAGAGTTTTAATGTACTTCATAAGAAAGACATCCTAAAAGCATTGCATTGTTTACCAATTGCAAAAGCATTGCATTGATAAACATTGTTTTCAATAGCACTGAAATCAAATTAATAAATCAGAAAATGGGTTTTTTTCTCCATTTAATGTTGTTTACTGATTTAAAATAATAAAAAAAAATGAAGGTCCATGTTTAAATGGCAATAATGAGCCAGTTTTCTTCCCCTTCTCCTTTAAGTAAAGTAAAATTTAGCAATGTTGTTAAAAGAACAAGGTATACAATGAAACTTCTCAGGAGCAACCACCCTCCATTCCAGGTCGCTCAAAGGAATATAAATATTAGGCAGCCAGGGGAAAAAAATGCTAGAAAATGTTCTTTGTTTTGTTACTTATGAAATTACACAATAATTAATAATTAATAATACAAACATAAAAATATTTTTAAAATTTAAATTTTAATAAAATATTTAGAAATTTCAGATTGTTCTATATTTCTCTCTTCGAGGATATAGCTTTCTACTTCATTTTTTACATCTCACAAAAGAGCAATTATCATAAGTCTTCAAGCAATCTGAATTTCATGTAAAATCTATTTGTTTTAAAATTTGCTTTTAATGTTTTATCACATCCTTTAACTCTCAACGTCCTTTCCAAATTTCCTTCTTTTGTGAGACTTTACATGAATGCACTGTATCAACAGCAAAGTCATCCGTTTCTTAGACATGTTTCTTCTCTAACCTACAATATTTGCATGTAATGTGTATACATACTTGCACCTGTTGTCGATTTGAAGTAGAGCGACTGATTTGGAATGTGGTTTTTGTTTACTTTACTTCTGGAAAAATGCAAAAAAATTTTTGGTCAGGCAACCAATTCTGGTAGCTTATAGAGGGTTGTGCGGTCTCTTCTAGAGGATCTTTTAACATTAGGTAGATAGAATATAAAATCGGCACCTTAAAAAATGGTCGTTGGAGGAGGGGGTCAGTTAATAGAGGTAATCGCCAATAGTAGTTTCACTGTATTAAAACTTACTGGTTTTATTATCCAGCACTTCTCCTCATCAGCTTCCCATGCACTTTTCAATGAGTTCAGATCATTTGGCAAATAAAATGTCTCAGGAAAAAAGTTATAAACATCCTCTCCAAAGCGTGATTGCATACGTTTATAATTTTCCCACAACTTGTCTTTCCGACCCAGATGAAAACTGCCTGGATAATGATTCACCTAATTAAAAGAAAATAAAAATAATTAAATATTATTAGCATGGATAGCATAAAATATGAAACAAAGTGCTTGTATTTTTTAAGGTGGGGGGGGAATAAATAAATAAACATAAATTAGATTCTTGTGTGCTTAAATTTCATCAGAACATAGGTCTGACCAGTGGCTGAACACATTTGCTCTCTCAACTGCGAAACGGAAGGTGCTTGGTTCAAAACCAGGTCTGTCCGCAGACCTAACTGTTCGAAGTTTTCCTCTGAAAGTTAGTGTAAATATGGGTTAGGATCCCTTAGAAAGTCCTTCACAGAAGGCAATCTCTTCCTCCCCCCCCCCCCCCCCGGTCTAGATCCTTCATGCAGAGATAATTGGCCATAAAACCATATTTTCATCAGAACATATTTCATAAGAAAGACATGCATGGGTTTATATTTACCTTCTAAGGCCTATGTCAAGGCTAATGGGTTAAGATAAATGTATAATTAGGTTATATTATCCTTAAATTTAATGTCCAATCTACAGTGCAAGCCAGGCATGGGCAAGCTTTGAAAAGTTGCGGGAGAATCTTTAGCAATGTTAGCGAAGGAGGTTTAGGATGTTAGCGAAGTCGCAGGCCAAATTTCAGGATGTTAGCACAAAGTGGTGGGTTATATAATTGGGATTTATATGAGGTTTATACAGGGTTTTGATATGTTCCGCAAGCTGGATCAAAATCCATGGCAGGCCACATCCGGAGGTTGCTTATTTGTGGTGCAAGCAATAAAAATGCAGATGATTTCATAGTCTTCAGGCTAGTTGACAAGTTAACTTTTTTTTCATTCAGAGAGTAATTTCTCACAATAAAGGTTATAGCAAGATTAATATTCACAAGGAATGACTGGACTGGCAATGTCTTCATAAGAATTAATTTTGAAAAATTATGTAAAAAATAGAGAGCTCTTATTCAGCTACAATACAGATAGCTAAATACTACACCATAATTTATTCAATTTTAATCAACAAATCATAACAAATATTTGAATAAAGTGTTGTTGAAATCATACTTTCTGATAAGTTTTAATTTTCCGGAAGGCATTACACTTCAGATGCTTCCCCCATGTTCCTAGCCACTCTTCTGCTGTATTTACTAAAAGTAAAAATACATGAAATTTCAATAAGTAATGATTGACAATAATGAAAAATAACAATGAAACACAACTACTAAAATATAATAATTTGTAATTTTAAAGCATTTTCTTAATTCTAACACATCATTAACTATTCATAAAAACTACAAGCTTTAAGATTATCCTATTTCCATCTATCTACAGGTATTAACAGAGGTACTTTTCTGTTATTTACACCCCATGCTACAAACAATTTAGCTGTCACTGGTAATAACTTTCTCCAGTACACGTGGCAACTTTGCATTCATGTATGAACTATATTCTAAGGGTGGCTACAGAAATTGAGAAAAAAAGTTCCTTAGTTTATTAAATTTTCATATATATATATATATATATGATATTCTTCTATGTATGAATTGCTTTTGTGTAACATGTTACCAATTAGGTGAAAAAAGAAAGAGAAGAATACGAAATCACACAATGTTTATAAAGTAATGATTCACAATTTTATAAATTAAAAACAAAATTGAATTTAACATTGGTGAGTGAAATGGTGGGAAGAAAATAAGACAGTCAAGGTTTATGTGCACTTTTTATTTCCCCTACAAAAGGGTTGCTATGAATAGCCACTTGGCAAGACTACTTTCTACTAAACTATGGTATTCACTTCTGGCTACAATTTGTGTTTGTAGTATGTAATATGGCTATATTTTTGTGCAAAAATTAATATTCAGGTGCAAAATCATTAACTACATGAGAGAGAAAAAAGTTTTTTTTTTTTTTTTAAACTTTCTAAAATGACTTATTTTTATTGATAGCGAATGTAGAGCAGGGTTTCTTAAACTTTTTTGGTGTGGGAACTCCACAATATATAAACAAATTTTGATTGTGGGACCCCATAAGGATTGTGTGAATCCAATACACGCATGAGTGAAAGTGTAGGTTTCTTCACTTGTACTGTAACATATTATTGCAGTTTTAGGTCATTAGTTTAATTTTTTTATTTTAATATATAAAATGACGCGGAAATAAATAAGTAACGAACTTAAAAATATATAATACAATCATAAAAATAAATTAAATTCCTTGGACAAATTCAAACATAAACTATAGTCTCTCCATTAAGTATAGCCACTTGGAAGGCCACTATTGAGAAAACCTACTTCCAACCAGGGTTTAAGCTGAGCTCAAAAATTTTTTGGCTGAAAAACTAAAATAAGAAAATAAGCTTTAGCAAAATTCTAAAAGGATAATTCGATTTTTCTCTCCGGGAGATAGTATCTGATCTCCTTTTCCTGTATTGTTTTTGCAGTGGTCTTGAATTTATAGATGCACAGGCTTTATATTTCGATTCAATGTAGCAATCAAAGACTCCAACCGTTCTATAACCATTCCATAAAGGAAGTTTTTACTTTTATCCCTGTTTCTCTTTTATATTTCAGTTCCAAATTTTTCCTGAATACTTTTGCAAAAAAGCAAACACCCATTAGTTTCATTTTAGCATTTTGACAAGTCTCTTTGCATTATGTGAAAAATGCGACAGTATCTTAAACCTTGCTTCCAAAAACACATGTGTGAAGATTAAGTATCAATGGGAAGAGTGTGCATGTTTACTTTTAATTATATTTTCAAATCTTAGCAAAATAGTTGACACAGCAGGACAAAGCACTTCAATATTTTTTAGATTTGGTGATTATAAGAAAACGTCGTAAAATTTCAATAACTTAAAGAAATATCAAAATTATTAAAATTTTTGGAGTATGTTTTTTAATGAATTGATTAATACAGTTCATTAAAAAACAAGTGAGCAACTGACAAGCAAGTGAGTATTTAAAAATAATTGTGCTTTTTCATCAGTTCCTGAGATAATACAACAAAAAGCATAATTGTTTTTAGAGAATTTAAAAAAAAATTATAATACTTGCGAAATAGGGAAAATATGGACGTGCACAATATTAAATACAATTTAATAAAATACTGTAGCGTTTCAGCCAAGCTTTTATCTTCGGCTAAATGTAAGAGGACATGTTCATTAACTATTATCATTATCACTGAGCGAGTGGAAATAACATTCTCTGCACTTTTTTGAATTATTCATTATATAGTTATATTTTGTGTGAAGTTTTGTATTTTTTTAAGAATTAGATTTTATCCCTGTCCCCCCTCCAGAAAGAATTCCCTAAAGAGGTCCGTGTTTAAACTGGAAGTGGAAAAGTGGTCCACAAGTTAAGTTGAGTTGGGAACCACTGAACTAATGATTTAATTTTGATTAGAAATCTTTGACAGTATTAAAATAAAAAATTTAATATTTTAAATAACAAGTACATTTTTTTACAAGTAAAACAAGTTACAAAAGATTGTGCAATACTTGATTTTTTGTGTAGTTAAATTTTAAAAGAAAGTACTATTTATATCAGATTCATTATTTTAAATAATTATTTATCGCATTTACATATATTTTTTAAATAATTCTTGTTTTTCCTTATTCCATAAAAAAAAACCTAGTTTTGAAAGGAAAAGATATATTATATATATATATATATATATATATATATATATATATATATATAACAAGGGATTTCCTTACAGCCCTGTCATAAAGAATAGCATTATTTAAAAATAAGGTTTTGTGCATCATCTGACAAAGTAAAAAAATAAAAAATTTGTTTTGGTGTCTTCAGAAAGAGAAAACCTTATACCTCATTTTTTTTTTTTTTTTTTTTTCTCAGTTTCAAAAAGGGTTTGCAATAGAAAGGGCAGAGTAAAAGAAATAACCTGTAGGGGTTCATGAATCATTGGTATTGGTGTTGAACCAAAATGCTATACAACTAAATCATTTTTCAGACATTTACATCCTGATGTACAAACTGACAACAACCTTGGTCATTGAGAAAATTATAGAAATATATTCTTACTATCAAGTAAAGAAAATCCACATCTTTGCACTAATTCTTTAATCAGAACAGGAGTGATGGTTGACAATTTCCACTTCATAAGTGGTAAAACATGATCTGGCATTGGAGCAACTAAAAAAAAAAAAAAATGCTATATATAATGAAAGAAAAACACAACTTCTAGATATAATATACATTGCTTATATAAAACTCTTAAATGAAAATTAGTAAGGTTAGGGCACATACAAAATGCAGTCAAAAAGGTCTTGGTCCCTGTATTATTACAGATGATTTGACCTTTCACATCTTGAGTACTGTTTCAACAAATTTACTCATTATTTCAACAGGTTTTATAATTTGAAGTATTTTTTAAAATTAACTATATCATGATCACCTGAAATAGAAATGCATTTTCATGCTAAACAGAAAAATTTGTGAAACAAAACAACAGAATTTTACTGATGTCTATACTCAGGGTTCCCATTAGAAAAAAAAAATTGGGTGAGATTTCTCAGCCATTCTAAAATTTTGAGCAAGATTTCCGAAAGTTAAGTGAGAACATAAATATTTTTTAACATCATTTTATTTATTCATAGTACAACAGGGTGGCTACAGAAATTAAGAAACAAAGTTCCCTGCTCGTCGTATACCCGACAATGATCAAAATTACTGTGACAGTAGAAAAATCAGAGTGGAGTAAGGGGACAGGGGCCACAATGACTACAAAATTCCACCCTCTTGAGGTAAAGGTCAATCGCAGATCGACCACTAGGGGTAATGAACCGTTACTTTTCAATATGATTCGTTACTGAATCGCCCAGATGCAGAAGTTTTGACCCAAAAAGAGTGTTTCATATTCGCATTCATATATCTGAGTGCTTCACATATCTAACCTGGCATGTAACATTGGAGGGGAGGGGGAGGGCAAAATGTTTCCTATTGTAAAAAAATCTGATGTGTCCAACACATGACTTCCTTGCACGTCTATTAAACCAAAAATGTTTTCTACGCACTTCCTCTAAACTTATTTGTTTGAAAGAGATAAAATATCAATAATAGTAAGGTTTAGCAATTTCTAGCCAAGTATTTCGATATCGCCAAGCTGAGTTCAATTTGAAAGATTTCCTTCTTACCCTTTATTTGGCGATATTTCACCAAAAGCCGACAAACTTGAGATAGTTTGCGAGATTTTGGGGATAGCCAAAGTAGTCATTGACCACAGACTTTCAATGAATTGAATGCATCCATACACCTTAATGTATTTAAAGTCATTTGGCTCACCCTGTAAATAAATTCCCAGTCGATTGCTGTCAAAAAAGATATTGAAAACAGTTAGATATTATAATATACAGTGGACTCTCTCTATTCTGAACACTCAAGGGACCATGGAAAAGTGTTCAGATTACGGGGGTGTTCACTATAGAGGGAGATTGCGAAATGTGGGTACTTAGTGAAATTTTAGATTATATAGAATACGTAGCCTGATTAGACACGCTAGTTACCGAGATGGAGGTGCTGAATTTTGATTTGGCAGCTAGTGCAATGCCAAATAAAATTCAGTCGGACCTGTATCCTACCATCTCATTTTTTAAATTTATTATTATTAAAAAAGTTTTACAAAATATATAATTATACATAATTACATATAATACATAAATGGTTCATTACTTGAAAAAGGTAGCAATTTTAGTCTGTTTTGGCAATGTATAAGCTCGTGCAGCATACATGTTGTCTAGTTGTTTAAGAAGTGGATAGGCTTCCGGATGATGCTCAACCGCATAGTTCATCAGGTCTTGAATCCCTTGGCCATATTTCTTGAATGTATGTGTTCTTTTTGTTTCATTGGTGTCTTGAGGTTTTGTTTCTTCTTCTTCCTCTTCAACGATGTTGTTGTCACAAATTGGAAGGCTTCCATCGACTTCGAGATAAGAGTCAGGTTATTTCAGTATAAAGCTCCTGAAGAATTGACCCCAAGTCATTCACAGCTTTTGATACTTGGTCCTCTATTCCTAAATGTTCATTATCACTCGAGAATCCTGCTTTATAAAAACATCTCTTGATAGTGTGAGGGGTTATAGTCCTGCCACGTTAACTTGGCAGTCGGTCACGTGAATTTGGTCGAGTCCACTGGGGAAATTCGGTAACAGGTTTTCCTTCGGGGTAAAATCAGGTAGCCGTAATTGGCGCCTTATCGCGGATACAGGAAATTTCCAGCACAATGAAAAATGAGCATGCAGGGCGAGCGGAGCAGGTGTGCCCTTTTATTCGCTTTCACTGTGGGGGATGGGAGACCGGATGACCACCAGAAATTCTCCCCACTTGGCGAAAGAAGCTGTAGCCAATTAAGCAGTAGCATGTAGTAACCTTTCAATGAGCGACCCCTCTCTAGGAATGAAATTGCCTAAGTTCGACTGCCAAGTTAAGGCAGCCAAACTATACTTCATTCCAAACCATTGATATCCAGTGGATAGCATCCATAACGTTGACCTTCTTTGTTAGTTCAGCTGCAGAATTTGCTTCCTACATCACCAGGGACTTTTTCCTCAGAAAATGGATTTGGTAGTGAGCTTTAAAGGTCTTGATTACTCCTTGATCCAATGATTGGATAATAGGAGTACAGTTCGGTGATAGAAACTTCAGGCTCACATTGCTCAGTTGCATATTTTTTGTGTGATGCTGCATTATCCACAAGAAGAAGAATTTTTCTTCATCATCTCATTGATGTCCTCCAACCACTGCGAGAAAATTGGGAATGACATCCAGGCTTTTCGTTTTCATTTATAGTGAACAGGCAATGATGCGATATTCACATTTTTGAAGCATCTTGGTTTTTCACTTTTTCCGATTACCACTGGTTTGAGCTTCTCTCCCGTGGAACTGGCACAGAGCATGACGGTAAGTCTTTCTTTCGACATTTTCCCATCCACGCATTTCTCACTTCTTTCTGCTAAGGTTTTATTTGGAAGAGCTCCGAAAAACAGGCCGATTTCGTCTGCATTGAAAATGTCAGCTGGTGTGAAATCCTTTGTGAAGTCCGGAAGTTTAGTTTTCCACTCTTCCACAGTGTCCATATTTACATCTGCAGCTTCACCATTCATAATTTTAAATTCAATATTATGCCGACCTTTGAAGCGAGTCAACCATCCTTCTGATGCTTTGAATTCTGTGATATTTTCCTTTTCTGCACAATCCAGAGCAATCCGTTTTAACAAAGGTCCACTGATAGTAAGATTCTTTGCTCTCATTTGTGTAAAAAACTTCCAGACGTGATTGTTTATGCTCTCGTTGCCCGTTTTCTTTAAAAAAATTCTACACTTTGAAAGCGGTTCATTTGTTTCAAAAGTGCCTCTAATTTCTTTCTCTTTCTTGCTGATTCCGTTGACTTGGCCTACAGAAATTCCAAACTCTGATGCAATTTTTCTTTGACTAACTTTTAACTTTAATTTTTTTAACAACTTCGTATTTTTCCTGAAGTTTCAGTTCTTTCCTTTTTTTTCGTTTTTAGCAGTTATTTCTGACATATCTACGTAACAACACTGATTCTTATCCTGCAAGGACAGTGAAATGATGAAAACTTTGGTTTTGTTCCTTTTTGCTCAGAAAAAAAAAAATAAACAGATGATGCTACCTCACCTCTCTACAAGCCATATGACACATGACTTCAAATGCATGCCTAAACAAACACCTGCCTAAACACTTCCATTTCATTGGTCAAGATTACAGTTGCATCAAAAACCGGCAATTTCAGATTATTTCAGATCCATCGGCTGGTTTCCGGACTGTCTCATATGAAAACGCCGAAGGGGGAGGGGGGGCGAGCTCTGTGAATGAGGGAATACAAAAGAACTTGATCCAAAACTTGAAACGATGTACCCTCCAGTCATTTCAACACCTGTTGTCTCTTATCTGTCACGAGGGGAAGAGTTTTTCTCTGAATTGCCATGCCAGGGGAATTCCCCAAATTCCAATTGCCAACACATGTTCAGTTTATGGAGAGGTAAAGTTTGAATGAGGATCAAAAGTAGCGTTCATAATAGCGGGGTATTCAGATTAGAGGGTGTTCAGAATACAGAGAGTTAATCTAATGTTAAGTCTATGGAGCTTCGCCAGGACTGTCGTAATGTGTTCATAATACCGGGGTGTTCACATTAGAGAGTGTTCAGATAGAGAGAGTTCACTGTAGTTCTAAATACAAAAGTTCAAAGTTCTATGGGTTAAAATTTTAGAGTTATACAAAATACGAAATAATTTTTGGCGCCAAATTTGGCGATGCTTGTCAATGTCGATGACATTTGGCGAGATTTTAAGCATGGACCAACAATGACAGATTATCGCCAAATTTGGCGATATTTTGCCAAAACTCGCCAAGAACGATGACAAATGGCGATACTTTGGGCATGGACCAAATGACTGACTATGGCCAAATTTGGCGACATTTCGGCAAAACTCGCCAAGGTCGGGGACAGACGGCGAGATTTTGGACATGTACCAAACAATGACTGTCTACAATTGTATTATATTGAAGATGCCCATAGACATTAAGGTACTGAAATTCTATTCGGTGGTCCTGTAAATAAACTCTCCAGTAGATTGGAACCAAAAATCCAGATGCACAACTAGATGTTACAACAATCTTATATATGAAATTTCATAATAGTTTTTTGAGATTTGAGAGTTAAATATGAACACACGTACACCAAAAGTCGCCAAGCTTGGCGACTTTTGGCATAGTTCTTGAGGGAGGCACGTGACCGTGTTCGGACCATTACCTAACTTATGTGGTAGGACGGTATTGTGCTTGAAATCGATGAATGCCCCTAAAATTGCCATTGACCGTAATGTATTGGAAATCTTTTGAGTGTTCCTGTAGCAGAACTGTAAATGATAAAGACACTTTTTTTAATGGAGAAATTCATTTTCTAACTCTTTACATCATATATCACTTCTGAGTCGTTTGAAATAGCCCAATACCTCTAAAAAACGCTTTGATGAATTTCGGCCCATTGAGCGTAATGTATTTCGAATGTTTTGGGCGGTCCTGTAGATAAACTATCCAGTCGAATGGAACCAAAAGGGGAGGTGCACAACTAGATGTTACAACTATCCAAAATATTAAGTTTTGACATTCTACGCCTAATAGTTTTTGAGTTAGGCGAGTTTAATGAATATCGGCCCATAGAGCGTAATGTATTTCGAATCTTTTGGGCGGTCCTGTACATAAACTATACATTCGATTGCGAACAAAAGGGGAGGTGCACAACTAGATCATAGAACAATCCTAAATATCAAATCTCAACATTCTACGACCAATAGTTTTTGAGATATGCGAGTTACATACATACGTACGTACGTACAGACGGCATGGAAAAACTGACCACAATAGACTCGCCGATGGTCAAAATGAGTTGCAGACGTGTTAATACGATCATGCATGGAAGCCTACGATGAGATGTATCGAAAAAATTCTTTAAATTAAATTTAGAGGTAGTCAAAATCGTTTCTTTTGTCGAAATTTGGCTCCCAAAATTTTTCGGGATCACATTACTTCCTTATACTACGTACAAGGAAGTAAAATACCATTTTCAAATAGGTTATATCTGAATTTTCTTGAATTTTAGGGAGCAATTGCTCCCTCTTGCTAAATAAGTTACGCCTATGCAGGGTTTCTACAGATTTCACAGCTTTTGCTTCCCTGACATCTATCACGCTCTTCCCTGACTTTATCTAGCATGCTTTCTCAAATTTTGCATTTCTATTTTTAACATTAGATCCTTTAATTAATAATTTTTTTTACATATTTTGGCCTTTTTTTTTTTCAAATAATAATAAAATTAATATATACAAGAATCTTATTTGACATTACTGGATTCAAACAAAAACCATGTTTGATAATAATTTAGGATAAAATTAAGCATATTTCAACTGCACAAGATAATGTTACGAATTTTATGGGCAACCCGCTGTTCTTGGGCTTAAAATAGTTTAAAATTAATATTCTACGTTTAAAATAGTTAAATTTTGCTTTTTGTTGCATCAAAATCGTTCCACTAGAACCGGAGATACAGAGGTTTTGGTTTCCCCTATGTTTTTCTATGGGGTTTCTAGAAATCTCGGGAAATATTGGTCCTAGGGCCTCGATTTCTTCACTTTTGGGGACTTATTTTTGGTGCCAAATTTGGCGATATTTCGCCAAGTGCTGTGTGTAAATTCTTCACTGTTGAGTCTTGAGGGAGTGTTAGTGTTTGCCCTCGAATATTTCCACTGAATTTTACCTTTGGAAGTATTTTATTTTTTGTGAGAATTACAGCATTTGTGGGAGCTGCTGATGTAAGCGGACTGTTAAAAGCACATTACTGATTGATTGTGCTTGTGAATTTTGTACAGCTGATTGTTCAACTAAGTTCTGGAAGCAATAAAATTTGTGTTCCATCCTGACAAATGGACTCTTTACTAGAACTTCTACACCAACTGGACTTTAGAACGACGAACCCAGGAAACAAGCAGAGTATTCTGCAACAATATGCTCATAAAATACACATTTCAAAATTATTTATAAGCTTGAATGAGAAAATGAAAATAAAACAATTTCTATACTTAGGTTCAAACAGCAAATATTTTCTTGATTTTACTACAGAATTCAATTTTTCTTGCATTTCCCTGAGCTTTCTTCAATTTCTGCTAATTTCCCTGACTTTTTTCCAAATCCCTGACCAAGACTCATTTCCCTGACTTTCCAGGTCTGTAGAAACCCTGCTATGTCTATAAATTCGTATGTCTGGTTTCTCGTATGATCCATATCTTAGTACAAGTCTGAATACCTGCAGTTTTGGATTCATATAGTGCCTACATCACTTAGAGTCTTGGATTTGTAATGTATCTGCATCACTTGAGTATTGTATGATCCAGAACGACACTATGACTTGCGAGTTAGACGCTGATCCACAAATAAAAATGTTCTCGTTCACTAGGCAAAAACAAAAGTTCCCTGATTTTTAGATATTTTTATGAAATTCCCTGATATTTCCATGATTTTTGCTAATGGATTAAGTACCCTGATTTTTCCATGATTTCCATGATCTGTCGCCAACCTGTTCAATTTCAATAACAGCAATTTTTCCGTTTATTAAAAATTTTAGCAGCTTGATCGTATGGAAAACTTTCTAAATTGATATTATTTCTAGTTATTTTAATAAGATTGCTTAAATTTACACGTGAAAGTTTATTTCAAAATTTGTTTTTAATTCGATTTTGTGTGCTGAAAGATCTTTCAAATGGTGGTAGGTACAGTAGAACCTAGATTCATCATTTTTCATGGAATGCATAGGAAAAAACGATGAGTGCAGGAAAATGATAGATGTGGGTTCAAGTCAAAATACGAAGAGAGCAATCTTTATGCATACACACAATGACTGTATACCAACAAATAGCAATTTGTTATAAACTTGAAAAACAAATAAACTGAAGATTAAAATTAAGCAGGACTTATTTTTAAAAATCCGTAATTTTATGTGAGTTTTTCATCAGTTTGAATTAAATAGTAAATTTTTAAGACTTACAGTATTTTTCTGGACTTTTTATGTGATTTATGTTTGTATAAAAAAGTTCATACAGTTTCAAATACCATTATTGCTTCAAACTTCGTACTAGTGTAGGCTTAGCCTCATCGGCATGAACATTCTCTTCTGCTTCACCATTATTTTCATTTTTTTAATCATCACACATTTCTTCCATGTTTAGGATACTGCATTCCTCACTGTCTCGATTAATAGAAACATAATCATTAAATTTCACGCTATACACATCCTCTTCAACAAGCAACCATTGTTCATCTGATCATCAATAAACAAAGAAATCATGCCAAGAAGCAATTACAATTTGTATGCCATATGTATCCACTTAACATTCAATTTCATTTTGGGGAGGAGAAAAATTTTACAACGATGAATGCAAGAAAGTCACTTTTTGCCAAACGACACCGGGTTTCTTTGATGTTATTCAAATACAATTTGTGCAGGGACCATAGAAATAAAGCTATCAATATGTGAAAACGATGAATACGAGAATGATAGATTGGGGTTTCAGTGTAATAAAAGCATGCATTTTACTAAAAGACATAAATGTTAGCAGATCTACGTTATATTATGCATACAGTTAAAAAGTAATTACCTTTTTCATTTCTTAAGGAAAAATATACAGTTGATGCTACATAATTAAAGAGACTTTTGGAGATAGGAGATATTTCAGCGACATCGTTTTGAGAAAGGACGGTTTCATCAGTAAGATGTAAACAGTTCAGGTCTTCATATATAGCAACAGGTGGCTCAGCAGAATTTTGACATTCTGTAAAACTTGGAGAGTCTTGAACTACAGTAGGTAAATGATCAAATGATTCTACAAAATGAAAAACCATTTACTAGTAAGCATTTTTACTGATAGTGTTAAATATTTGTGGCTAAGGATTTGCTTATAAGAGAAAGTTGAGAAAAAAGTAAATAGAACTCTCTTTCATTATATATGATCAGCAAATATATATATTACGATGATAGTTAGAACACCAACTTACCAGTATCCATGTTAATTGTGGTACACTCTTCTGCATCTTCTTGACTAAAAAAAGAAATAACATACAATATAAACAATACACTATAAGCTTATAAAACTATTGTATAGTTATATTAGGTTGCTTTTGAAAATGTAATTTTATTTTCTGTGAAAGAAGTCTTAATTCAATATTTCAAATGCAGTGTAGTCAATTTTTTAATTTTATATTCTTCATAAATTTTCCTCTTTTCAATACCAATTCGAATCCTCTTACAATTGAAGTTCTATTACAGTCACAATTTTTCAACTATTCAGAAGATTAATTTAAAAATAAGATGAGGACTAAATTTAGAAGCTGGTGCTGTTTACATATCGATGTTTTTGTTTACATGTTTCATTTGGTGATGGCTTTGGCGGCATTGTGGGTGATGCATAGCAAGAGTGAAGTACCCTGCCAGTGGTAGTTTTGACTGGCAACCATAAAGAAACATGTATCGTCAGTTTAAAAATTTGAAACTGTTTCATGGTATGGATAGAAAGGAATAAAATGTTATTGTATGAAAAGGAAGTGTGTGTTTGTTAGAAACGTGGTATGAATATGAAACTAAATAAAAAAGATGTTGGTTGTTGGCATAAGAGAAAAGGAGGGAGATATTAAGCTGGTGTGTGAAGAAGCGTAAGGGGGGGGGGTAGAATAGAATGAGGTAATAGAAGGGTGCGTATAGGGAAGATTGCATTAAAGGACATTTCTGGACATTGAAGTAAGTGTCTGAAATAAAAAGAATAAAGGTAAGTGCTTTTTTAAAAATGAATCTGAATTCTGAAAGGTTTTATATCACTTCTAAATTGATATTTGATATTTTTGTTAGTGCTAGTTATCTGGTATGCTAATCATGCTGACTTTATTTATAGTTTATAAATTCTATTCTAAATAATTAAAGATGTATATTTAAGTTAGGTGTATATGTAGGTTGCTTAATCTACTGTAGTTTTTTTTTTTTTTTTTTTTTTTTTTTTTTAGTTAAAGGAAAGCCAGTGTTTGCCCAGTTTATATGAGCTGTTCAACTAAGTTGCTCAACCCAATAGTTTTTTTAGATTAAAAACAGTCCACTATTTGCTTATTTTAAATTAGCTGTTGCTGATTTTGCAGACGATTTTTAGGTTAAATATGAACCTGTGGCTGAAGATTTTAAAATAATTTTGCAATGAATTTGATATTTTTGTTTTTTTCAGTGTTATTGATGTGCAATTTTAATTTGTTAATTTTTTGACTTTGCTTTGTAGATTGTGTAAAATGGCTGGCGATAGTCACTTGCCAAGCTCCAGTGGCTACTGCCATGTTTACATAGGACGTGCACTGTGTAGTTTGATTTTACCAATAATGGTTTTTGAGCTTATTCTGATAATTATGTCTTAATTTATTTTAAAGAAAGTTAAAATAATTTTTTTAATTAAAATACTAAATTATGAATTTTTGGTTAATTTTTTTATTTAAATTTAACAATTTTAGATTGTCTTTCCACAAGATATACTGTACAACATAAATCTATTCCAGTTATGAAACTTAAAAAATTCTCAAATATTTAAAAATGGGTTGAACTTCAGAAAATTTTACATTGTAATTATATGTTTTGAAAAATATTTTACATTTTAAAGCTTATGTTTTTCATTTATCAGGGGTCGATCCAGGAATTCTTTCCAAGGTCCCATTTTTGTGAATTTTGATACTTAATTTTGTGGATTAGAACACTTATGTTTGTGAATTTTCATACGAAATTTTTATCACCTTTAAGTCACTTTTTTTGTTAAAATAATTGATAAAATAGATTAAAATTTAGGGTAAAATGATAATGAAGTGCCGTTTTAATCAATTGTATTTTTGTGAAGGGGCTGTTTTAATCGATTGTAATTTTGTGAAGGGGCCAAAAAACAGACCCAATTTTCATCTGCATTGACCCCCGTTTGCAACAGTAAATCAGGTGTTATGCCAGCATCTTAAAATTTGTGGGTACCAGGGTCTAAGATAAACTATTTGGGGTACCCTACTGAATTTTCAAAACATTTATAAATTTAAAACAGGGACATAAAAGTGGGTTGTGAAAAATGTCTCATACAAGAACAAAAATTTGTACACATTTGTTTTTACATGTGAAAAGTATTTATAAGAAGTAAAACATCAGACTGTGCTATAAGAAAGGTTATCTGCAAAGAAAGGGGTGGGGGGGGAGCAGTATTTTATTGGAAGAAAGTATAATTCCCCCAAAATCACAAAAAGCTAAAATCAGCCGAAAAATCTCATCCTTGAGCACATCAGCATGTTCCCTGGTATACAGTATAGCATTTGAAGAGACACAAATATTTTTGAATTCCTGACATAACTTAGATAATTTATTTTGTGCTTAAGACCTATGAAACAGGTTTTGTTTTCTGCACTACAGCAAACAAAACCTGTACTGCAACTACAGCACTAGTCAACTTCATTAAAGTGGCGGCTAAAATTACGGTTTATTAAACAAACATTCTAATTTTCTTCAAGCTTTTCATAGTTTATTTGTAACTGTATACTTTCATAAAAGAGCAGCCTTAAAAAAGGCTTTAATATTACTATTTGGAGAAAAATAAAAACTAATTACTAAAACTAATATGTCACGAATATAATTTAACCTCTTTAATATCTTGTTTTTTTTTCATAAAACAAAATGTGCTGTAACCAAAAAACACATATTTTATTTCCTTAAAGGTAAAATTTCCTGCCCTTTCAAATTAATTTTAAAAAATTCTCATGGATTCAGTATTTTTACTACAGCCCGAGAATCTCTCATTTTTTTTTTCTTTTTCTCACATTAAAAAATTATTACTGAAAGAAATTCACACACCCTACAAATAAGTTTCTTTCTGCACAAAATTCTCGTTTTTTGGAAGATTTGGACTCTTTAAAAAAAAAAAAAGTCCCGCATGCTTCCATTTTTTATAAAGAGGTTATATACGCAAAATTCTCGCAGTTTCCTTTTTATTGCATGTAACTAGACCCGACTTACAGACTTGGAGGACCAGTTACATGCTATAAAAATAACTAAAATTCATAAATACCCCGACTTTGGATGTTTACCCAAGGCAAGAATAAGTACCCATTTATTCTTGCCTCGGGTAAACATTACCCACTGGATATTTACCCAACTCACATCTATAGTGAGACATTCTCACCTATTTTTTTTTTTTTTTTTTTTTTAATCTTACTCAGTTTCGGGCGAAGGATGAGAAATGTTCACCCATTTTTTCCCCATAATGAAAACACTGGGATTATTATTACTTACCTCAAAAATGTATCAAAACTATGACAAGGTGAACTGCTTTTTGATGAAACATCTATACCAGAATCGGACAAATCTGACTGGTATATATCTGTTTGGCTCACACTTTCATCTTTACAAATTGGAGAAAAATCACAATATTCGGCAGTTAACTCTTCTTGGTCCAACTGTGGTGAAGGCACATTCAATTCCAAATCGTACAGTTTAAAATTATCACGCCGTTTCACGTAGTTAATTAAAACATTACTAGCTTCTCGCTTGCGGGACATACTTTCTTTTGGCATAGCTCCTTTAAAAGTTTCTTCTTTGTGATTGTCATTCTTGACTAAACAATGTGTCTCCATTTTATTAGAAGTTACTTCAGAATCATGAGTTTCTACAGCTGATGGGTCATACATGATTTGTTTTTGTTAAATCTTGAGCATGAAACAATAATGGTTCAGACTAGCATAATAATGTTTCTGACATTCTGTCAATTAAAAGCAGTAGTATTCAATTTCAGTAGCAAGAGCTAGCACTCACAGCAGGCTAATGGATGCTCAATGCAGTTAAAATTTGATTTATCAAAGCAGTATAAAATCCCATTTCAAATCTAAAATAAAAATAGAATATAATAATATTGACAGATTTTTAATGAACATTTTGGTGAAGAGTAATAAGCAAAATTAAATAAAATCCGAATAATTTAAGTGTGCATATATATATATATATATATAATTACAAATCAAAAGCCCATGAATATCCCATATTTCTGGAACTGTGCAGTTTAATTCAGTTGGAACTAAGAAATCCTTGTTCAAAAACTGCAATTACTACACGGTCCCTTGCAATTCCTTTGTCATTTTGTAGACGGTCCCGGCAGCTAGCCACAAAGGCGTCTTGAGAGTCATAACAGACCTTGGAAAACCGCTGCCCAGTTTTAGTTTTTGGCCAATAATTGCAATGTTCTTTGATCATGTGACATGACCCCAAAAGTTGTTAAAAACGGATGCATCATCCCAGGAACAGACTTCTGTGTGACCCAACTGCCAAACAAAGATTTATTGAATCCAAATAAAATTATGTAATCGCAATTGGATTCCGACCCCTGTCATCCATCAGCAGCCGTAAGGCATGCCCAAGGATTTTCACCGAGCGCTCCCGGCATTTGCCGGCCAGCGAAGATCGGCCGCCTCAACAGCCTCGGCCCGGATTCCGCAATAGCGACTCTAATCCAGAGTCCCAAGCCACCTAATAGCCAATGCCAGGAGACCTCAACTAACAGCTTTGCCTCCCTCCGGTTCCATGACTACTAACTTTCCCATAGCGCCCTAATGTTACATATATATATAATATAATATATATGCATACATACATACACACACAAATTAAAAGTTATCTAAAAAATTACTGAAATTGCTCTTCAAAATTTTGTTTCTAGTTATTATCTTTAGACACAATGCTTTCAACATGTTAAGTATATCTTTATCTTAATTTTGATATTTATTTAACACCTTTGATGTTCAAATAATACGCAAAATCTCAATCTTTCCGAAATGATGAACTGTCAGCAATGCTATAACAGAGGTCGATCTAGGAATTTTTTCCAGGGTCCCATTTTAGTGAATTTTCATATCAGTTTTTAATAAAAGTAAACTTTTTTGTTAACACAGATTGAAATGTAGGTTAAAACGCCAATGAAGGAATGTTTTAATCGATTGTATTCTTCTGAAGGCACTGTTTTAGTCAATTGTACTTTTGTGAAGGGGTCATTTTAATTGATTGTAATTTTGTGAAGGGGCCAAAAAACGAACCCAATTTCTCATTTGCATCGACCCCTTCCTACACTGGCATTTTTCTCAACATTTTAACAAAATGGTGACAGTTACAAAAATTGGCATGAAAATTTACAAAAGTAAAACCTTTTTCATAAAAATGGGGCACCGCCCACAAAAAAATAATTTTGGATCAAGCCCTGAGAAAGAAAAAGTCCCAGCTGCAGTATTGGGCCTCTCTTGGGACTTGTACCCTTTCCCAGAGGTGCAGAATAGGTCTGATCGCACGAACAAGGTTTGGGGGAAATTTTTGTCCCGAGTGTACTTAAATAAAAATATTTTTTTGCAGAGATAGTTATCAAAAGAAGCTAACGACAGTTAGTTGCTTAAACTAGAATGAAAATATGCTTCAGATTTGGGGGACTTTGGGACAAAATAAATTGTATTCGGGGGAAATATTGGGCCCTTAATATTTTCTGAACCCCTGCCCTTTCTAACCTCAAATTTGTCTTAATCTGCAATCATATTAGATTGCTGCAACAAAACACCGTCAATGATCAAACCCCCAAATGTTAATTAATAGGGCTGCTTCCAAGTATCATTCATTGAATAAATTAGCATGAAAAGCAGGGAAATCCTACACTGCAGCTGCACTAAAGAATGTTGAAACAGACGTGGGAAAACAATAAAATGAGATGGAACAAAAACAAAGCATTGACTGCAGCAAAAAGTAACAAAAGCTACATACAAGATGACCAAGCTTTGTTGCCAATGCAAAAAAAAAAAAAAAAAAAAAAAAACAGGGATGTAGCCAGGACTCTGTGGAATAGAATTTTTTCAATAAACTGAAATTATTCACTTGCACATATGTAACAAGTTTATAAACTTTTAATAACACGTTAAAGTAGTGTAAATCAAGGTTTAATTATTGCATTCAAAGCATACAAGTATTAAAATGACCTTAAATCAAATGATAAGCATGGACTAAATCAACAAACAATAAAATTATCCAATTGCAGACTGAGTTCAGATGGATTATGCACCCCATAAAGTGCATTATTAAAAATATTTTTAAAATAGCATACATTTTAGACTCAAGGTCAACTTTTCAACATCTACTAATATTTTATAACACATGTATAAAACAAAATACAAAGCATAAAATGTACAATTTATAACAAAATTATTTGCGCTATGCGAAAATCAGTCCAGAAACAACATTGTACTCAGCTTTAAAAGCAACTCTCATTTGATATAATGCAACGCAGTAGCTACATCAATTACTGCTGGAATACAATAAAAATTTATTAAACAACAGGGATAAAGTACATTGTGTAAATACACTCATACATATTTACTTAAATTCGGGAAGTTGGTAGGCAATATATTAAAAAATCAAAATGCAGTGGACAATGGTAATCAACAGATACAAACAAGGCTTACAATAAACTTAAACCGCTGATAAGACTACTAACTATAATAGAAAAACTTAAAATCACGTTTTACAACAATAACTGAGACACAAGCTAATAAAGAAACTGATTTATACCGAGTAGTACAGTTATATTTGTAAACACAGAATTAAGGAGAGAGAGTTACTTACAAAACAAAATGTTCAAATGTTCCACGCGCTGAAAGAGCCATGGTTAAAAGAAGTTGAAGTATGTGATTGGACCACAAAATGGTACAAGAAAATGAAACATCCAACCAGTGATCAAACCAGTAAACTTATAGCAATACTTTTGGGTTTGAGGCTAAAATTCATTGAATTGATTGACATTTTATCATTAATTAAAACTAATCAAATTAAAAAAGAATGTAATAGTTGAAAATTGTCCTCAAATGCTTCTTTACTGTTCGAGGGCATATCGCAAAACAACACAGAAATTAGGGACTGCCCTTGAAAATTGTGAACGTATTGGTCACCTTAGTCTAAGAGGGACATTTTGCATGTTTTCTGAGTTCAAGGCTAAAATTCGTCTGCTGGAATGCATTGAGTATCCATTTTATAATTACTGTTTCTCATTATTAACCGTTCGGAATGAGTTATTGTTTTTTAATATTTTTAACAGATGGTTTAGAAGACGATGATATCGCATTTCGCTTCAAAACTTTGTTAATAAAAAGAATATTAGCGTTATAAAATTATTACGTTATTGCAAACACTGTATAAATAATACACTCTCCAAAAAAATATAATCGAGTCAGAGATAAATTTCCTATTTTAGATTTGCGAATAATAATTGAGTTTTTAAAAAACCCACAACTTTACAGAAATATGGGAAGTCTATAAATAGTTTTTAATATACGAGACCAATGTAGGAAATTTATCTCTTACTCGAATACCCCTTTTTTTTTTTTTTAATGGAGGGTGTATATCATTGAGTCGATTTTGAGTTTTCTGCGTTTAAAATAGCACAAATATTCATTAAAACCTCCTACATCTTTTAAAAGTACGATCTTTTTAATTAATTTTAGTATTTAATTATTATTAACAATTAAATGAAATTTCACATTGAAGATAAAATTAATTTAAAAAAGCTATTATTTGTTACTGACTAATATTCTAAGCTTCTTTTGAAACAGCTATCCCAGACAGCACATAAGCTTAAATCAAGCTTGACATTTGGCTTGTCAATGCAAGCTTGGCTTAAGCTGGATTTTAGCTTGCAAAGTGCGCAGTGATGGCGCCATCTGTGAAAGAGAATGGACATTAATTGTCTAGCGTCCTCAAATTTGCTCAAAGTTCGTAAAAGATGTGTTTTATTTTATTACCAGTGCCATATTACCGGCAGGGCAAACGGGGCAACTGCCCAGGCCCTACAGATTTTAGAGCCCAAATATCTTACACTTTTGTAATTTTAAAATAAAATTACAAAGGATAAAAAAAAATTCAGAAGTTAAGTAATTTTTTTAATTATAAAGTATGAACAATGAAAATAATTCAAATTTACATTTGTATAAATTAATTTAAACTTATTTTTAATTCTTCGAAATGCTCTATATCGATATAGCATACCAATATGTAGGAAAATAACCACATTTGTAAAGAGAATTTTTAGCGTTAAAAAATAGCAAAATTTTTCAATTACCCAGATAGCACAAACTTGTCTAGAACACTTTTAGAAGACGTCATATAGACAAGCTGACATGTCTATTAAACATCCAGGATTCGCCCAATTCTCATCCATTTTACGTCAATATGACACTATAGGACGCCCATATGACGTCTTATAGACATGTATATGGACGTAATAATGGACGTGTTTGTCTGTTTATAGACCTTTTACGGTCGAATCCTGGACATCAACAAAAACCGTTTAATAATTTTTAGCTAATTGTATGTAATGATTAATTTAAATTTATCGTTACATCTTAAAAACGAATTTTGTAAAAATATTCGTATAAATCTTTTTTTTTAAACCCACCTTTAAGTACTTGCCCCGCATCAGATTCGAACCCTTGATCATGGTCTTCACAGTAGAGTGTGCTAACCACTATACGCAGCGGAACTTGATTTGATGTGTCAAAATGCTGAAGTAAAGATTTTTTAGTTTCGGACTGGGAACTTAGAAAAAAATATGCAGCTATTCGTTTTTGGATGTTGAGTCACTAGAGAATTTTCTTTTTTTTGCATGTGGATATGAGTTTCTTTTTACACAATACCGCTTTTATTGGAAATAATAATACATAAAAAGTATTTTAAATTTCAAAAGTTCCTCGACAAAAAAAAAAAAAAAACTCAAGAATGTAAAAAGTTTTTTTACTTTTTGGGTGTAAAATGTAATATCAATAAAAACATAAAGTATAATAAATTCATGCGTCGTAGGTACAGTATTGAGTAAAATGAAAATCAATGACAAAAAAGTAACTTTTCCATATTTTGTCCATTTCTGGACTTATACACACATCCATTTTATGTCGTATCACTGACATAGTGTGTATCATCTGGAATACGTCCATTAATGGACATATTCTGGATATTCTAAGTCTAGTTTTGGTCTATTCATGGACGTATTCTGGATTTTCCAGATTATGTCCATAAACAGATGTCTTATGGATGTCTATGTATAGACATGGATGTATTATGGATGAGTTGGACCAGAAATAGACATAAAATGGACAAGTGTGTTATCTGGGATATTTGTTATTTTAAAAAATATTTACAAAAATGACTGAAGTGTTTGTATTCCATACATGTTAGCAACTGTGATATAGCATTTCGAAGTAACGTTTAACTATCTGTTTCTTTGATTTCAGATTACTTAACACAAAATTTGTGTTAAGTAAGTAAACCCATTCTATATTTCCAAATATGGAAATTCTTCAAAATAAAATACAATTATACTACGAAATTGATTTCAAAATCAGTCGTTTGTCTCGATTTTGGCCAGCAGTATTGCTCAATGATGAGTGTTGCGATATTGAAAGTTTTAAAACGTGTCCTGCTTTTAAGTTTATATTATGCTCATTTCCCTATTAGTAGAGTCTATAAATCACACATAACATTATTTAAATTTTGATTCATCCCATGGAAAAATAAAAGAAACTTATCAGCATCGCCCATACTTATCGATCTGGCGTGACAACAGTCACTTCAAACTTTAGTCACAGCTGCCCGACGAAATAATGGCCGAGTGGTTAGCACGCGTTCCTTCCAGCCTGAAGTTCCCGGGATCGAACCCAGCCGTCGACGTTTGATGGAACAGATTAAAGTAACTTATAATTTCAGCATAGAGGGGGAAAATGCGCGGAATAATAAAATATGTGGGGCGCGGGCGCCCGTGTATTTAGAATTTTTTTTTTTAAGAAAATTTTTTAAGCTTGAAATGTCAAGCTTAATGCAAGCTGGGCAAGTGTAAACTAGAACACTTGATTCGAGCTTGCATCAAGCTTATTGACTTGATAAATCAAGCTTGCTGCAAGTTTGCTGTGCTGTCTGGGATATTTCTAGAAGAAAGTGTTAAATAATCCCTTAGGTCCCAACAAGCTGAAACCGAAAATAATCATCACCGTAAGATCGCGCACGCTGCGTATCAAATACCGCTTGGTGACGTCACGTGCAAAATGTCCAATAAAGATGAGATTTTGCTGGGCAAAATAGTTCCTTTAGCCGCGGACACAATCCGTCGGTCTTTTTAGATACTTTTGGGAAAAGGAACGAATCGGGCCTTGAAAGGAAAAGATTCATTTTGAAATGAAACCGGACTCCGATCAGAAATATCTTTTTCGGAATGAATATGGACTTGGAACAAAAGGCCCTTTCTCTTTAGGTCTAGCCAGTTGCCTGTCGCAAATGTAAGTTTAGTCGTACCGTGTGATTGTAAGACCCTTTATTTGCTTGTCTGGCTTTATGTGCACGGTCGTCGGTTTACTTTCCACTCAATCCTGCTTATTTAAATTTTCTTTCCTGTGCTAGTAAAACCAGCCTCTGGATTGGCCACTTTATTCGACAAGAAGAGAATTTATAAGCGGCTATTTGAAACCAAGAAAAGAAATTTGAAAATAAATGTTCCAAATACAACAATAGCAGATAGATTAACCGCAATCATAAGCGTTTTTCAACCTCACTGACATCATTGAAATTTTCATCCGAGGCTGACGAGAAAGACGGTCTACGGTGCTGACATTTGCCCTCGAAAAGTCATGTGCCCTAGGGGGGGGTGGCCATCATGATCTTTCTCCTTGATAGCTACAGTATGATGGCCACATCCCCTAGGGCACATACATGACTCTTCGAGAGCAAAAGAGTGTGACCAAAATGTCATCCATCACCGCAGCCTGTCTTTCTCGTCAGCCACGATTTTTATCGACGTTTTATGACCGCTTGCGTGTTTATATGTGATCTAGTTTAAGAGAAAGTAGCACAAAAGCATGCTTTGGAATCACATACATACACATCCAGTTTGCTATAATTACTGTTTGCTTTAAGATTCTTAAAAACATTGTCATAACACATATTGACTTTAATAATTATTTCCTATTGCTAAAATTCGTTGTTTTAGTAGAGCATTATTCCATCGTTTCAGTGCATATTATATTATGAATTTATTGAAGACGGCCAAAAAGACAGGCCTGGCAGTGGCGTAGCTACAGTGGGTGACACCCGGGGCGGATATAAGTGGTGTCACCCCCCCTACGAGCATTTTGCCCCCATACATGCGATATTTTTGGAATTTTTGCTGTACAAGCCATCGGGTGTCACCCCTTTGAGGGTGACACCCGGAGCGGGCCGCCCCCCCCCGCCCCCACCTTGCTACGCCACTGAGGCCTGGCATATATGTATACCAAGTAATCTATTCCCGCTCTTTTGTCGATAAGTTTTCAAGGTGAAGAAAGGATGTCAACATCCATAATCCTTCCCGCAAGCACCGTACTCAAACCTTTTTCGTTACCCCACGCAGGGCGGAAGAGGGCAATCCATCAATGTTTGTTACACAAACAGCAGCTTCAGCTGAGAGTCACTGAAATGGCGGAAAGCATGCTTAAGATGCTCCCGTCCTTCTGAAACAAAGCGGCCATAATTTCCCCGTCGGCAAGAGGTTAATGCATTTTTTAAAGCATTCATTGTTTAATTATGTTGTAGTAGAACATTTTATCCATTATTTCACTTTATCTAATTGATACATTTGTAGGGAGAGTGTGCGGCGGGAGACTGCTTTGAACCCGAGAACTCTGGGTGGTAGGATGAGGCGCAATCCAGCTCTGCCAAAATGTACCCATTTGACCAGCCTTCAATTGCCGGTTGATGTGTGCGCGGAGGGATCTCGTGCCGCTAAACTACTCCCTCCCAAGAGAGTCAGCCGGAAGCTGACGGACGATAGTCTAAGCGTTATGGAATGTTGCCACTCGCTGTGGACTTTGTGAAGTTGCTGCTGCTCGTTGCGGACTTTGTGAGGCCGCTGCCACTCGTTGTGGACTTTTGTGAGGTCGCTGCCGCTCGTTGAGCACTTTGAAAAAGCGGATCGGGAGATGGAAGATGTTGGTACTGGCGCCATCTATCGCTGTGGGCGAGAAGGAGAATGCGTGTTCGTAGGCCGAATCATCAATCTAGGGAAGCGTGCGGTGGGAGCCGAATTAGAACCCGAGAACTCTGGGCGGTAGGATGAAGCGCAATCCAAGTCGGCCAAAAGGTACCCATTTGACCGGACTTCAATTACTGAGTGTTGTGTGCGCGGAGGTGATCTTCGTGCCACCACACATTGTTAAAAACTATTGAAATAGAACCTGTATTTTTGCATTGTTTTCAACAATTACATCCAATTGTTGAAACTCATTAAATAGTGTATTAAGTATAATTTTGAAGACAGTTGAAGTGAAGACAGTTGGCCGAGATGCGGCCGGGGATTTCTTGCTGCTTGGGACGTCCGTAAAGTAAGTTTCGTTTTGAAATAAAAAAGGACAAGTACAGATACAGCAAAGAAATTAATTAATTGCACAAACATGTACCACCCTTATACTATTTTTCGACATAGCTCCAGTGATTTTCGAGGCATTTGTTTTAGCAAGGTACAAGTTTTTGTATACCCTCTTCGTAGAATTTTGCCACCTGTGTAGTCAACCATAGGGTAACATGTACTTCCAGCTCGTCATCGCTGTTGTATCGCTGACCGCCAAGGAAAGACTTCATATGCCGAAACAAATAAAAGTTACCAGGAGCGATGTCAGGCTATACGGAGGATGGTCAAAAACGTCCCAGCCAAAGCCCTGTAGGAGTCTTTTTGTTACATTCACAATGTGTCGTCAGGCATGGCATTGTCTTGAATGAAAACCACGCCTTTTGTGAGCCTTCGTTGGCGCTTATTTTGTTTTGCGCGGCTCAGTTTCATGGTTGACTACACAGGTAGAAACATTCTACGAAGGACCCAGCAAACACACACCTGCTGGCAGAGTACCTTACTAGTGCCATTCTGCCTTTACGTTCAGCACCGGCACGGCACTGCAAAAAGTAACTGAATCGTACCAAAAGTGGTCGCCCGAGAAGTGCCTTGCCAGAAGGCAACAGAATGGGAAGGCACTATGGCACGTGGCAGCCATCATTTACAATAAAGGCACTGGACCATTAAGTTTACAATATCAAAATGAAACGGCAGGGTGAGGGCTATTACTGAAAATACGGGCACTGGCCTGGTATCTTAACAGTGGCTGTAATATAATGGCACGATGCCGGCTTAGTGCCTATTTACAATAATGCTGCCATAATTAAAATAACAGCCAGTATCGTATCCAGGGGAGGGGTTGGGGGTCGATTCATCAATCCCCACCCAGGGCCTGATTACTGAAAAGGCTCGGGAAGCTTGAGCTTCCCCTCAGAATTTGAAGGGGTCCCGAAAATGACTGAAAAACTGCCATAAAAATTCAAATTTTGTTTTTAAATGATCTTTTTAAGTTATTGTAAACATTTTCAATGAAGGGAAGTGGTGCTTTTCAGAATTCTTGATACTTTCCTTTCAAAATTTCTAAATTGGTTGTTTGCAAGGTCTTTGCCTGGGACATCTGCTGCAGTTGAGAGTTGTTTTTCTATTATGGGGAATATTTGGCCGGCAGAAAGAGGGGAGACTTTTAATATGTAATGTTAAACATCTTCTAAATGTCAAAATTAATTCTCAACTTCTGTGTTGTGATTTTTATGATGTCATCCAAACAAACAAAGAATTCCTGAAAAAAGCCATGTCTAATGAGAAATAGGACTAAATAAAGTTTAATGTTTCAGTAAGGTAATGTTTGTAGTTATTTGATAATGTTTAAAGTAATTTCAAAAATACTGTAAAATCTCGTTACAATGAACTAAACTATTATGAAGATTAATGAATAAAATATTTTTATCAAAGGAAAATTTCAAATTAATGAATAAAACGCTTTTATCAAAGGAAATGATTAGAACTAATTAAATCAATGAAATTTCTTTTTTATGAATAAAATATTTTTATAAAAGAAAATCATTAAAACTTTACTTTTCCCAAACAAAAAGGGGATAGGGGGCCGAAATGAGACTGAGCTTCCCACCACTTCAGAGGTTAATCGGGCTCTGCCCCCACCCCCCAAAAAAAGATATTGCTTAAGGGTAGCACTTGGATTTACTGTACGTTTCGTTTAGATAAAATAAGCTTTTATTAGTCTCTATCCAATCAATTTACACTCAACCCATTTTTTTAATCAACCCATATCTGATCTTCAATAATTAAATCACTTTCTCAAAGGTATCAATTTCAACACCATTTACTCATTCATTAAAGTAACTTTTTAACTCATATGCAAAGTTTTCCACGTGCTTCCAGTATTCTTGTTCTGTGTGAAAAATTTTTGGCGAAACTTTTCTGGCGTTAACTCGTATCGCTGCAGCCTGTTAACTCGTATCGCTGAAGCCTTTTTTAAATTTTCGCCAACCCACTTGCCAAATTTGATTTTACCAGACGTCATTAAGACGTCATTTTTCCAGACGTCATATACTGCAAATTAAAAAAATTTAAATGTACCTTCAAACGATTTGTTTTTTGCCTTTAAAATTTCTTCAGGAACTTCTGAAATGAAACAAAAATATAAATTAAAGAATTTTTATTATTTGTTAAAATTAATTTTTGAATATGAAAATTAAAGTAAATCATAGTATTCAATCTGTGGCAACGAATGAACTGCAAGTAAGCATAAAAAAATGTCAGTAAAATTTGGAGTTTTTTCCCCAGAAGTGGTTAATCCCCAGAAGTGTAAAATCCCCAGAAGTGGTTGGATGGTTTTTACCATCTAATGGTTTATACCGGTTTTTACTGTCTATGGAAAAATATCTTTTTATCACCTTTATTAATTTTTTATCAAAACTTATCTACCAATCAAAACTTATCAAAACTTATCTATCCTTTTTTTGGGTATTTAATATCATTATTTTTATACAACATTAAGGTAATTAGAAAAAGATAATAAAAGTCCACAAATTCTTTCATCGCTGTTAACATCCAAAAATCAAACATTTTAAATATATAATTTTACATTTAGCATTATTAAACCTAAAACACGTGTGTATTAATTATACGATATCTATGTATCTTAATGAGAACTAAAACTAATGAGGGGAGTACAGTGGATGATTGAGAACAGTTATTCCACGCTGAGCCAAGAATTGGCACATGCGGGTTACAGAGTGAGCTGGTGCGTTATCGTGCAGCAGGACCCACTGCCCACTCCGACTCAACTGTGGCCGAACACGCCAGATGCATCGTAGCATGTCTCTCCGTAGCTGTTTTTCCCAATTTGTAACAGAACTTGATGTTCACTCGTTGATCCATTGCACGGTGATACTGCCTCTCACACTGACTACATTCGACTGCCCGTAGCGGGTTTTCCCATGACAGCGGGTTTTCCCATGAAATTAAAATTTTGCTGCTTTTCAACTTTCCTCATGTCTTATGACGCATTACATTAACCTTACGATTACTAACTCATTTAAATATGAAACATTAACCAGAAAAAAACCTCATTATATCAAGTGCTCATAACTATTTAAACATAATTTGCTGTTTTTTTAAAATAAAATATGAGCTAAAAACTCATTAAAGAACCTGCGCTAATTTTCCTACTTTAAATTGTTATAATACATTAGTATATTGATTAAGACCTTTTTTCAGCAAAAAAGTTTCATTTCTGGTGGACGCACTGATTATTTAAATTAAATATAAGTAAATAACTTTGCGGAAACCCCAAACTGCTTACAGCAGCTAGCACAGGTACATTTGTAGGGGTGCCCTCAGTCACATTTGTCATATTGCAGAGGGTGGAGATATCTCCACCCTCCACCACAGTGGCCTCCATCTCCATCAATATTTCATCTGGCTCAAGATTTGCTGCTGATGAGCAGGATGCTATCTGACAAAGAATTATACAGAAGTGTTTTTTTTAATGTGTTGTAAACATAAAATTATGATATTTACAAAAAAAATATATGAAGCAAGTTCAATACTGATTTTTCACACACCTGTTGATTGAGGCTGGAGTCAAACTCCTCTCCTGCACATCCCTCTATGGCTGACGGCCCTATCAGTTCCAAGATGGCCTCGTCTTGGGCTGTCAGATTGACCTTAGGTGGAGGTCCACCACCAGTTGCTTGGCGATTTTGTTTGAAGGCTCTATATTTTGCCTTCGTTTTGCATTTAAGGTCTATCCATTTTTTTTAAATTTCCGGCCCTGTGCGTATGGTGCTTGCACCTGAAGCATTCAGGGCAACAGCCACTTGTGCCCATGCATTGCGGGCATCTTTCGTTGTTGCGTACTGCCCACCTATTTTACCTGATACTAAATCAGGACGAGTACGCAACAACTCAAGAAGCAGGACTGTGTCTACTCTTGAAGAGCTTTGCATTCTTTATCTAAAGAAATTAATTACCAGAAAAAAAGTTAAAATGTTAAAGAATCTATTCACAATGACTATATAATAAACACCTTTACTTGTAAAATTTACTAAATGAATATCAACGTTATTAAGTCTAAAGTTTATAAAAAATCTAAAATAAAACGATAACTAAAACAATGTCAGAGACAGTGACATGAATTCAATAACTTAAACTTGCATATATTAGTTATTAACAGTAAAATTAATTGATGATAAAGTCACAAATTAACGCAATTTAATGCTAAAATAAAATCAGTTGTCATTTACACTAAACTTGTACACATTTCTAATAGATAATGTTACCTTTAAGTAAAAAAGAAAAGAAGAGAACAATGTGCACAAAAAAAAAAAAATTACTAACAATGTTACGTAGACCTAAACAAATACAAATATTCATACTATTATATTAAGGATGTCTTTGATTGTTAATTATATATCAGAACATAAAATATGTAGTAATTCTCCCGCTCCATTTCTCCATAATAATTATAAACAGCTTCTCTGCTATAGAAAAATAAACTGTAGTAGGAAAACTAGAGAACAATTATCTACTTCTATACTATCATTAATAATTTTCTAAAAAAAAAATCTGCATAAATTAAAAATTTATTTCCATGATTATAAACAGACAAAAAATATTAATCTAAACCAGTTAAATTTTTAAAACATTAACCTACAATACTGTTGAGGGAAAAAACCACCGCCAAAAAAACCACAACACCACCTGTTGCACGTTGCAGCTCAAACATAAATAAATAAACATTTAGTTGTTGCCATTAAGTTAAAAGTATTTTCCAGAGAAAAGTGGAATTTTTTTATTGGTTAACAGAGACTTTCTACGTCACCGGACATTGCGTTTACACTCTGTGGCGATAAAGTTTCGATCTAGCAAACCTGGAAGTTCGATCGCCTATTTTGTTTCATTTTGAATACACTTTTGCGATCGCTTGTAAAAGCGATCGAACTTACAGAGAGAAAACGATCGTTTCGAACGCGACCGATCGCGTTTCGTTTGAATCTGGCCCTAATGTTATTTTAGCAATTCGCGACGTTGGCGATTGACAGCGCGACCACTGACTGCAGCAATATTTTTTAACTTCTTTATAATCTTAGGTGACCATACGTCCCCGATTTCTGTGTTTTTTTGCGATTTGTCCTCAAAATGTAAAAAAAAAAAAACAATTGAAGACAATTTTTAATTATTACATTGTTTTTTAATTAGATTATTGTTAACTATTTCATTAATTATAAAATGTCCCCAATTATGTTTCAGAATTTGGTACATGTCCTCAATTCGAAAATATGGTCACCTTATTATAATCACTTGCTATTTCATCTGCTTCTCTGGCGATCAATGGGGCAAAATCGAACTGTAGTAACCCTAATAGATGACTCATCCACGTTTTTTCAACATAGCCCACTCACAATGGCCAGGAAGCGCGAAAGTCACGTGATCATCGGAAACCAAATTTTTCTAATCAGTATGTTCAACTGTGTTGATTTGTGCTGCTCGTATTAAGTATTTGTCTCGTTTTATTCAAATTGTTTAAATATTTCACGCACATATTACTGAAAAGGAAACCTCCCCGAAGCTCACTCACCAAATGGAACGAATTTAACACAATCACATGTGCATACTAAAAGGAACCTACTCTGTGAAAATCAGCTGCTATCTCCTTATAGAATTTGAGAAATTAAAGGTTAAAAATTAGTTAAAATCGCGCCAATTGTAACCCTTTGGCTAGTATTTGGCGACAGAGCTAATTGGTCGAAAAGTTAAAACGCTCACGGGAGTACGTACTCGAAGTATTTATAAACCTGTTTGCTATACCGTTACATTTCAACGTACTGGATTTTTAAGTAGCTTAATCTTGTTTTCTATTAGCTAAACTGAAGTTCTCTCTGAAAGTCCCAGCAAAAAGTTATTTCCTTTTATTTGTGTTAACACACGGCAAGCTGCAAATTCAGTTTACGTATAAGAGAGGCGTTTATTTTAATTCTAAAAATTCTATTCTTTTTATCCACGTGGTGCAGAGGCGTAGCCAAGGGGGTGTTAGGGGGGTCATAAGCCCCCCCATGAGGAATTTTTTGCCATACAAAATGTATATTCTTCACTCCCTCATCACACACATGTATGCATATATGTGAGTTGCAGTAGTCGTAACCCCCCCCATGAAAAATTTCTGGCTACGCCCCTGACGTCATGATGCTATGGAGCAAACAATAAATATATTTAATGTTGTTTTTATGCTTTATGAGGAGTTTTCTTCGAAAAATATGACATTGTCTCCATACACAGACGAAGAAATAAGTCTGAAAAATCAAATTGTAGAAAGTTTGAAAAATTATCAGAAAGTAAATGTAAAAGAATTAGTAGCAAAAGAACAATGCTTATTACCCGATACCCCTGAAGATCCTATATTTTCAAGTTTAGAGGACGAAAGCATTGACTTTACGTCCGGTGAGGATATCATGCAAAATAAGCAATTTATTTCTTGGAAAGATAAGAAGGCTGAAGTAAAATACTGGCGGGATACAAAAGTGGCAAAATCCCGCAGTTTGCAGAGTGTTCAAAATTCTTTTAAATTTGTTACAAATAAAACATTTGCGGACATTTACGACTTCAAACGCAACACCGTATTTGGAGCTACTGAAAGAGTTATTCCAATAACAGACATAACAGCATGTAAAGCATTGGTTCACACATGGATTACTCATTTTGGTTGTCCCGTTACAATAAACACAGATCAAGGTAGAGCTATTTCGAAGGTAGTCTCATCTATTTCGAAATTTAACAGAAATATTAGGTACCAATCGCATCAGAACCACTTCTTACCATCCTACATCTAATGGACTAGTGGAACGCCTTCACAAGCATCTCAAAAGTTCAATTACAGCCCATAGTCATCTTAAATGGACTGAAGCAATTCCCATAGTTTTACTAGGAATTCGATCTGCGATAAAACCTGACATAAACACTACATGTGCAGAATTAGTTTATGGAACAACCCTCAGATTACCCTCTGACATTCTAAATGTTCCAAATAATATAACTAAACCAACAGAATCTTATATAACAAATCTCACACATACAATGCAATATCTCAATCCAGTTTCCACTTCAAAACACTGCAATAGATCTGTATACATTCATCCCTCCTTACAAACCTGCTCACATGTATTTTTGCATGTTGGCTCTACAAAACCTTCCTTTGCACCACCTTACACAGGTCAACATCCTGTCATTTCAAGAAACGATAAATATTTCACAATCAAAACAAAGGAAAAGGAGGTGACTGTATCCATAGATCGATTAAAACCTGCATATATGTATATTGTCAGAATCCGCAGATTTTTCTGATTCCTCGAAAAAATCAAATATTCAACCACCAAATGTCGCTAATAGTAAACCTGAAATTGTTCTCCCAACAAATAAACCTGAAATTGTTTCCCCAACTTCAACTCAAAGTGGGCGGCATGTACATTTTCTCAAAAGATTAATCACAATAATATAGTGCAAGTTAATTTTATTTTATTAAGTACTAGCTGAAGTACCCGTTCTTCGCACGGGAATGAATGGACTTTTTGATATTACGATTTGTGGTGATTACTACTCATTGTAATAAACAGATATAGCAAAGTGGATATCGCGTTATATTGTGTCCAATAATCATGCATACCGAATTGCAAGGCAATCGTTTGTACGGTGCAGAAGGCCATGCGGCGTAGCGCAATCTAGTGGCGAGTTTTAGCAAAACGGATACGGCGAAAATATTTTTCGCATTCAGATATCGATGTATACGAATTTTCATGACTATCGACTGGACAGTCCTGAAGTTCATGTGTAGACGCGACATCTAGTGGCAAGTTATAGGAAAATGGATAGCGCCAAACTCTTCCCCGTGTTCAAATATCTATGTATACCTATTTTCATAGCGATTATTTACACAGTCAAGAAGTGATACACTGCAGGGCGATCTAGTGGTTCAATAAAGTAATGATTTGCTACAGCACCGTCAAGTGGCGAGTTACAGCAAAATGGATAACGCCAAAATATTCTCATTGCTCAAATAGCTATGTATACTGATTTTCATAGCGACCGTGTTCAACTATCTATGAAAACCAATTTTCATAACGATCATTTGCACAGTCAAGAAGTGATACACTGCAGGGCCATCTAGTAGTTAATTAAAGTAATGATTTGCTACAGCGCCGTCAAGTGGCGAGTTATAGCAAAATGGATAACGCCAAAATATTCTCATTGTTCAAATAGCTATGTATACTGATTTTCATAGCGACCGTTTGAATGGTCAAGAACTTGGCCTGCTGCAGCGTCATCTAGTGGCGAGTTAAAATAATAATGCATTGCAGTGTCATCTAGTGGTGAGTAACATCAAAAGGAACGCAGTTAGAATATATTCTTCGTGCTCAAATGTGTAAGTATAAAAAATTTTATGCCGATCGGTCGAACGGTATAGAAGTTGATGCTTTGCAGCGCCATTTAGCGGCAAGTTACAGCAAAATGGATAGTGAAAAATATTCTCCGTGTTCTAATATTCGCGTGTACCAAATTTCATCGAAATCGGTTGGACGATATTCGCATAGCAAACGGCTAAACGGAATAGAATTCAACGTTGTGCTGCGGCACCAAGTGGCAAGTTAAGGAAAACGGATAGCATAAAAACTTTCTCCATCATAAAAGACTTAGGTGAACCAAATTTCATCGTGCAACGGTGCTGGAGTTTTTCAACCTCATAAACACATACCAACATTCATTTTTATCTATAACCAGTGTTATTATATATACCAGTCTCAAATAAAATCCAGTTTCAAATCTAAGCCTCGCCAAAGTGCCAACATACGCAGGGGCGAGGCGTGAATATATGCCATGGTCATCGCTGCTTACAGATTTATCCCCCTCTTCCCCGCCAGCGCAAGCACACATCCACACACTGTGTTATAAGTTCTAATGAAACGACCGACGAAAAGAAAATTTTGATCATGGTGTGATGCAAATAGTCAAAAGGTGTGATGCAAATAGTCAAAAATATTATGTTCATATATTTTATCAACATTTAAGTTAAATATTTAGTACAAAAATATTTTTTTGAAAATTCCTATTCTAGTCTAAGCTGAATTTCTTATTTGATTCGGTTGATTACTGATTTATTTTTCAAAAGACACATAACTCAAAAGAAATACTAGACGTTGTCATTGGACTATAATTTATTTTTTATGTAACACAATATACATAAGATCGAACACATTAACACAGTAAATTTGACTTACACTCGAATACTTTAATGAGGTGGTGTAAGAATAAAGAGCATTTTGGATGTACTTCAAAGCAAATAAGATAATCTAACGTTTGAAAAAAAACATATCCTAAATGGTTATTTGTATTATTTATTTAGAGATTTAATAATTAAAAATGAAAAAATAATCTTAAATAGTTATTATTAGTAGTATTTATTTAGAAATTTATTAATTAGAAATGGGACATTTTTGATATGTACAGATATTGTACTTATCAAAACAGTAAAGAATAATATTCATCCATTATTTGAAAATAAAATCCATTCTTATTTTGGATGAATATTTTCCGATTATTATGTCGTAAAAATCTTTCTCTTAAGGATGCCAACATTTCTTTCTCGATCGATAGCAATGAAATATTACTCATCCGATTTCCACTTTGGGTGAATCTCTTACACGTGTGAATTCTTTTTAAAGCATGGGTCTTCTAGCCTCAGACAAATAGTCCATTTTTTGAGATATTCAAATTACAAATGCATAGGACATTTTTTTTAATATAGAAATTTATTATTTATTTCTTTTTCGCATTAAAGTATTTATCAAAAGAACAAACAAAATATTTTCAACATAACAAGTAATTTTATTATATTCAGAATAAGTTACATGAAACAGCAGTGCATTTTCTTATTATATAAAGAAATTACGCAAGAATTTCAAGTAAGAAGAGACAAGAAATGATTTAATTTCAAAAATCATTTTAAAAAATGATTTTATTTATTTTAATTTAAAACCAAATTAAACGCATCCCACAGATAGACATTGCCGTTCTGTAATTCGTTCGTGTCAACTTTCACATGCACACGTATTTATATATTTTTTGTACAATCAATCAGTTCAGTCGCCTAGTGGTGTTAAAACGCTGGTTGGATGCTATCTTTTTAGAGATGACCTGGCTCACTTTTCACCGTATATTCCTCCCGCAATTTTCGCGCTATTTGATTGGCCAAGGAACTGCGCGCGTCATCGGACGAGATGCTCTGTTATCAGCGCATCTCTTTTCAGGTCGGGACGATTTCCTTTATGACCAAAAGATGGCAGCAGTAAGAATCTTGTATAAACGGAGGTTTCTCTGCGAAACCAAACAAGAAAATAATAAAATTACCTTATAAGCCATTCCTTTGCACACAAAAAAAGATTATTCTATTGCGAAAATGTTATAAAATTGGGTTTTTAAATACGCTGAATTCAAGTTCAAAACTCTTCGCATTTTTCAGAAACCTGCTACTCATCTGCGCATCGTGCGCGGACTGAAGGCTTCGCCCCTGAACATACGCCATTTTGCATGAGTTTTTTTAGGGAATCATTCGAAGCATTGACTTAGCAGCAATCAATATGGGAAATGGTTCGACCGCCAAAGAGTAGCACGCATTTATTTGAAAATTGGAATCCCTTAATACAGCCGATTTTTTTTAAATTATCAACTATAATGTGTTTTATTCATCGTTACTCCGATGAATAAAACACATAAATAAGAAGATTTCAATTTTCTGAAATTTGGCGGAATTCCCCCAACTTAAATCAATGTACTCAGTTGGCGAGAATTCTGAAGTTAGATCGCTTGAAATCCCTTAATAACTGCATTATTTCTTCACGGATCATTAAAATTTAACGCTGTATTCTAATAAAACCTTTGCACTTGTTTTCAAAAATCTATTTCCTTAAGCTCTCAATAAATTGCGCCAAGCCGAAAACTGTGCAAATCGCTAGAACTCACTTACTCAAAATCCATATTTCAGCCATTTTATTTTTTCGCCAAACTAAAAAAATTTACACATTAGCCTCGGAAATCTTCAATTCTTATTGTTTTGCGTGTAAAGCATTACATTCCTGCTCTGATTTCCCATGCACACGATATTATAATTAAAAAAAAATAACCTTACGAATATAAACTAACAAAAAAAAATCATTATTATTCTTTTATTTTTACTTTGAGAATTTAAAACATTTTATTCGGCAAAATCGCCACACATGGCAACCACGATCCTTATTTCACACTTTTTTCACTACAGGGGTTACAATTACGGAAAGCTTTTTGCGTGAAGAGCATAAAAAATCTCTTAAATTCCGGGAACGGGTGGACTTTCAAAGTTTTAAAGTGGACTACGATTTATTCTATATTATTTTACATATCTGTGCTAAATTTCAGGCCAATACGTTCATTTTTGTGGATTTGTATACGAACAACATTTTATTCGGCAAAATCGCCACGCATGGCAACCACGATCCTTATTTCACACTTTTTTCACTACAGGGGTTACAATTACGGAAAGCTTTTTGCGTGAAGAGCATAAAAAATCTCTTAAATTCCGGGAACGGGTGGACTTTCAAAGTTTTAAAGTGGACTACGATTTATTCTATATTATTTTACATATCTGTGCTAAATTTCAGGCCGATAGATCCATTTTTGTGGATTTGTATACGAATCAAATCCACAAACAAACAAACAGAATTTCATTTTTATTTATGATATATTTTTTCTTTTGTATTTGTGTTATTCTTTCATTTCCATTGCATTCATATATATGTAGTGTCGTAAAATGGCGGACAACGGGATGTTTCAGATGGTAATTTTTCTCTGCCCTGGAGCAATAGTGACAACTGTCTATGCAGGGCCTTCTCGACAAAGCATCTGCATTTCCATGAGATGACCCTTTCCGATGACGTATCTCGATGTCATATTCTTGTAATCGCTGTATCCACCCGGCTATTTGGCCCTCTGGATTCTTGAAATTTAGAAGCCAGGTTAAAGAGGCATGGTCCGTTCGGAGCAGGAACTTTCGGCCGTACAGGTAATGATTGAAGTTCTCCACGGCTTTAATGATAGCAAGAAGTTCCTTTCTCGTAACACAATAGTTACGTTCTGCCTTTGAAAGGCATTTGCTCCAGTAAGCAATGACGTGTTCTTGGCCATCTATCTCCTGGGACAAAACTGCTCCAACACTCTCCTTACTTGCGTCTGTGTCCAGGATAAATGGCTTGTCAGGGTGAGGATACGACAGGATCGGCGAAGATGTTAAAGCCGTCTTCAGTTCGTTGAATGCGTCCTCACATTCCTCAGTCCATAGAAATTTCTGTCCAGTCTCGGTCAATTTGTGAAGAGGTCTTGCAATTTGAGAAAAGCCCTTCACGAATTTTCGATAGTAAGTACACAGACCGAGAAAACTTCGTAAGTCATGGATATTCTCGGGACGACTCCAGTTCTGGACTGCGGACGTCTTTTCGGGATCGGTTCGGACTCCGTGGGCGGATATTATGTGCCCGAGGTAACGTACTTCCCGACGAAACAAATTGCACTTCGATGGACTTAGTTTCAAGTTTGCCTCTTTTAATTTCTGCAGTACCTTTCGAATGTTCTCGAGATGCTCTTCGAAAGTCCTTCCGACGATGATGATATCGTCCAAATAAACGAGACATGCTTCGTAGGAAAGTCCTCTCAACACTGTCTCCATTAGTCGCTCGAATGTAGCAGGTGCGTTGCAGAGTCCAAAAGGCATAACTTTGAACTGCCATAATCCTTGTCCCGTGGTGAACGCAGTCTTTTCACGGTCGTCGGGATGAATTTCCACTTGCCAGTAACCACTTTTCAGATCCAGAGTGGAAAACCATTCGTTTCCCGATAAAGTGTCTAAAGTGTCGTCTATCCTGGGAAGAGGGTAGCTGTCTTTCTTGGTAATGTCATTCAGACGTCTGTAGTCAACACAGAACCGGGTGGAACCATCCTTCTTTCGGACCAAAACAATTGGCGAGGCCCAGGGACTAGTCGATGGCTCGATGACGTCATCACGCTGCATCTCCTCTAAAAGTCTGCTCACCTCTTCTTGCTTAGCAAACGGCAGCCGCCTAGGATGTTGCTTGATGGGAGAATGGCTGCCTGTATCTATCCTATGTTGAGTTAAGCTCGTACGGCCAAAGTCACCCGAAGTTCGGGAGAAGAGGTCTTCAAATTCAGCTATTACTTTCTCCGCAGCGCTTCTCTGTTCTGCCGTTAACTCCACGTCTTGTATTAATTCCTTCGTCAGGCACTCGGAAGATTTAGCTGTCGTTTGGCTGATGTTCTTATTAATGCAGGTAACAGGAGTGCATGTCGCCAACACTTCATTTTTCTTTATCACCTTCGACTTGTCCGTCACATTTACTACTCTAACTGGAATTTCTGTTCTCGACAAGTCCACAAGTGTTGCTCCCACAAGTACTCCTCTGACGGAATCACTATTGTTTGGGTGTTCGATTAATCCAAAACGGAATTTATTGCTTTCTTTTACTGTTCCAGAAATTATTGAATCAGTTCTGGGAGGTAGAGTGATATCAGTCTGGGCTATTATTTGCTGAACAGGCAAAACAGTTTCATTTCTAATATCGAACGCAGCTATTTCTTCTGAGTCTGAACGAAGCTCATTATTCTTAAAGTCCAAGTTAAATTTGTGCGATTTTAAAAAGTCGAGTCCGAGAATAAAAGAGTCTGTAATATTGGCGACATATACCACATGGTCGTATCTGGCATTTCCAAACGTGATTTCTACTTGCGCTTTTCCGCCCACTTCGATCTTGTCACCTGTCACAGTCTGGAGGGTCAGCGAGGGCGGAGTCCAGATAATCTTCAAATTTAATTTCTTGGCCAGATCCGTCCTTATGATGGTTACGTTCGCTCCAGTATCAATCACCATGTGGCATGGGGAACCATTAACGTATCCCAGTACGAAGAGTCCATTACTGCCGCCATTCACTGATGAAATCTGCAAGACTTTTAGGTGGGGCTTTTGACTATCTGGCAACCTCCGCCCGCGAGATGGCCACCTCCTAGTTTCCTTCCTTCATGTTCTTAGAGTTCTCTTGCTGGTCATGAGACTTTCGACCACAATGCTTTTGTACATGCCTTCGACGCCACACTTCCAGCATTTCACTTTCTTTGGGCCATCTCTCGTTCTATCGGATCTTAATTTTCGTTCTATGAGATCTTCAATTCTCTTCAACCTGTTCTCGACGCTCTCTGTGTCTTTGTCAGCTCCCTCTTGGACCGTGACCGCTCTAACAGCATGCCGATCTTTCCTGGCGGCCCACTGAGCAGCCTCTAGCTTCATTGCGAAGACGAGAGTAGATTTCAAATCCTGATAATCCTCAAACATAAGTGACTTTTGGGTTCTGGATCACGGATGGCTTCAATAAAATGACGCACCGCCATTTCTTCTCGGACATTATCAAGGTGGTCCATGTAGGCTAGATGACACAGCCTATCTATGTCCGAAGCCAGCTCTTGCAGGGTCTCGCCAGATCTCTGCATCCTTGACTTAAGTTGGATTCTACTATATTCTTTCTGGCACTTCTCTCCGAATTTCATCTCCAGGGCACTTGCAAGTGCGTCAAAATCTCCTATCTTTGTCGCCCCGATGGTTTGTAGTACATTAATTGCGTCTCCGCTAAGGGAAGCGGCCAGTTGGTCCGCTTTCTCGGACTCGCTCCAACCATTGGCTTTGGCGACGATCAAGAATTGGGTCTTGTAAGCTTCCCAGGGAGTCTTTCCATCATAGGTCGTTAGTTTCACTGTTGGGCGGCGTGACGACAACTTGATGTTTTCAGGTAATTTTCCCATCTTCACTAGAGAGTCAAGTTTTTCCTCAATTTTATTCTCAAATTCTTCACGCAACTCTTTCACGTTTCTTGCTTGGCTTTCTTCTAGTATCGACATTCTCTTCTCCATATTTTCTTGATTTGTCTGTATTTTTTCCTCCAGTCCGGATTTCATTTCTTCCAGTCCGGCTTCTATTTTCTGCTCCAGTCCGGATTTCATCTCGTCGTGTGCGGCTCTTAATTCTTCCAGTCCGGTCTTCACATCGTCGTGTGCGGCTCTTAACTCCTCCAATCCGGTTTTCACTTCATTGTGCGCTGTCTTTAACTCGTCCAATCCGGATTTCATCTCGCCTTGTGCAGCTTTTATCTCATCTTGTCCGGCTTTCATCTCTTCTAATCCGGTTTTCACCTCATCGTGTGAAGCTTTCATTTCGTCTTGTCCGGTTCAATTTTCTTTATCGCCTTCATCTGTCTTGTCCGGCTTTATCTCGTCTTGTCCGGCTTTCATCTCTTTTTTTATCTCATCTTGTCCGGATTTCATTTCCTGCATCATATTCATGAGCTTTTGAAGTTGTTCTTCCATTTTTTGTCTAGTCAAAACCATAAACTGGAAAATTAAAGTCCTTCTTTAGAACCCCGATTCTGACACCAAATGTTGCGGAATTACTCTGCTACTCCTGGGGTTCGTCGTTCTAAAGTCCAGTGTGTAAAAGTCAGTAAAAAGTCACTTGTCAGGATGGAACACAAACTTTATTGCTTCTAGAACTTCGTAGAACAATCAGCTGTACACAATTCACAAGCACAATCTAGCAGTAACGTGCTTTTAACAATCCGCTTGGATCAGAAGCTCTCACAAATGCTGTATTTCTCACACAAAATAAGTCACTTTCACAGGCAAAAATTCAGTGAAAATATTCAAGAGATATCGTACATAATCCCTTAAGACACAGCAATGAAGAATTTACACACAGCACTTTGAAAACAGCTTCGTAAAGCAAGCTAAAACACGGCTTCTATAGCGCTATCAATTCACAAAGCAGCGTACTCTCACTGACAGCTTTTCACACATTGAGCATTCAACTCGCACTGAACTGTCCGGGCAGCGCGCTGGTGGAATTTATATAGAGGAGGCAGAAACTGCGGGAAGCTTCTAGAGGAGTATATTTCTTGAAGATTCTACATAAAGCGAGAATATTGATTACGACATAGAAGAGAAATGTTAGGTTATTATGCGTTTTTAATGCAGGAAAAACAACTTCCAGGCCCCATTGGGAAAATCGCGCCAAATGACCAAAAAGTCGCCAAGCTTGGCGACTTTTGGCGAAATATCGCCAAATTTGGCGCCAAAAATAAGTCCTCAAAAGTGAAGAGATCTAAGCTCTAGGACCAATATTTCTCGAGTTTTCTAGAACCTCCATTGAAAAACAATGGCAAACCGAAACCTCCATATCTCCGGTTCTAATTGGCCGATTTTGATGCAACAAAAAGCAAAATTTATCTACTTGAAGCGTAGAATACGAATTTTAAACCATTTTAAGCCACAGAGCAGCGGGTTGCCCCGAAAATTCGTAACAATATACAACAATCTTATTTGACATCACTGGATTCTAACAAAAACCATGTTTGATAATAATTTAGGATAAAATTAAGCATATTTCAACGGCACAAGATATACTCATAAAGAACACATTTAAAAATTATTTATAAGGTTGAATGAGAAAATGAAAATAAAACAATTTCTATACTTAGGTTCAAACAGCAGATATTTTCTTGATTTTAGCGCAAAATTCAATTTTTTTTTTTTTTTTTTGCATTTCCCTGACCTTTCTACAATTTCTGCTAATTTCCCAGACTTTTTTCCCAAATCCCTGACTTTCCAGGTCTGTAGAAACCCTGCAAAAATAGTTTGGCGAAAATGACCGCCGGGATAATACGTAAGTACCTATACCGAGTTGATTTTTAGATCCTTTCGCAAATACAATTAACTGAAGACTCATCAAATTTGGAAAAGAAACTCATAGAATTCCCAACTAACGAACTCAAAATTAAACTCAAACATGGTTGCCAAGAGTAAAAAATCAATAGCAGTTCTCTATCCTACCGTGGATTGCGCTCAATAACATTATTAAGTTTTTAATCGCATTTCTTTTTTTATATAGCCGATCAGTGGCGTAGCTACGGTGGGTGACACCCGGGGAGGATATTAGTGGTGTCATACACCCTCTCCCCCGATTTTCGGGTTCGCTTCCTATACCATTAAAGAAAGGTTATGTTCTCCTCTGCACATCTAATTTAGACGCTAATTTTTCCAGCAAAATTTGAAAATCTCATAAAACAAAAAACAGTATATTTCTGGAGTTTTTGCTACACAAGCCAATTAGTTAATTTTGTGATCGTCTCATTATTTCTTTTTATGTCTTACTGATTTTGCGTTTATTTTTAGCTTTAATAAACAATTAAAACTAAAAATAATTGTTTACTGTTGTAGGGTGGCCTTAATTTTTCAACTTAAGAAAATTTTGCTCCCAACCCCTATCTTGTTTTAGTCATTAAAAAAAAAAAAAAAAAAAAAAAAAAATTCTGTGTAAAATTTTAGCTCAGTTGGATAATAACAAGGGGACCCTCATTGTAGATAAGTTTTGAAATCGCTCAGAGAAAGTCATTTCTCACAGATTATTGTTTTTAATTTTAATTATTTTACGTATAACCACTGTAAGCACTAATAATGGAAATCATTGCATATTTTACTTAATTTAATCAGTACAAGGTGTTTTTTTTATTGAAATTTTAATTATCATCATCACAATCTAAGGCGCAAAATCAGGTATTCTAAATATAGTTTTGGCAGCAAAGCCACATAAACCCACAACAGCGATCAAAACGGTTTTCCTATACAACAATAATAATGAGACTAGTTACTGTTACATTGTCGCAAATTTCACATAGAATAATATGATCCAAGACTCCTAACTCTTTGTTTTATATTTTGATTTTATGTTACTGAGGGAGGGTATTCCTTGATGACACCCATGTAAACAAACACAACTAGCCTTTTAAAAGGCACGTGGTGTTTTATATTTTTATTACTTAGAATTTATAACTATTACATTTTTTGCTTGGTTTATCTCTAAATTATAACACATTGAACGTGAATGATCTTTCTTGGCGGCATTTCGATGAATGGAATATCTTTTCGTACATCAGGAGCTAGCTGTAAGTCGTGCGAAATGGATGTCAAAAGCAATTTATACGAAGATATATATATGTTTCAAAATCAATTTCAATTACCTTACAAGGAGAAAAACTCTTTGTGAGGTCTTCTAGTAAGAATTTGCATTTCCTTGCAAGAGTGTACGTTCGAGCTTGGTTTCTGTCGTTGACGCAATTAAAGCAAATTATAATGATGTGCTATTCATGCGTCAACTGATAAATTATCAGGATATTGACCCAGAAATTGCTACGGCTATTGCCAAAATATTTTCTAATCATCTCTGGTACTTAGCTCCTGAAACTGTGGCTCCATCATTTTCATTATTTGATGAGAATGTTCCAACATGAGTTAGAATGAATATGGCTCAAATTATGCTAAAAGCAGGCAAAGAAGAAGAAGAAAAAAATCAGTCGAAGTAGTACATTCTATACCGAAATGATTTTTCTTTTCTTTTTTTTTTAATAAGTAACGAATTTTCGTCTCTTGTAACGCCTGGTACAAAGTTTTTCTATTAGCACCGATTTCCTCGGCAAAGATCCTTCAACGTGGAAAGTGGATCCTAGTCATAAAAGTGGAATAGAAAATATTTGGAATTTAGTTGTTGTGAATGACGTTGCAGAAAGATGTGTCAAACTTATAACAGCAGGTGTCAGGATTAGAACAACATTCTCACAAAAGATGACACAGAGAAATATTTTATTTTACAGATCGTTGCTAAACATCGAAAAAAAATAACCAACTGCTACTAAGTCCTCTTTTAGGGAAAAATAATGCAAAATTCAATGTTCCTTCAAATTATGTCTATTTATATTTTAGTTAGTTATATTTACATAAATTATTGTGCTTTAAATAAAAATGTGTTTCTCTTATAGAACTGTGCTTATGTAAAAAAATAATAGTAATAATAATAATTTTGAAAATTTTCATGATATTGCAGAAAATTTTAAAACTTACTCTTGAGAAATTTGATTCAGAATGTTTTTTAACATTTGCTGGTGTTGCCTGGATATGCCAACATGAATTTATAAAAGAAGAAAAAAAGCAGTTTGTCGGAACAGGGAAAAGAATACCACTTTTGAACGGAGTTAATTGTTGCATAGACTATGTTCAAACTTCAAGGGGTTTGAGGATCAATTTAAAATTCTCGAATTAAGCTTAAATTTTACAGAGAACCCCTTTTTATTGATTGGAAAAGGATTAGGTATTGGGAGTAGCAAAATTTTAACTTTAGGAAAATTGCATATAGTTAAGGGCCACCCTACTGTATAGTTGGTTGTCAATTTATGGACATCTATTTTACGATTAAAAAAGAAATAAACATATAGATATGCAACAATATTTTAATAATTCATGTAAAATGAACCATTGTGGAGTAGAGGATGCTGGATTTTTTTTCCTTCTAAGGGGGAGGGTCCAGAAAAGGTTGGGAACCTATCCATTGTTTCAATGTACATTATTGATAAGAGTCTTAAAAACCATTACTATAGGACATATTCTTGCAATTTTAACAATTACTTCCATTCATTGGAATTCATTGTTTAATTATGTTTTAGTAGAGCATTTTGTACATTGCCTTCAGGTATGCTATCGGTCCATTCTTAAAAACCATTTTAAAGCATTGGTTTTTTGCATTTATTTCAGCAATTACTTTCATTTGTTGAAACTCATTGTTCAAATATATTGCTCAGAGGATTTAGTCCTTTGTTTCAGTGTACGAAACCCTTATTTAAAGTTACCCGTGGGCTAGGATCCCTTAGAGAGTCCCCACGGAGGGTATTCCCCATGTAGGCCTAGGACCCTAGAGCAGTCAATCGGCCTAAATATCACAAACACGTTACCCGCATTTATTGCTTTCTCGCCAATAATGCCATTTTCTATTGGTCCTAAGCATTGTATTTTACCTGTAGGGTTAAAAAATACCGTTGATAACGTTACATTTCCCGAATTTGACTTTTTTTTTGTGTTAATTTTTACTGGAATCGGATGATGATCAAAATAGTCTCGAAAATATTTAAACTGCCTCGTTACAACCTGTAGTATGCACTATTACAAGCAGTGAACCTATAACATTTACTAGATATTCAAGAAAAGAGTTCTAACACTGGGCAACCTGAAGAAACGAATCTTATTGTGCTAAACAAATAATATATATTTTAAAATGAACTATAAAATAACCGTAAGCTTGAAATTTGAGCTCACGGAACTGAAGTCATTAACACGTAGATTTCAGTTCTAGTTATCTGTGTTTCCCGCAGAATTCAAGATGACAAATCTTCGCCAAGAGATTCGATTAAGTACGATAAAAAAAAAAAAGAGGGTGGGGGATTGTTTCTTGATCAATGGCCTTGAAAAATACACTTTAGTTTATGAAAATATCCATTATAATCTAGTTTTCCGTAGTTTAGTGGTAAATATCCTCATAAGGAAAATATGAGGACTTTAAGGCTGTAATCCACTGAGCTTCCGAGAACTAGACCAAAACAGGAATTTTCAAAGTCTAAAGACAGTTTTATTACGTTTTAATGAACTAAAGTGGATTTCTGAAGGACAATAATAACGTCTATTAACGTTCAGAAGACGTTTTCTGAACGTTAATCAGACGCTCAGAGAACCTGTGTGTGTTTGCTGGGTAGTACTGATACATTCGTTATGTTGCACATATTTCAGCTAAGAAAACGTTTTAAACACCAGTTATTTTGAGTATTTTGTTATCAATGAGCTAAGATGCGAAAAGTTTCCTGCTTTGCATGAAAAATGGAAATGTTAGTATTTTAAGTCCTGCATAGCTGCAACAATTCAGGGCATATAATTAACCACTTTTCGTAAACAGTATATTTTTATGTACTTTTTTCAATATTAAAACGATCAAATCATCCGTTAAACTCAGAAAGTCCGCTTTTCTAAGACAAAAAGTGGTTAATTATATGCCCGGAATTGATGCAGCTATAATCATAGCATTTCAACAGAGTTCTAAGTTTTGGAAATTCCAATAAATCCCGATTTTTTATGCCAGATGGACCGGGCTCTGTTCTGAGCAAAAGTAGTAGTGTGGTGTAGCGTTTTGGGAGTGTGCAGAAATTTTAATGTTGAGAAAGACTCAAAAGTGTAACGATAACGAATTTAATTAGAACACTCATACATATTCTCTTGGCTACATAAACCGTGCAGGTTCGAAATATAGAAGATCGAATTGTCCCGCGTGAAGATGTCACTGCTCGAAGAAACTGTCCGGAGCCACTGTCCAGGTCGATCCACGAGACAGGATGGAATTATCCAGCGTGAAGATGTCACTGCTCGAAGAAACTGTCCGGAAAAGTCCGGAGCCACTGTCCAGGTTGATCTACGGGACAGGATGACTCTGCTCCAAAAATTGGTCTCGGCGAATCGGTGGTCGATTCCCGGAATCTTTTTCGATAATTACAATCAACGTAGTGCGTCCTAGACGCGTCCGCTCAGGGCTCCTGTCTTTCTCTGAGTCCCCGTTCTCAACCTCTACATTTCTCTTTTCCTCTCAAAAATCACCTGCTTGTTACAAGCAGGTGCAAAATTAGCGGGCTGTGAAAATTCATCTTGTTCCAAGCAGGTGCAATATTGGCGGGGGGGGGGGGGGGCACGGCAACCGCCTGTACATTTCAATTCTCCGTTCGAATATAAAACTGAGACTATAAACTCTACAGCACCCTCCCCTCAAAACAATTTTTCGAGAGGTTTGGAGAAGAAAAATTGGAAACACTATATAACACTGGTAGCAAGAATTAATTCCTACTGCAATTTGCTATAGAGTATTTTTACAGATTTGAAATTTATTACCTGCATTTAAACACTAAAATAATAGCATATGAAAAATTAACCACATATTTATAAGTAATAATAGTAAAAATTTATACAAAGAAATATTTACATTTTTTTTTTTTTTTTTAAATCCTACTTAGGCAATCAGCATGTTTTATGCTTTTCCCCGGTTTATGTTCCGTGGTGTAATTGTACGGTTGAAGTGCTAACGCCCACCTCATTAACCTTTGATTTTTGCCCGAATTAGTCTTTAACCATACTAGGGGATGGTGGTCGGTTTCAATTTTGAATTTTTGACCGTCCAGATATGGTCTTAGCTTTTTTATGCCGAAAATAACGGCGGCACATTCTTTTTCAGTCGCCCCGTAATTTTTTTCTGGACCGGTGAATTTTCGATTTAAATATAAAATGGGATGTTCTTCGCCATTCTTGCGCTGCGCAAGAATCACACCCACTCCTTTATCCGATGCATCAGTTTGGAGAATGAATTCCTGCTTGTAGTCAGGGGCATACAGAACAGGACTTTCTGTTAGTTTCTTTTTAACCGCTTGGAAAGCTTCTTCCATTTCAGGCGTCCAGTCTATCTTTTCTTTTCGCGTTTTTCCCTTTAAAGCGCGAGTGAGTGGTTCTACTATAATTGCGTAATTTGGCAGATAATGGGAATAATATCCAATTAACCCTAAGATTTTTCTAATCTCTGTTTTGGTAGTAGGGGTAGGAAAATCGAGTACGGCCTTTACCTTTGCCTCCGCAGGGGTTCTCCGGCCTCCGCCTACCATGTGACCTAAATACTTCACACAATCTTGTGCGAACTTACACTTCGCGGGTTTAATTTTTAATTTAGCCTCTGCTAATTTCTCTAGAATCACATCTATGTGCTTAAGATGGTCTTCCCAGGTGCTGGAAAATATTGCTATGTCATCCAAATACGGTACGCAAAATTGTTCGCATCCCGCTAAAAGCATTGACATAAATTTACTGAATTGATAAGGAGCATTTACTAGACCGAAAGGCATGACCAGGGGTTTAAAGGTTCCGAAAGTGGTTGCAAATGTTGCATATCTTTGAGCTCTGGGGGTCAAAGGGATCTGCCAATATCCCTTGGTCAGATCGATGACGGTTAGAAATTTTGCGGCTGCCACTAATTCGACCCTTTCCTCAATATTGGGTAAGGGAAAGTATTCTGTGCGGGTCAAGGAGTTAAGCTTTCGATAATCTATACAAGGTCTAGGGTCCCTTCCCGGCACTTCTACTAATAAGAGGGGTGAAACAAAATCAGACTCCGCAACTTCTATTATCTTAAGCTCTAACATACGTTTTATTTCATGCTTAAGTATTTCCGTTTGTCTTGGGGAGGTTCGGTAAGGTTTAATCCGAAACGGTTGCTCTGTAATTAACTGTATATCATGTTCGATCAGATCCGTGCGGCCTGGATTATTCGAAAATAATTTCCTGTGTTTATTAAGTAAATTGCCTAGCACCTCAATCTGAGCGGGCGTACATTTCTCTGCGAGCCCACTTTCGCTTACGATTTCTGAGAAATCAAATACATCCGGAGTGGCATTCGGGTAAGAGATTTCTAAATCCGCCTCTAAAGATTCCTGATCCGACATTAACAAATTTACAAACTCTACACGCCTGTGATATGGTTTCAGTAAATTGACGTGATAGATTTGAGAGCTTTCTCTTCTTCCAGGCACTTTCACTATATAGTTTATTTCTGATAATTTGCTCTCTATCACACCTGGCCCAATCCAGTCTACTGATAGTTTGTGTGGCTTTGAAGTAGCCATAACTAGAACTTCATCGCCAGGTTTAAAATTTCTCTCTACCGTGTCCCTATCATACCAAAATTTCCTCTTATCCCTAGTAATTTCCATCCTTTCTACAGCCAACTCCTGACATCTTTTTAATCTATTTATTAATGTAAAAATATGCTCAGTAACGAAAGTGTTTTCTTCCTCTGGGCATGTCCACTTTTCAAACAGTAAGACTTCGGGAGTCCGCAAGTTTCTTCCATGCACTAGCTCTGCGGGAGAGAATCCCGTCGATTCGTGTGTTACTGTGCGTAGGGCCAACAAAGCGCAGGGTAGATTTTTTTCCCAACTACTCCCATTTTCGAGACACAAAACCTTCAACAATCTTTTAACAGATCGATGCCATCTCTCAATAGCGTTGCTCTGTGGCCTATGAACACTAGAGTGAACTACCTTTATCCCAAATTTCTCGAAAAACGCGGAAGTGAGAGCACTCGTGAAGCATGTTCCGAGATCGCACTGAACTTCTTTATGAAAACCTAGACGGCTGAAAACAAGCATCAATCCGTCTATAACCGATTCTGATTTAGTATCAGCTAAAGGTATTGCGTCTGGCCATCTCGATGCCAGGCACAAACTGGTCAAAGATACTTGTTATGATTATCAGATTCAATTAGGGGGCCTACTATATCACAATTTATTCTCGAAAAGACTTCTGAAATAATAGGGACCAGTTTTAAGGGAGCCTTCTTGGCCTCACCAAATTTACTAAATTTTTGACATGGGTCACAGGTCTTAACAAAATTTTCCGCTTCTTTTACGATATTTGGCCAAAAATAATGTCGCAACAACTTATCTTTAGTTTTCGTAGCGCCTAAATGAGCTGAAATGCCTTCGTGGCATAACGTCAAAATATCTTGCCTAAATTTAGTAGGAACAATGACCTGCTTCCTCTTCTCTCCCCTATGATCGGTCGCTAACCGAAACAGTGTATCATTTTCCACGCAATATTCTCGATTATTTTCTTGTCTCGCCTTTTCCCATAGTCCTGCAAGGGAAGGGTCACTACTTTGTTCACTCTTCAATTCCTCTGCTGTGATCTGAACTAAACTTTCCGGACTTTCTTTAGAAAACTCGGGTAGATCACAGTCACCTATGTCAGGGATTTCCGCGCTAATCTCTGGTTTTTCCTCGATAATCTCCGATTTCTTACTATTTTCCGTTTCCCGACATTTGCTTCGCGTCACAACAGCATTTATTTGTTCCGGTTGCGTTTTTCTCAGGTCTATCAAGCTCTGTGTCTCGTTACCTAGTAAGTAATGTTTCATTTCTACTGACTTATCAACAATCGCTGCTTTTGTTTTAATGACTCCGATCTCGGGAATTTTGATCTCAATATTTGCCAAGGGCAAACACCTAAATGTATTTTCTAGGGGCTGCTTAACCCAAATTGTTTCTCCGTTTAGATGCTTAGGATCAATTAAATCTCGGGGTGCAAGATCTATGCTACTCCCGGAATCTCGCAGAATCACTATTTCCTGATCATTTACTATCGCGGTAGATAAATATGGCTCAAATGAAGGTCCGAAGCCCTCAGCAATTCCTATATTGTTTATGGGATGCGTTTCAGTCTTTTTCAATCGGGGACAAGTTGGGAGCAAATGAGCGGTAGACCCACATTCAAAACATGCAGGCGCTTTCCTTCTCTCGAATGCTCTCTCTCTTTGGTCCGCCGTGGACTTATCTCGCCAATTAAACGATTTCTTATCTGGAAGTTTCCTTTCTCGACCATTCTCGGGGATTTGATGCCGTTCCGATTTTTTTTCATCCGCGCCTCTATTTACTGATAATTTTTTAAGGGGCTTTCTGACGCTTTCATAATCGTCAAATTTTTTTGCTAATTCTTCGGGATTTACGAATTCACTCCAAGAATCTAAGAATTTTTCTCGCATCTCCGGGGTTGCCCTTCGCTTCAATTGATCAGTGATCATTAGATTTTTCAGACTTTCGAAGTCTTTTATATTCAACCCATTTAACCACCCACTCAAGTAGGAGCGCAATTCAAAAATTAGGTCTTTCCACAAACCCGATGGTGGCCTCTGACACTGTGTGAATTTGGTTCTATATGTTTCTGCGTTTACTCTAAATCTCTCGAGAAGTTTTTCTTTTACATACTCGAAATCCTCAATTTTATCTTCTGGTTCTTTCATTACAGCTTCTGCTAGCCTACCTGGCAAAAGACCTAATAACTGGGATACCCATTCCTCTTGATTTAATTTATATTTTTTTGCTTGTTTTTGAAATAAAGTAAAAAATAACGAGATATCCGATTTTTCTGGGTCGAACGGCTGCATTACTGACTTCAAACAGACCGGACGCGTCGTCTCTTCTCTACTCGAGGCTAAACTAATAGTTTCACTTTGTTGTGAAAGTTTCATTTTCTCAATTTCGTGCTGTCTCTCACGTTCTTTTTCCTGTCGCTCACGTTCTTTTTCCTGTCGCTCACGTTCCTTTTCCTGCCGCTCACGTTCTCTCTCCTGTTCCTTCTCCCTTTTTAATCTTATCCTCCTGAATCAATTTAATTTGTGAAATAGCTAGTTCAATATCATAGTCTGGGGACCCTTCTATTTTTGCTATTATTGTAGCTACTTTGTCTGATGCACCGAGTTCTACCTCTAACTCTTCTGCCAGAGAAATTAGGTCTGCCTTTCTAAACTGTTTTAATTCTGACATCTTGGGCATACCAAATGCCTTATTAGCACCGTTTTAAATAGACTGAAAATTCTACTAACAAATAAAATTGAAAATTATACTAGCTCTTTTTTTTTCTAGTTACACACTTGCAAAATATACAATACTCAAATTAAAAATACTTTTCATACACAAAAACACAGTATAGTTTACCCCCAAAATTTGAATATCTACTACTCTAACAAATATTTATATACCAGTTCAAAAACACGTGGAAAAACATAAAACTGCTTTCTCTTGCATCATTCAATTTGCTATGGAAACCTTTTACCAACAATAAGTAATATATTTTGCAGGATTTTTAAATTTTAGATTTGTGTAGTTACTTTCAGTTTTAGAATTGAAACCGAAATTTCACAACTTTGTTTTAAAAATTATAAATTCCCTTCAAAAGTATAGCGTCATTGCAATAGAAATAAAAATTCAAGCTTACCAGATTTTTCTGCCGAAATCATTTAGTATTCTCCAATCCACTACGGCATTTGGTACTAAACACCGATGTTGATATGTCTATACTATCCGAACGGCTAGAGGTCTTCTTTCAGCACCAGAAACACGCAGTTGGTGAATTCACTGTCCAAGAGGGCACAATATTCCGAATGTTTCACGTGGATCATCTCTTTCTTTAGTACTAAAGTAACACAGTTCTTTTCTGACGAAATCACTGTTCATGAGGGCACAATAATAATAACAATAATTTTTTTTGTCCGTGAATACACTTCAGAACGAAAGTCACACTATTTTGTCTTCGGGCAGGGTATATTTTTCTTCACTCTTTCGATCCAAAACCGCTGCCACCAATTTATTTCTTCTTCTGTAGCGTTTTGGGAGTGTGCAGAAATTTTAATGTTGAGAAAGACTCAAAAGTGTAACGATAACGAATTTAATTAGAACACTCATACATATTCTCTTGGCTACATAAACCGTGCAGGTTCGAAATATAGAAGATCGAATTGTCCCGCGTGAAGATGTCACTGCTCGAAGAAACTGTCCGGAAAAGTCCGGAGCCACTGTCCAGGTTGATCTACGGGACAGGATGTCTCTGCTCCAAAAATTGGTCTCGGCGAATCGGTGGTCGATTCCCGGAATCTTTTTCGATAATTACAATCAACGTAGTGCGTCCTAGACGCGTCCGCTCAGGGCTCCTGTCTTTCTCTGAGTCCCCGTTCTCAACCTCTACATTTCTCTTTTCCTCTCAAAAATCACCTGCTTGTTACAAGCAGGTGCAAAATTAGCGGGCTGTGAAAATTCATCTTGTTCCAAGCAGGTGCAATATTGGCGGGGGGGGGGGGGGCACGGCAACCGCCTGTACATTTCAATTCTCCGTTCGAATATAAAACTGAGACTATAAACTCTGCAGTGGGATGAGACGGGCTTAGTACAAGCCAGAGTACGTCCTTGGGTTTTGTAAATCACCACTGTGTTTGGGCTCGGGAGAAATATTTCTTTCATTGAACATACTCCTTGTAAACATATTTTAAAAAGTGTTTCATGGGGGAACGAAAATAATTATTTGATAAATTTGAATATATAGAATTAGAAAATGCATTAAGAGTTTGCTATTATATTTGTCTATAATTTGCATGAACGACAAAATTTATGATATTGTATCAATGAAGAAATTGATTTACATTTATCTATTAGCTGAAAAGCATTCATAACATTTTTAACAAAGCCTGTGCCCAAGTGGCACGGGCTTTGATTTAAATAATATCGCTCGAGCTCGAATTAAAATTCCTCGTGCTCGAGCTTTAAAAAATGTGCCCGACTCATCTCCAGTATGGGATCGGGCAGTGTTTAACTGTATGCCCTTCTTGGTTGGTTCCCAACTCCTTCGATCCGGAACCTGTAATATGCACAGCACAACTTGCGAAGATACATTCTAATATTTTAAAAGCCCCAGTGGTTTTTTAACCCTTTAAGACCCTGCGTTGGAGATCCATAAAAATTATCAATGTCATCAAACAGGATTTTCTTCTAATTTGTGTAGTTCAAAAAAGAAAAGCTCGAAAATTTAATAATTGTGATAATTTTATTTTTTAATAACAAATTTGATCTCTATCAACAAAAGAAAATTTAATTTTATAGTCAAAGAGAAATTATTTAAATAAATCTGAAAAATATTAAAAATCTTCTTTAAAAAAAGGACCTTAAAGAACATATAATGCGTATAAATTTTACTTTGATTTTGTAGCATTAAGTAAACTTCATCAAATATTTTAGCCCGGTAAAAAGTATTTGTAGAAATAGAATTTGGCCGGGACATAAACTTATGTCCCGGTCAAATATAACGGTCAAAAAAGGGTCTTTGAAGATCGCAGGTCTTGGCCCTTAGGCTGTTGTGTCAGTGAATTTGGCTTATAAAGTTAACATTTTCTTGCTGTGGAACATATGATAGTTTTATAAGTTCGATACATTACTCAGAGGTACATCAATGTAAACACGTAACCAGAAAATAATTTTAGGCCTTAAAAGGTGAAAAAGCAGAGTTTCTAACAAAGAGACTAAATTATTATTTTTTAAACAAAAATATAAATTTCAAGGGGTAGTTCCTGCTCTCTGGCTATGTCTCTGCATCAGTGTACACAACTTGAGTTAAATTACCTGAAATTAATAATTCAATGTTTCCTTAAATTATTACAAATATTTAGAAAAAAAAAATTATAGATCACTGAGAGACCTAGACAGCCGGATAACTATATAGCTGCAGTTTCAGATAAACTGCTCTTTTCTCATCAGCGAAACTGCTGATTTACGCCAGTAAGCAAGAATAAAAATCCGTCAGTTGCAAGAGAATCAAAAGTTCTCTTGCCGATGGCGAAGTTCGTACAGTTTGCGATGAGTAGATGAAAAGCCAAGCAGAAAAAGCAGTGGCGTAGCGAGGAAAACTGGCGCTTTGGGCAAGATAACCCTTTTGGTGCCCCTTCCACCTATATTTTATCAAATTTTCTTTGCTTTAGGTCCGAGCAGGCGCCCCTCTGCGAGCGGTGCCGTGGGTATGATAGACCCCCTTACTACGCCACTGAGAAAAAGAGTAATGCCAGTTATGGTCTTTATGGGATATTCTTTTGTCTGTTTTTGTTAAGTACGATAAAATCCTCGTGAAGTTGATTCTAAAGAAATTCTTGACATCATCACATTTAGAGCATTTTCGACTTGACGTTATTCGAGCGACAGCCGACTGCACATCCTTTTTCTGCGCAGATTCTCCTATTCTTTTCCAACTGTATTCAACTCAGAAAAAGGGTATTAGAAACACACGTTTTAATTATCCTTAATTACTTTAAAACATAAAAATGCCGCTGGAAAATGAAAGACCAAGGGTTACTTAACCAACTCAATCCATTACAATCATTCAAAAACTTGAATTTAATACCTTTTTTGAATGTTAAAAATCGGGACATTACAAAAACGGAAAACCGTCACTCGGAAGGAAGACCGTAGACAGAGAGGCTCGTCTCGTCGAAATGCTCTATAATGTAGTGACGTAACAAATTTCTTGCTGGTGGACAAACAAAAATTTACCGTATAAGGATAAATATACAAAAAGAAATAACACACTCAAAAATTATTAAGCATTTTATTTACATACTTTAATCGATAAAGCTTTTCGTATAGTTTCTTTTTATTACAAAACTGTTCGCTGATCTAAATGCCGATTGAAGATATAACAGGTAACTGCAACAAAGGCATTTTTTTGATCACAGATCGCAATGGTTAAGTGGAAAATAACAAAGGAAAGGGGAAAAGTATGAATAGCTGGACTTGGACAAACCGAATGTCCACTTGACGGCGAAATGTCTCTGGAAAATTTGGCTTGTGTGACTCGATCTCTAGGATCCTCTTGCAAGCCTTACTCAGCCTTGACAGAACGAAGGGGATAAGGGAGAGATGTCCACGAAATAATTCCCCAAAGAAATATCAAAACGCATTTCCACGTTTTCTTCGGATTCTTATATTCCGTGAAATCATCTCATCTGAGAGGAAGCTCTTGGAGAGAAAAGTTAAGAGGAAATGTGAACGATTCCTCATGGTAAACTGCATTCATGTAAATCATAGGATACTACGGTACGATTTTTACGCAGGATGTTATTTCTATCTTATGTTTGTGTTCGAATTAACCGCATAACTTTCAATCCGGAACAGACATTCGAAGGACGTAATTAGAGTAGTTATCTTGGAGTAGATACTTACCGCGAGAAAACTAGCATCAAATGATGACTTGTCTTTTTTGAATACAGGACATGGATATGAATAATAAACCCCTTTTGAGAGAATAATTCGATAACTATATGTTGCATTTAAATAACGAAGTAATTTTATCAAACTTGTGTACTATGGATTCAGGTTCAGGTCTAGAAAAGCGTTCAGAAGGTTTTGCGAAGTTACGCAACAGAAGCACTTATGCATCAGGAATCTGTGATGGTAAATACACAACTATACAACGATGGGTATACACAACTATGCAACAATGGGTTTACACACACACACACACATAGATATTTATTTTTTTATTAGATATTTTACCTGGTAATAATTTAACAGCTTAAGCACAGAAAAACACACATACTGCCACAAGTTCACGACAGGTTAGCAGCCAATATTTGATACCACTTATCAATCGATTTTCGTGTTTACGACAGAATCATTATTGGCTTATAAGAAAATTCGAGATTTTGAAATTATACAAAGCACATTCCCAGAAGATCTGGATTCATGCATATTTGATACAGGTATAAGGATGTTATAAAACTACTAAATCACAAGAAATAAATTATACTGATTATTAAAATCTAAAATCTTCTACCGGCTAATAATACAAGCATTCAATTTAAAAAGCGTTGGTGAAAGTTAAAAAATTTCCCTCATGGTTTTAATTAAATATTTAATAGTATATATTAGTAAAAGTTGTTTGATATATTGTAGCAAATTTTAAAAAAATTCATTTATAGCTATTTTTAATTCTGGTTTTAAAACTGCCAAGAGAAACCATTACTTTGATTTCTTACTGACGTGTAAAAACATGAAAATTCTCTCCAAATCCGCACAGAAAGTAAATAAAAAACAAATTGTCTTAAAAATGTACTTTCAGTTATAAGTTCTGAAAAATAATTGTCTGATATTATAGAAAAGAAAATTACAGTTAAACTTAATGCTATCTGATTTAGATCTATGATGGAAAATGTATATTCATAAAAGTGATGTTTTCCATACCTCAAGAAAAAATTCTTTAGTATGTAAAAGAAACAGCAGATTGAGAAAGATCAATTACTTGAGGCACAGGTTCAGGTACAGTGTTTACTCATTTTACCAAGCTTATAAGTGCTTAAGAGTTTTGAATTAATAACTTTCATCTGGACCGCATTCCAATTACGCAATATTTGTAAAAGCAACTACTGGTGACAAAAAAAGCCAGTAGTTTACCAAAATTTCTCGTGCTTCCCTGCAATGCTAGTTCTACTGAATCTACACCCAGAATATGCGTCATTCGCCACTATTCACGGGTTACGGCCTGCAAAGTTCTTATTTAAGCCAGTGTAACAAGCGCAAACTATAATCTACATTGACACTTGATGACAATTAGCGGCTCCTAAATGAAAGAAAAAGAAGTAATATCAAAAATTCAAGGCATGCTTTTTTACAAGCAATTATCGTTCGATCATTTACTCGAACTTGATGGATCCAGCTTCCTGGCTATTTAAAGTAAAGATTAAATGTCTCGAAAGTGCCATAATTCATGTTTCATAAAAGTATGACTTTGCAAGGACAATTTATTGTAAAACAGAAACAGACTAAATGTTTATCAAGAAGTAATGTTCCGATTGAACTCTACTATCTGATTGTTACTTCATCGGAGGTATTAATTTTTTTTAAATCCAGAATTGTGCAAATATTGAGCCACAGCAATGTATAGGCACGCAGCACAGCAGACGCTGTATGATAAAGGCAACAAGAAAAGCTCATTAAGACAGTTAAGGATGTATATTTCTGAAAAATGCACCATTTTTGCGAAGCTGTAGACTTTACTTAAAAATACTGTCTAATCAAAATCTGCAAAAGTCCTAACGCTATCGAAAAACGTCGGAAAAGGCTTGATTTTGGAGCATGTCATTTGCTGGTACCAGGAATGACAGCTCCGGTGCAACAGAGGTCAATCTCACCAAGAGCTTCTCGTTTGCCCCAGGGCAGCTTTTGTGATCGCCAAGGGGACATTCGATCTTGTCATTATCTATAAGCTTAGTTGTCTAGTTGCTGTTGCTGTGCTGCTCTTTGCGCACCTTGTAGCCCCTGAACGCAGCCTGGATCTTGGTGGCGGCCTGCTCTTGTCCATCGGCGCCGTCGGACACTACTCCTTCCTCCAGCCACGAGAGTTCGCGTTCGTCCAACTGAGGGTTCTCTATTTCGGCCCCTTGCAGAAAGTCCATCAGGTCCTTCTCCGATGGCGTCACGTTCGAGCCGATGTCTGAGAGTAGGTCGCCGCTTTCCAGGCAGTCTAGAGGGAAAAAAAACAGAGATGAACAAGTGCTCTTAAAATTTGTTTTGTGGATTGCACCAGGGTCGGATTATCCATTAGCCTGAGTAGGCTGTAGCCTATGGTCCCTTAACGTTTTAGGAGCCCAAAGGGATTCCCTCAAAGGAGAAACAAAAAATAATTATTTGTAAACTTAAAATAACTCTCAAATAACATTACAAAAATGCAGATACTACATGAAAGTGCAGAAGATATTTTAAATACATGACCCACATTTGTACTATTAGGATATCCGGTTAAATCCATTTTACAAACAGGGAAGATTTTTATTTCATAGCAATACATGTATTTTCAGGCTAACAGTTTATTTATCTTTAGTCTTGTGTTATGTTGCTCAAAAGCATTTTACAAACATAGAAGGCTCAGAGTCTTGAAGCCTAGATAGTTTTTGTAAAAGGGTCCTCAGAAAATTTATAGGCTAAGGACCCTTGTAGGGATTAATCTATATCTGGATTGGACAAAAGTTTAATTGGCACTATTTTAACCAAGTGCTTTTGTTAAATAAAATCAAGTTTTCTGTCTTTCAACAAAATATGTTGTTGATTCGATGAAGTTATTTTGGTTCAAGTAGAGCCAACTAAATTTTTGTAAAATTGAAAAAAAAAAATATTTCTTTTCGTGAATATGCTGTTTTGTTTCTTAAAATAAAAAAAATAATAAACTACAGCAGAGTATCAATGCAGAAGACGAACATAGATTTTAGCGGGGTGGGGGTGGGGACCCTGCTACGTAGGAAATTTGTTTAACAGAATTGCTTTAAAATACTAACAATGGGCAAATGCCTTTGTTAGAATGGGTTATGCCTTTGTTTTTGAATGCCTTTTGATATATGCGATCGACTGACACAGCTTCCAAGAATAGTTTTTTTATGAAGTAAAAAAAGACAAGCAACAAGTCTTCGTAAAACGGATTCAACAAAAAATCGCCAATCTATAGACTTATGAAAACTGAAGTTCTCCTGGGAAATGCAGTAGTTAAGATTCGGTTACCAGTAGGGCTGAACGATGTTACAGTTTAAAATCTGACTATTTTTAATGGCGATTTTAGGATTCACTGACTTTACTTCAGTTTAAAATGAACGTTAAAATACGTCTTAACCACTTAACAGTTTTACCCGACTGTCGGTCGGGTCACAGCAAAGTTCACTTCCCTGATTTGCCCGTGTGCCGGTCGGGCAGTTCATTTTTCACGCTTAGCTGCTGATTTCCCCGACTTTTTCACTTTGCGTAGTTTGTAATGTTTCTAACAGATTGCTCCAGTAGTCCTATAAAGATTTGAGAGAAAATCACGTGCGCAGCTGTTTCCGAACAGGTTTATTGTTTTCTGACTACGCGGGAAAATGGAAAATTTGTTCCCGCACATTCAGTCTGTCTTGCTTCACGAGTAATATTTCTTTCCAATTTGGTGATAAAATAAAATAATGATGAGAGACAGTGAGCAGCTTATAACCGAATATAACTCTGATTTCGAATCCAATGGTGAAACGGAAATTTCTCTAAATGAATCTGGAAGTTCTGAAAGTTGTCCGAATTTTCCAGCGACGAGGAAGCGGAAAGTTTGGATCTAACTACTGTTCAGAAATTTTGTGAAATTGATGCTAATAATCCATCTCCTCCATTCCTGTGAAGCGTTCTTACAGTTCAGTTAGTTCTTCAGGGGAAAGCCAACTTTAAAGTAAAAATAGTGCATTTTTTGTAATAATTAAAAATCATTATAAATAATTAAATTCAATACCTGTAAAATTTATGATTGCTGATATGAATTTATGCAATCAATTAGAATGCAAAATTGTTTATCAAAAATATTTGGACACAATATGACAAGAAAAAGAAACTGTTAAGTGGTTAAATATTACGTAAATCATTGTAGCCATGCTAATATAGTAAATAAACAAACAAACAAAAAATGTAAATGTTAATGAGTATGTTCATTATTATTCATTATGTTCATTATTAAATTCAGCGTAAATTCGCGTAGTAAAATGCTTTGGATAAAATTAAACTCAGTCCGCATGATTATTAGGACAAAACACCAAATACATACAATATAAATCCAAAATAAGTCAACTTCGGCCATATAAGAGAACATTTTTGTACTCATACAGTCTAATAATGATTCAGATACAACTGAATTTTGGTTGAAATTAACAAAGGAAACTGCCATTAGAAAACTGCGGGCTTAAATGTTATTATGGCTACATTCTACGGCAAAGGGCGGCATCATATTTCTTTTTGCGCTTTGTCTCTTTAAGGAAGCTTCATGAGCTAAAATATTACTCACTAAAATTTAGATTGCTCATCATCAAATTAAACCGATCCGTTAATAACGGATATTTCAGTAATTTTAAATTCACCACCTTGAAAGCAAATTAATTTAGAGTAAATATTTGTGATGTAAGAAATCACAATTCATAACTTACTTAAGGTCATCAGTGTTTCACTCCTTTATTGCAAGCATGAAGAAAACAAATACAAATTTGTAATAGGTTTACAAAAAGTAAAACAAACAAAAAACAGGGTGGTACAAAAAATGTTTAATAACTTTTTTATTTACTTATTCTTTTCAAAAATTTGTAACGAAGATTTGAGAAACTTTTAGCTACAAATTGCTCGCTAATGCTCGTACAGACTTGCTACTGAACTCCATGTTAACCTACCGGTAACTCATATTATTGGTATTTTGTCTCACATTTCTCTCCACCGTTTAGCAATGGACACGATGCATAATCTGCCTTTTCTGAGATTTTAAGGGGATGGTGGACACCCAAATCATCAAAATTGCCCCCAAAAATGTGTTTTTTCTTTTTTTTACATACTAATATTCTACAGTTAAAGCTGAACCATGGAGAAAAAACCGCGGCAATTGTCTGCGGCAATTTTTTAAAAAGATATTAGGGTTTGAAAAAATTAAAAGGGACAGTTAAATGTCCACAAAAATGCAAACAAACGCGTAAATAAACACGTCACAATTTTTATTGAACGTTTTATAAAATAAGCTAATATTCGAATGAAATTATTTTTAAAATATGTTTTGTTAAGGTAAAATCATAAATAAAATTATTCAGATGAGACGGTATGAAAGGTAAATGGAAAATTACACTATAAACTGTATTTTCTCCAAGTTTTTTGTGATTTTCTTGCCTTCAAAATGCTCCATGCGACTTAATTTTGGTCGGAATTGTACAAAATTTACTACAAAAATTCTTCTCATATATTACAATAAATCTGTGTATCCTTTTTAAATATGGTCAAAATTCCGATTATGAAATTTCACTTTTATTTACGAAAACTGAAAAATTTCGGGAAAGTTTGGTATATATCCATGAAAATATTTCTAAAAAATTAACTACTCGGTCGAATCAAAAACCGATACACAGACTTTTTTTAAAATATATTTTTATGCTATTATAAAACAAAATTACTAAAAAAAGTTAAAATTAAAACGCAGAGCATTTTTTCGAAACTAAAAAAAAAATTATTTTTTAATTAATTACTAATATTTAAAAAAAATTAATTTTTTTAGTTGTTTATAATGCTTTTAGTTTAATATATTAAAATACAAAATTTCATAATCCTATCTTATTAAATAAAAAAAAAAATTAATGTCCACCATCCCCTTAATATACTTTCCTTTCTTTAGATAAGAGTGGAATGAAAATGGAACTGACTATATATAAACACCATAGAGCGTTGGTAATGCAGGCAGGTGTTGGTATAGAAGTGCGCTCGATTTTGTATCAGGAATGTACAGTCGAATATTCACCACTGTGCCATTTGTCTGTTAGACTTGCTCGAAGTCAAGTCAGCGAGTCGTGTGTTCGTCCGATATAGAGGCTCGAAAGAAGCAACAGCGGGGTGTACCAGGGGCGGATCCAGAGAAACCATCTGGGGGGCTCCGTTTTTCATTAGGATGATACATTGATTTCCCAATACTTTTTCTACCAATGTATAATTAGACATGGTATATCACAACTAAGTAAGCATGTGCTCTGCTGCAAGAACCGCCGAAAGAAAACTCGGAAGGGGGGGGGGGAGGACAGAGCTATCGTGCACCCTATACCGATCAAGTTAAGGCGGATACTCCTGCCACGTGTTTTATGAATTTCAATGGACGACGGGACTGATACGGGGAAAAATGTCCCGTTGCTCTCTCCATTGTGTGGGGGGACAGGGTTTTCAGTTTAACACATTAATCTTTTGTTGCTAGATCCCGACTGGTCATTAAGTCCTAAATTTCGCCAGAAAAATGTCGTCTTAACCACTGTAGTGACGACAAGACGTGGCTAATCATCAACGACCTTTATTCATGTTGTTGTTCGTGGGCCCTACCCATTAACATGTTAGTGCGTACAGAGTATAATTGCTTAATGCAATTGAACCCATTCCACAGCCACCGTGCAATATACAGTGTTCACAGCATACATTTTCGCGTTTTAGGATGGCATTAAGTTTTCCAGATTAAGTAATTTCCATCCTTTTCTGTGAGTGAACCAACCTCAATTGCTATTTACAATTTGAGCTTTCTTTTTCAAAACCAGACTAGCTATACATTGCCAGGTACTCACTTTGTCTGATATCTTAGAATATGTTTTACTTTTATAATGAGGATTTGTACCCATACGTCTGGGTGGTGTGGACAATTTATGAGAGCAGTTGAAAGAATGAAAGCTGTACAAATTGCGGAGGGTTGGATTGTTCGTCTATGCTTCAGCATCACTTAAGGCCTATGTTGATTGCCGCTGCGCTAACGTGACTGCAGTGGGTAAGAGGACATTCTCGTCGCGAATTTTACGACTTTTTAATGGCAATTCGAAGTTTACCGATAAAAAATTTCTGCACTAAACCGCAAACTCCGTCCCTTACAAAATGGAGAGAGCAACGGAAGATTTCCCCCCCCCCCCCCGTATCAGTGTGCCGTCATCCATTCAAATACGGTGAAACCTGCTAAAGTGACCACCTTGGTAAAGAGATCGCCCCTCCTTCTGTTTAAAAATAAAAGCTCTATCATTTTTGTAAATAAAGAAATTATGTTTAGTCCACAAGGATTCAATAAGTATTGGTGTAAATATTCTTGGTATATGTATATGTATATATGTATATATATATAGTTGGCTCTGTGTTTAACGACTTTCAAGGAACCGTGAAAATGTGAAAAATCGTCCTTAAATAGAGACCTTCCATAAACAGAATTTGTGAATTTGTAAAAGAATAACATTTCCCTTTACACTCTGGAAGGTGCCTGGTTCAAAACCAGTTTGCGTCCGCCGACCTACTGTTCGGAGTTTTCCGTGCTTTCCTCCGAAACTTATAATAAGGGTTAGGACCTCTTAGAAAGACCCACACGTAATGCATCCCACCCATCGGCTTAGATTCTATGTGCAGATAATTGGACGTAATTCTACAGCACCAGCATCAACCCTTTACACTTTACATTCTTAGGACTATGAATATTTTTCTTGATATATTGGCGTGTTTAAAGATGTTACTTTTATTATCATTATATTATTTTATTATCCACAAAAAATTATTTTAAGTTACCTTTAAAAAAGGTAGTAAAAACAAGCAATACAATAAAATTAGGTTTCAAGAAAATCAAGATGAGTCAGTAGTTTCATTTTTCACCTTCCCGTTATTCTTTCTTCCAGATTTTCTCATATGTGAAATGCGTCAGCTTCCATTTTATGAATTTTTCTAGCTAACCAGCCGATGCCTGAAAATTTTGCATTCCAAATTTTTCTGCCAGAATAATTTATTTTATTTTGGTATTACGAACAATTATCTATATGAGAGATCTAGACCGAGTACGGGGTGCCCTACGTGGGGGTTTTTCTAAGGGGTCTTAATCCATACTGATGAGAAGTTTCGGAGAAAACTGCGTAAGACTCCGAACGGCTAGATTGACGGACGCGACCTGAGTTTGAACCAGACACTTTCTTCTCACAGTTGCCAGCGCTATGCGCTCAGTCACTCGTCGGGCCTCCAGAAATTGGAGTTATGTGTTACTTGATGTTATGTGGCAAGCCTATACTAGAGGCATCTGCATTCTGGGGCGGTTGCCTTTTTTCAGTGGTTCTAACGTGTATTCACGTTAAATCTGGAGAAAACCATCTGGAAAAACTCCAGATAGTTAGTTAGACAGCCGAGCGGTTGGCCCAAACGTGGGACCTTCACACTTCAGCCGCGTATCATGTCGAGTGTCTTATCCACTTGGCCATGGTTTAAATTTCAGTTCATGTGAAAATTTACAATTTTTTTTTTAACTTCCCTAACTTCTTCCTTTCTACTAACCTTCCTCCTATTCCTTTTAACTAACCTAACTTTTAACTTTTTAACTTCCATAGTGTATTTCTAGCTCTGGGGGGACCATAGGGGCTCTCGGGAGGGGGGCTCTGGGGCTCGAGCCCCCAGAGCCCCCCTCCCGTGGATCCGCCACTGGGTGTAGCCCGTTTTCTGACAGCAAAAATTGTGTCGGAAAGTGAAATTCATGTAATGTCTGAACGTTTGCCGAGTGTGGTGAACACATTATTTTAGTCAGCTGCGCATGTGCTAGAGTTGACGGAATCATTTTGCTGCACGACCCCAACAATAGTTAGTTTGTTTTGACTATTTTGCTATTTTGCAGAAATTTCGATAAAAAATCCTTACAATTGTTCCAAACAGTCCACATCTTTCCCCATGCGATTTCTGCATTCCTGGATAAAGGCATATGTGGTCGTCGATTTACTTAGGACAAACAGGTGCACGCCTGGGTACAATCATGGATCCGTAAGCATCCCATGTCAAATGCTGAGATTTTATCACTTTAAAATTATGCATAAGATTATAATTTTAACAGGAAAAGTTCTTTTCCGTATCTATCATAAATTCTTTTTTCAAAACATTTATCTTATTTCCCGATAGATGGCGCCCAAATAATACTTTTAAATTTTCAGTCAGAGAAGTGCCCGATCCACTCCTAAAATTTGTTTCTAAACATATTAATTGCCCATGCGCGTCGCTGACTCATTGGCGATGTTCCTTGTGTGCACCAGGAAGAAATCGCCAAGGTTCTGCAGAACCGGCGTTTGGCTTTAAGCGAGGTAAATAATTGTCCCTATGGGGTAAATACGCATGTGGGAAATAATTGTACATGGGGCGGACTCCGAAGTATCATTTCAGCAGGCAGATATCACTTGAAGAGTTTACTACAAAACTGCTAAGTTCAGGTCCAAGAAATGAGCTTACCTTTATCAGCCGTGGACTCCTTCTTTTCCTTTAGGGATTTTCTCGTAAGGTACCCCCTCACGCCAGCCTGAATCTTGACCACGGCATCATTGATGTCTGCAGCACCCTCGTCCACTACCTAAAATGTTAATAAAGATAAGGAACTGTCTCAAAATTAGTCTATTCTGCCACGTTCGTTTGAGCGAACGTTCGGATGTGCATGTGCGAGATCAAATTGGCGTTTTTCGCAACCTGCTAACGAATGTTGGCACTCTGGTAGGTACAATAGAGTTTAGGTGCAGATTCTCCTTACCGAATGTTTACATTCCAGCATACGTTTCGAATTACGTCAGAAATTTCAACGTTTGCTTGAACGAACGTGGCAGAACAGACCCCCTTAGTGTTGGATTCTACAAGCAACAAACCGAACCATAAGAAATGCGCTGCAAAGGGACTTTCGTCTAATATGTCGCGTAAATCGGATCTTAAGGTTCGGGTTGGGTCAGTGGCGGCCCGTGGTCAAAAATGTTAGTGCAGCCGGAAGCATATGAGCCCCCCCCCCCCTTCCTCCGGAGAGGATTGGAAAATCTTTGTTACTGAATTCGAAAGCTGGCGGATTAAGCCCTCACCGAGGAAAAAAAAAAAGAAATCACATAAAAAATGTCAGAGATCCTATTTTACTTCCATAAAATGGACATAAATTTCAACCACCCCCTCTTATCCTCAAAATTGCATTAATCCGTGTCTGATTCGAAGTTTCCTTAGAATTTTCTTTTGTAACGATAACTTGAGAAGAAGAAAAAAAAAAAAAAAAAAAAAAAAAAAAGAAAGAAAGAAAGCTTACTTATTTTTTATAAGTCAAATCAATCCTCCTTTCTTTTAAACATGCGAATCGGTCAGTGATGTCCCCATAAAAAGGCGTTGTTTTAATTCAGATATCCATAATTTTAAAAGCTCTTTAAAATTCCCCATGTTTAAAGAATTTTCTCGCACGCCATGTCCTCTAAATGCCAGTTCTTGCTTACTTAAAAACAATACTGCTTTGATGGGTAATTATCCATTCCTAAGCGTCTATTCAGGCTTACCTTCTTGATAAATTCAGCAATATAAAGTCCAGAGTTTTCCAAACATATATTCTCCTTACCCCCTCCCTCACTTCTCGTCCGAGCGAATCAGTTAGTCGAGTTCTCAAGTTCAGCCGCCGTTAGAAAATCTTCCATCGGCTGTATTAGCTGCATACTCCCTATGCCGGAGAGGCTGCTGACGTAGTCGTTGTCATGGCAACGATGCTGCCAATTTTCTTTTCAGCGCTCTGGGCTGAACCAAAGATTTTCCCAATTGAATTGCGGGAACATTAAAGTGCTTTTTTTCTGAATGAGCGACCCGGCCACAATACGTTTTTTTTTTTTTGTTTGTTTGGTTTTTTTCGGAGATTTTTTTTTAATTTACCGTAGGAATTCCACAATTCTAATCTGAATTTAGGAAAATTAGTAGAATAAATTATTTTAAAGTATGTGCTGATAATTTCGAGTGCAGCCCGGCTGTACTTGCTGTATCCCACGAGCCGCCACTGGGTTGGGTTGGGTTGTGAGATTACGGCTAATTATTTACACGTGGGATCTAGGCTGACGGGTGGGATGTCCTTCATGAGGTTCTTTCTAAGGGGTCCTAACCCGTAGTTACGCAAAGTTTCGGAGGAAAACACGGAAAACTCTGATAAATTAAAACTTTATCGTTGTATAACAGAACATTTAAAAAGAAATCAGTTTAAAACATTATTAAAAAACAATTAGTTTCAAAATATATTAACATTCAATTTAAAATAATGAGCATGATTTGGAAGATTTCAGGATAACTTGAATGTTGATTCAACTCTGTAGTGCTGATGAGTGCTAAGTACTGTCTGAGTAAGTTCAAATAAACAAAACAGAATTTCGTTTCCGCATCGCAATGATTGTTTGGATCTCAGAGAATTGGATAGAGCACGGGGAATGGAAAGCAACGAGCATGGGCGCCCACATAGAAATATTTTTTTTTTTTTGGGGGGGGGGGGAAACTTCAAAATTTCTTTCTAGAGAGTGGCAAATTTCACACTTGAATCGATTGAGTTCTCATTTTGCTGTGTGATAAACTTTAGTTTAGTTCATATGACAATATACTAAATCTCTAGTAGGGGGTTGTCCTACCTTGCCATCTCTTATGGGCGCCCATGGCAACAAGAGTTCTCTTGTTCCGAAATCTGCTGATTACGGGAAGTGAGAACGTGACTTTGAATATTCTACGATTAAAGAAACGGATTAGAATTTTTGATGTCTAAAACAAATCGCAACTTTGAAAAGACTTTGAGTTTGTTTTGAGTGTTGGCAAATCTACACAAGGAGTATCTGCCTATTGGGTGGGGGGGGGTGGCCTTGGTCGGACTTTTAAAGGGTTCTAACCCTAATGCGTATTCACGTAAACTTTGAAAGATAAAGGGGAGTTGGCAAAAACGAAATCTGATTTAGTCGACTGTATGACACAGGTACAAGCGAGTAAGGTACAACTAGACAAAAACTTGAAAATAGTATGAATATTACGTTTTTTTGTCAAAAAAGTCGCTCAAGTAGCCTTATCTTTAAATTAGTAGCAAAAGTCGCCTTTTTAGTCAACGGTGGACCCCTGAGCGATGCATCGCAAAAATCCTTAAGAGTAAATTTAGAGGTAGTCAAAATCTGGTTACCGAAATTTTTCGCGATCACATTACTTCCTTATTCTTCGTACAAGGTAGTAAAAAGGGTTCTTGGTAGAAAAAATGTTGGTGGATGTGTTGATAAAAAAATATTTATAAGATGTTTTGTGACTCTTTCATAGCGATACTCTGATATTGGAAAGGTTTTACCGCCATCTTGAAACTACAAATCAGAGGCTTGAAAGACTAAAGACAAAATTCTTATTAAAAAAAAATAATAACTTCTCTGAAAGTTTTTGGCTTTTCCTATAGTTAGGTTAGCGTTTGTCGGTGGATCCCGAATTGTCATTAAAATTCCATAAATATTTCGATTACAATGCCCTGCAAGTGAAAAATGACCACTGCAAAACTTCTCTTACCCCCTGGAGTTGCAACCATGAGGAACAACCTTTCACGTACTAAATAATCAACTACAGTTCTACAAACGTACGACACCAAAGGCTGAATAAAACCGCAATGGCAAAATTCGGCATTGTTGCTTGACCGTCTACAAGTCCTGTGTACACTCGTGTAAAGAGACATTGTCCGGGATCCACCGACAAAAGAGAATGTGCTAAAACCGCAAAGCACACCTCCTCACGCAATGCAGAGGCGCGACCAGCAGCTGAGCGCATAGCGCTTTGAATTGGGCGAGGGAAGGTTCCTGGTTCAAAACCAGGCCACGCCCGCCTTCCTAACCGTTCGAAGTTTTCTGTGGTCTCCTCCGAAACTTTGCGTAAATACGGTTTAGGACCCCTTAGAAAGATGCCCACTGTAGGCACCCAAACCATCGGTATAGATCATACGTGTAGATTATTGGCAGTAATCCCACAACAGCAATTCTATTCTTTGTATTCTTATGGTGCAAACGAAAATTAACGCGTTTTGAAAATCTGCATTGGATACCAACCTGCAAACGACGTGTACTTTGGCTAGTAGTAGATCAATGCTCGTAATTTTAAATTACTAATGCTAATTTAAGAGAATGATTTTTGTGCTAAACAACTAGATTCTCTAAAAAATAATAAAAAAATTTATTGTTTAAATACAAAATTTATTGTTTAAATACAAAAAATTAATTACTAAATGAATAATTTGATGCTTTTTAACTCCCATCACTCATCTTGTTGAGAGTCATTAAAAGATCCGTTGAAAATCCGCTGAAAAGAAGCGGATAAGGACACGGATAATTTTTCTCGTTCCGGATACAGATAATTTCTTTTCGCTCAGGGGGATGCGGACACACTTCTAATACAGAAATCGATAAAAAGTAAAAAATGTGACACATAGGAAATGAAATTTGACGACCGTACGTACAGAATTCCGAAAGTTGATGCGGAAAGTTCAAATAAAAAATCAAGTATGATGTAGCATCCGTATGACCTTTCAGAATGTTGATATACAATCGATGCCACTCTTAGAAAACCGTAGAGCTATGATTGAAAGTCTAAATCAGTGTTGTTGAAGAACAGAGTGGCGTAATGGTCAGCGAACTGTGCAACTATGCTGCAGATACAAGGTTCTATCCTCAGAGTAGAAAAAGCTGTTTTCACTTTTCTTCCGTTTTGCAGTTTTTTTTTTCGTTTTTTTTTAAAGGCAAAGCTACACAAGGGCTATCTGCTTAAAGGAGGGGGGGATACCTTGGCTGGAGGACTTTTCAAGGGGTTCTAAAGCGTATTCACGTTACATGTGCAGAATACCACCCAAAACTCATCACCGCTAGATCGACAGAAGCGGGTGATGCCAGAACTCTGGATTTACACACTTCTCCCAATGTTCAGGGTCTTATACACTCGGCCACTGTTCGGCCTTTTCATCGCTGAGTGGATCGATAATATGAGGCCAAGCTTGGCTGGAGACCTAAACTGGGGGGGGGGGGTCCCCCACATCTGGTTGATCATCTGGTCAGGGCATATGGACTCATGGCCGAGAAGGCATGGCTAAGCGTCAAGGTACTAACTTGGCTCTTACATGGGCTGTTGTGCCACTGAGTTTGACTCATATTATTAAGCTGTAATAACTTTTTACTGTGTTAACTTGTTCGTAACCAAACGCTGAACTAAGTTTTATGAAACGTAACCGATACAAGAAGATGGTAAACACAAAAAAATTGTTAAATATTTATACTTGACATTTTGAGATTTATAACACTTAGTACTTACTAATTATTTCGCATTCATCTTTACAATTGAATTATTCAAATAAAATACGACAAAAGTATTGCTGACCCTCGATCTCTTTCAGATATATTTGGTTTTTGCTCTTCAATTTTATTTTTTAATCTAATTTGATATCATTGACAACCGATGTGTGTGCGTTAAAAATCAAATTCTCTTTCCCCCAGTTTTGTGAAGGGGGAAAAAAAAAGAAAAAAAAAAAAAGAACCCGAAAAGCTCCTTTTTGAATCCCTTCAAAATATTCAAAGCAAGCAAGCAAAGGCCATCGTTTATTGACTTCATCGTACAACAGAATGTATGTCAAGGTCTTGAGATGGAAATATTTTCCCTGGTTTTTTTTTTTTTTTTTTTTTTTCCCCGGCCTTCCTTCCAGAACGCGCGCTTACTATTAGAGGCAGTTCAAAGAATTCATGAACTAGAGAACCTAACCCTTTAAAGAGCAACCATTTTAAAATCGATATGAAAAAACAATTGGATATACTGGCCATTGCTGAAAAATACTTTCTTATGACTTGCAGTGGAATTTTTACAGATGCGGTATTTTATTTATTTTTTCTATTAATCCAGAGTTCGCTCTGGCTTAGAAGAAAATGATTTATTAAGATTATGAGAGCCGTGATTTTCAGTTCCACGGGACACATAAGTTTAACTATTTGGGGTCCACGAAGTGAAATAAAACGATCTGCAAAATTCCGACAAATGGGCTTTCAGACCATCAGATGTCGCTGCTGCTTTAATCTCTCTTTCGAGCAGGGAATTAATATTACTGAAGCTGATCTCCTCGATAATCCAAACGCATTATTTATTTTTTTAAATTTCTAGTTGTTTAACAAAAAGAAAATTGTGTTAAATTTTGAAGAGTAGCATCCTTATACCTATTTAAAAACCAATTTATGAATATTTTACTACATTAATTATTTTAATGACACTATTCAAACGCAGCTTTTATCGACTACAGATGGTTTTCTTGGTATAAATTTTAATGCCTCTTTCAGGTTTTTATTCATTTTCTTAAAATTGATGATCAGGGCAAGAAAATGTTTAACTCAAGATGAAAAAGAAAATAGAGAGAATAGATACATATGTTTTTTAGCAAGTTAGTGCGTCGACAGGGTGCGAACTGAACATTTTCTCCAGGGGGGGACATTTGAAAGTAAACATTCTCCAGAGGGGGACACTTGAAAAGGAGAGAAGGTGCAAATGCTTCCTTCACGATATTACTTGACAAACAGGATGTCTACCACAAAAAGTAAGCTTGATTTCTTGACCATAACAAATATGAAACTCTAATATAAAAAATACATCGTGGCAGGGATGTAGAATATGTTCTATCCGGCGTTCTAGGATTGGGGGAAATTTTGCAGAAAAATATATAACTAATTTTGATTTTAACAATGAATTACAAAATTGTTTGAGTTTTTCTTTTCCCTGCCCATTTTTAAAGAGTTTTTTTTTCAACTTTTTCACTGAACAGCCGTTTGCTTTCAGTTAACTTGGACCAATTGCTATTTTGTAAACATGTATGTAGCTTGTACATTGTAAATCTTTTTACATCTATGGTAACACAGAACTTATGAAAGTCTACAATATAACATAAAACTTGGGAAATTGAAGTTATTAGTTATGAAACATGGGGATCAGCGATAATTATAATTATAAGTGAAATCCAAGTTATTGTTTTTAAAAAAGAATATGTGGAAAATAATCAAAACACTGAATTTAACAGGGAATGAAGAGAGAAAAAAACTTACTCTTAAATTCAACAATTTTAACTTTTTTTTGAGGAGAGAAGGTGGATAACTTATATACTTTTCTCAAGGTTTGAAGACACATACTTGCTAACTTTTGAAATTCCCAAGGTGTAAAACAACACGCACTTCACATATTGAACTATTGACAGTTCACTATACAACTATTTGGCAGACATCATTTTTGATGATTTCTGCTAAATAACATGTAAATGACATTTTAAATGAATTTTATAAAAAGCAAACGAACAGTATTTTAATGTTTTCCTATAAAATAAACACATGAAAAACTTAAGTTTTGTCTGTCGCAAATCGTGACCTAGTGCTTCATTTCTTGACTTCCGTGACCTTTTTCCCATTTCTTGACTTTTCCGTGACTTTCGTGACCTTTTCATGATGGTAGACACCTTGACAAATGCAGTCGCCGACACGTGTGGGAACTGACTTATATTCAAACAAAAGTCATAGATTGTTTGTTCTATGGAATCACAGATACACAAGCTACATACAATGTACCTGTATTGGAAGCCACCCTCGAGGGTTTTTAGTTTAGAAAAGAGACGAAATTTTAAGGCAGTCGCCTTAGAGTATAGTAACAAACGATAACATACCACCTTCATTTTGACTTCTTGACTTTCCAATCTGAATCCCAAAATCTTCATTCACCAGTTTAATATTTCTTCAGCAGGGGGTAAATAGTATCCCTGGCAGGGGTCCATTAATATTTCTCTAGCCAGGGATATTGCATTCTTCAGCCGGGGACGATCCCCGGGGGGAACGGGGATCCCCCCCCGTCAATTCGCACCCTGAGCGTCGAGGAAAATCCATCGTTTCATAACAGCGATATGTAGCCACGGAAATTTACATTTCTGATGTCAGAAAGATAACAATCTATATTCTTCGTGAGGCAATTTCTCTTTTACATTTCTTAAGACAAGCTGGGCAGTAGGCATTCGGGGTCCATTTTATTTTTGGCTGTCCATGCCTATTTTTGGTTTTTATTATTTTTGGTTGTCCATGTCCAGCCAAGAAGAGGGGCTTTTAAGGTCTAGGGTATGCGGAGGATTGGATGCCGTCTCAAACGGGTTTACAGCATTGCTTGCTAGTCTTCAACTGTAAAGCTACTATACGGCGAACCCACGTACTGGGATCAGGCTCGGCATCTCTGCGGGTCACAGCCCCCTTTTTGTTTGCAAAGTACGGAAGTTTCACAAATTTTTGTCAATGAGGGGATTTTAATAAGTCCAATAGAAAAGTTTCGAACGCTGTTGAAGATGATTTATTACTCATTTCCTCGATGTGATCACCCTATCCCCGATTGTTGCCATCAAAATAGTGAACGAAAAAAAAGCTGTCGTAATGAGGGACTTATCTTATTAGTATAGCCATATATATCCCGTTCAATTCATTAATGGAAATTTGACCACCCATAAACAGCGATCCCATACGGTTGTGTGTCTTTTGTAAACACAATTGACATAATAATTTCAGTCATAAATTTGGTAACTACTCTAGTTTACGCAGATGTTCATAGTTTTTCTCCTGTGATCCTTATGCTTTTCAGTCACTCCTATTAAAAATGCTAACCCCCACCATAACTAGTTTTTTTTATATTGTACGTGCTCTATTCTTTTTAAGTTTTTTTTTTTTTTTTTTTATTGTATTTAATAGATATGCTATAGCTCTTCGAGGCTGGATCAGTAAATCCTCAAAGATAAGATACATTGCTTTTTTTTTTACTTCCTTGTACGTAGTATAAGGAAGTAATGTGATCCCGAAAAATTTTGGGGGCCAAATTTCGACATAAAAACCGATTTTGACTACCTCTAAATTTAATTAAAAAATTTTTTTCGATGCATCTCATCGTAGGCTAGCATGCACGATCATATTAACGCGTCTGCAACTCATTTTGACCAGTGGCGAGTCTACTGTGGCCAGTTTTTCCATGCCGTCTGTACGTACGTACGTACGTATGTATGTAACTCGCATATCTCAAAAACTAATGGTCGTAGAATGTTGAGATTTGATATTTAGGATTGTTCTATGATCTAGTTGTGCACCTCCCCTTTTGGTGGCCATCGAATGGATAGTTTATGTACAGGATCGCCCAAAAGTTTCGAAATACATTACGCTCTATGGGCCGAAATTCATTAAACTCGCCTAACTCAAAAGCTATTAGGCGTAGAATGTCGAAACTTCATATTTTGGATAGTTGTAACATCTAGTTGTGCACCTCCCCTTTTGGTTCCATTCGACTGGATAGTTTATCTACAGGACTGCCCAAAACATTCGAAATACATTACACTCAGTGGGCCGAAATTCATTAAATTCGCATATCTCAAAAACTGTTAGCCGTTGAATGTTGAAACTTTATATTTGGGATTGTTGTAACATCTAGTTGTGCACCTCCCCTTTCGGTTCCATTCGACTGAATAGTTTATCTACAGGACCGCCCAAAAGTTTCGAAATACATTACGCTCTATGGGCCGAAATTCATCAAAGCGTTTTTAGAGGTATTGGGCTATTTCAAACGACTCAGAAGTGATATATGCTGTAAAGAGTTAGAAAATGAATTTCTCCATTAAAAAAAGTGTCTTTATCATTTATACTTCTGCTACAGGAACACTCAAAAGATTTCCAATACATTACGGTCAATAGCAATTTTAGGGGCATTCATCCATTTCAAGCACAATACCGTCCTACCACATAAGTTAGGTAATGGTCCGACCACGGTCACGTGCCTCCCTCAAGAACTATGCCAAAAGTCGCCAAGCTTGGCGACTCTTGGTGTACGTGTGTGCATATTTAACTCTCAAATCTCAAAAACTATTATGAAATTTCATATATAAGAATGTTGTAACATCTAGTTGTGCATCTCGATTTTTGGTTCCAATCTACTGGAGAGTTTATTTACAGGACCACCGAAAAGAATTTCAGTACCTTAATGTCTATGGACATCTTCAATATAATACAGTCATTGTTTGGTACATGCCCAAAATCTCGCCGTCTGTCCTCGACCTTGGCGAGTTTTGGCGAAATATCGCCAAATTTGGCGATAGTCAGTCATTTGGTCCATGCCCAAAGTATCGCCATTTGTTATCGTTCTTGGCGAGTTTTGGCGGAATATCGCCAAATTTGGCGATAATCTGTCATTGTTTGGTTCATGCTTAAAATCTCGCCAAATGTCTTCGACATTGACGAGTTTCGCCGAAATATCGCCAAATTTGGCGCCAAAAATTATTTCCTATTTTGTATAACTCTAAAACTTTAACCCGTAGATTTTTTAACTTTGTATTTAGAACTATTGTAATATCTAACTGTTTTCAATATCTTTTTTGACAGCAATCGACTGAGAATTTATTTACAGGGTGAGCCAAATGACTTTAAATACATTGAGGTGTATGGATGCATTCAATTCATTGAAAGTCTGTGGTCAATGACTACTTTGGCTATCCCCAAAATCTCGCTGACTATCTCAAGTTTGTCGGCTTTTGGTGAAATATCGCCAAATAAAGTGTCAGAAGGAAATCTTTCAAATTGAACTCAGCTTGGCGATATCGAAATATTTGGCTAGAAATCGCTAAACCTTACTATTATTGATATTTTATCTCTTTCAAACAAATAAATTTAGAGGAAGTGCATCGAAAATATTTTTGATCTAATGGACGTGCAAGGAAGTCATGTGTTGGACACATCAGATTTTTTTTTCACAGCTTAAGAATAATTAAATGGTAATTTTATTGCAGAAAAAATTTAATTAAAAAACATTCTAAAATGTCAGTTCTATTTTAAGCATTTTTAAAAACTAATTTTTAATTTTTATTTCATAGTTATACATTTTTAACAACAAACAAAAGTAATAAAAATCAGCTAGTTAATGATCATGAACTAGCATTACCTAAATAATTACCTCTATAATTGATTTTTATTGTTAGTCATCGTTAATTCACCAAGCTTCACTGCCAAGAAGGAAGAAAATATAACTATTTTAAGTGTAATTGAACACTTGTAATAGCCCATATTTTAATACCACCAACCAAACCTCTCCCCCGGAAAATAAATTATGTAGACAGAGATTTTTTTAATGTCATAGAAACTCCATTTTCAAATTTAACATAAAAATTGGTTAAAAAAATTTAATAAAATGTTTTTTCAAAAAAATTCAATTTTAAATTATTATGACTTTTTAATCAGCAAATAAAAACTGTTTAAGTGACATGGTCAGGTTATATACTTTATGAAATACTTCAAAACACGGAAAAAATGACATAAATCTCAACTCTCTAGGTCAAATTCGTCTTGAGTTACAGACGCTTAAAGATTATTATACCATGCAAACTGTCCGACTTTTTCAAAATTTCAAAACTCGGAAATAAATTGTTTTAAAAATCCGAAAAATTGCATTTTTCATCTAATGTGGTACTTCCACAAATAAACCCAAAATCATCAATATCTACAAACATTATGTCTAGACCGTTGGTAAGTTTTAATCGATTAATAAAACATTATCATAATTTTTTTTATTTTTATACTTTATTATTATTATTATTAGTAGTAGTAGTAATAGTAATAGCAGAACTGGGGGAAGAATGAATTACATTCCGACTTATAAGGTCACTTGCAAATTTTATTTAAAAATGTAGAGGCGAATTTGAGAAAGTCGAAGAAGACGTATCTGAGCTGTCAGGGTTATCATTAGTTAACGACCGTGAGCAAGGTTCCAGACTCCAAGAAAAGGCATGCGATTTTACATAGAAACAAAGACACAAGTTTTGAATTTGGAAAAAGAGAATTTTTTTAAAATTAAATTAATGTTATGTAATATTCGAAATATACCAAAGCAGAATAATATTGAAGAAAGGGAACACATGAAAATAGTTTAGGGCATTTTAATTTATTGTTTGGCCAGAAATTATCGAAAGAGGAAAAGAGAAATTCGATAGAAAACTTGAATATTTACAAAAATGACGTAAGCATTTAAAATTTTGACGATGAACTGAGTATTTTTTTCTTTGTTATTTTTGAACGAAAACAATGAAGTTGTGGCACAATGAAAGAAGTGCATCTGAAATTTACATGGTTGCACAAGAAATGTTATCAACTTTTCCTCGTGTAGGAATAACTTTTAAAGCATTTTTAACTCTACCCATATCAATCTCTTCAGGTGAAAGATCTTTTCCGGTTTTAAAACGCCGGAAGATCAATTTAAGAACTACGAGAGGGAAGAACGATTAAACATTTTGGCTTTATTGTATGTAAAGCAAGAAAGTTTGGCAGAGATAGGCATCACAAAAATTATTGATGAATTTGCAAATTATAAAGCAAGAAGCAAGTTCGTACTTTCAAGTACTTTAAGTCGTTGTGTATAGTTTCTTTTTTATAATGTGTAAGTTAGCAAACTTAGAATTTCATAAATTCTTTTATCTTTCTTTTTTTGAGAGTTTAATTTTATTGTTAAAGCAATTGAGTGAAAGCGTTCCGTGTTCCTATCTCACGAAAAAAACTGATAGTGCCCATAATGTACTAAATTTTGGAGGGAACTTGGGCTTAGGACCGCCGAAAATTTTACCGCCGGGGCCTCCAATAAGCTTGATCTGCCTCTGGTTAAGGGCCATTTGCACATTGGTCATGCGGGTAACCTGGTTCTGCTATCATTCATTTCCCAAGAAAGGCGGGAAAAAAACCTTTTACATAGCTTTCCAGTTGTACGTTACCGAACTCTCCCCTTTCTACGGAATAAAATAGTATACTAGATTGTAAGAAACATTTAAATGAATAATATAAAAAATAGCAATGTACAGCTGCGGGAAAAAAAAATGTCCCACTTGCTCTTTATTTCGCCGTCGTTCGTCATACAGGAAAGTTATATATACCATTCGCTTGCAAACAACGCATACTTTAATTTGCTATTAATTTAATTTGCATAAGGGGCCGTCTTCATATTTAATTCTGCATCAACTTCGTTTTTCTCAATGGCAACACTGTATTCTGACTTTATTAAACGAAAGAAAACCTTCAAATTACCCTGAATATAAATTTTCGCCAATTTTCTACGATAATTTCTGAGAGATATTGCGAATTATTTTTTGCGCGTTTTTAAGGGACTTTCTGCAAATTGAAAAACGTTATTTGCAGGTTCCGAACTTTCCGCCTTTCATTCATTTCGCTCAAGAGAGTTAAAAGAAATTAACATCATTTTCAAGGAAAATATTTTTTCCATCTCTCTTAAAGTTTTTTGTAGTAAGAATATCAAGGGTAGAAATGAGAATATTTAGTCAGTGGTCCAAATGACCCATTCATAAGTTCCTTGGTTCGTACACATGATTTAAAGGAATAATGCAAAACGACTGCTCACGATTTTGAAAATCTTTCTAATTTTGAAATTGTTATTGAGTATTTCCCTTGATGGTTCTGTGGAAGAATCCCACGAAAAAACACCAGACACTCCGGCAGTGTTTTGACGTAATGTCGGCACCGGCGAGATGGGGCCCTTTTAGGCACATTTTTTGTCTGGTTCATGGTCTGGCCTCCTCAGTAGTGCTCAAAGTTTCCTTAGACTAGACACGCAGTTAGATGTGCAGTGTAAATAGAACCATATTTTCATGTATATATATTAATTATGCTTATGTTTTGTAGTTAACCAAGAACGGATTGTGTTAATAATAAAGACCGATATTTTAATGATTAAAAAAGTGGTATAGTTTGAGATTTCCACTTCAAGGCCCGTGCAGACCCCCTCCCCGCCAATCTTTGCAGGAATCAGGTAAGAGCTTATGCTTTTTTACCTAGATTTATTGAGGGATTTGAAGACTCTGTAGATAAAATTCTACAAGTGGCGCCCGACGTGGGGCCTTGATTTGGAAAATATATTTGATTTATATTTAAATTGAATACCCAAAGTAGAAAATTGTCGGTCAATGTTCTGGAATAGTCTCAACGAACGGGAACGAAAGGTTCTATTACGAAATTGATAAACAAAATAAACAACACGTTGAAGGATGAGACCTCAACTGTTACTTTAAATTGGTTAGAAGAACAAAAGGCACTGTTAATTGATAAAGAAACGAAACTTACTGAACTCGATGAAAAACTAGAAAACGAAATAACAGATTTAAAGAAATTAGAAGAAGTTGAAACTAATCAAGAATATAGGGAGAATACAATTTCGGTTAAAGCAAAAATAAATTGTTGCATAAGAGACAGGAAAATTGAACGGGAAAATTTAAGTCACAAAAATCGAATTTATTAGCATTATCAAACGCAGCTACGCCCGTTGTTATATCGGAAAATAAAATTCGTATTAAATTGCCAAAAACAAACATTGAAAAATTTAATGGTAATTTTGAAAACTGGCAAGAATTTTGGTGTCAATTTAAGTCCGCTATTAATGTAAACGAAAGCTTGAACAAAGTCGATAAATTCACCTATTTAAAGAGTTTTCTTAAAGATTCGGCTCAGATTGCAATACAAGGACTTTCGATTTCTGAAGACAATTATGATACTGCCGTTAAAATTTTAGAAGACAGGTTTGGAAGAAAAGAGCATTTGATTCGAGCGCACATAAACAAGCTCTTAAATTTATCACTAGTTCGAAATTCTTCGAATCTTAAGGATCTACGTCAGTTGTATGACACGTGCGAAATACAAATACGCAGTTTAAAATCTTTGGGAATTGAATTGAACACGTACGGCAACTTATTGTTTCCTATATTAACTAAATTGATTCCTGATAATATAATGTTAAATTACAATAGGGATTATAAGGATGAAACTGAATCATGGGATGTTTGTAAATTATTAGAGTATTTAAAAATGGAAGTGGTAACGAGAGAAAGAACTCTGTCATTTCGAAGAAGGGAATCGGAAGAAGCGTAGGTTATAACAGCAAAGCATTTCTTAACCCTTTGAGGCGCAACCCTTTACCAACGCTGAAAAAAGGGCAGCCGTTGCCAAGTCGACAGCTGGCTGTGCCCGCGCACAGCCAGCTGCGTCAAATGGGTCTCTAGATCTGTGGCACGCGATGAACGTTTCGATCGTCCGCCATCTTGCTGGTAGTTAAGTCGAGCGATGGCAACGGCTGCCCTTTTTTCAGCATTGGGCAATCTATCCATCTGTTCTCGCTTCCTTCCATTTTTCAGCAGATGTCAGTGCTGTTAAAAATAATCGTGACCATTTTTTGACGGGAAAGGACGTGCTAAAAAGTAAAGGTTTCTCGTGGAGCTATGCCACCCGCAACTATTTTTATAGAAATCCAATCTATTCTTCGTGACTGGCAACAGTCAAAACGTCAGAGTTTGGTGTTCCCAGCGCGGGATCACTGCACGTTAAAGGGTTAAGGGAAAAGAACAAGATGATAGAGATAATGTATTTAAAAGGGGTTTTAAAGAGAAATATAAGGTACCTACTGCTGCTTTATTGAATGCCAGTATCGATAGTCAAAATTATCGCGTATTTGTAAAGGGAATCATGAAATAGAAAAATATCCGAAACCTGTTAATGAAAGGAAGGATATTTTAAAGAAAGAAGGCAGGTGTTGGAATTGCTTGAAATTCCATTTGGTTAGAGATTGTAAATTTAAAGGTAGGTGTAAATTATGTAGCCGAAAGCATAATACAGCGCTCTGCGAGACCAGCGAGAAAAAAGAGCCTAATTCTAACTCGGAAACTGTAGTATCGTCTATTCAAAACAAAAATGAGGGAAGGGAAATTTATTTACAAACCGCAACTGCATTAGCACTTGGAAAGGCTGAGAGGTAATCACTTCATTTTTTGCACTTTACAATAAGCAAACAGAAAATTACTGAATAAAAAATCTGGAAAGGATCGTTAAAATTTTACACCCAAAAGCATCAGACGCAAGCTAGTTTTTGAGCATTATAATCGAAACGCTGTTAAAATAATTACTGTTGCAATACATAATCATTATTTAACTAAAAAATATCGATAAAGCTCCTAGTATTGAAACGTCACCATATTTTTTTCTTTTTAAAACGACAAAAATTAAGTAGAGGTGAAATCAGTTGCAATGGCACTGATGTGTGCCTCGAAACGGGATGGTGGAAGATTGCGTGATGTGACCCCATCTGTGACAAGTACTGATAATATTTCACCGTTGTAACATCCCATTTTACGACTCTCGTGTTTGATCAACAAAAGGTAATTGTAGATCCACCATCATTCTACAGTTTCGGACCAAAGAAAGCATTCTTCTGCCGAAAGAGTAGCCGGCCGATGCATCTCCCAAAATTGGACTCTAAATCAACCTTAGCCGGGACTCTAAATCAACCTCAAAACAAGAAAATTAATTTTTCGATAATGACAAAGGTTTAAAAGCGAAAGTAAGTATATTTGCTGGGCATGTAGGCTTTTTTTTTTTATTTCTCCTGCACTAATGGTTTTCTTTTCTTTTTTTATTAGTGTTTGTTAAAGTACATGCCTAGGAAATTATGGTTTCATACAGCCTGTAACTCCATGTTCAAAAAGACTGTCAAATTCGTATTAGAAAATAATTTAAAACATTAGAAAATAATTTTTAAAAATCTCATTTTAAAAAAAAACATTTCAAATTTCATCTATACACTAAAGTGCTTTAAGAAAAACTTAATTTGTACCTATTACAGTATATGTCTTTATATTGGGCGATTTAAAAGTGATGTTGCAATGATTATCTCTTAAACCGCAAGTGATGGAAACAGAAACATCCTTTCAATGAGAAAAGTTGTTCAAATTTAGAGTAGCTTTTATATAAGGTAAATTTTTTACAAAGGGCCGTATGCATATTGAAATACAAAATTTAATTTTTATATTGTCCTTCCTTTGCTATCACTAATATTTAGGAAATTATTACTCTGTGTTGTGTTTAAGACGGTAAATAAAAAAGTCCCATGTCTATGAGTGAGATAAGATAGTGGGGTAGAATATTTCACACATTTTGCATAAAATAAGCGCTTCAAGATAATCTATATTTAAATAATTTCCAAACAAAAAGGTCCGTATCGCAATGATGTCCGTGGATATGAAAAGCAAAATCCGTTTCATATCCGTATCCGCGGATATAAGAAACAAAAATCCGTTTTCATATCCATATCCGCGGATATAAAAACAGTTGACCGTATTCATATCCTCATCTGCAGATCTAGCTTTTTAACGACCCCGACACACCTTTGATTTGCACGCGTAAAAAAAAAAAAAAAAGAAATCTTTTGAAATTGGGAAAAATTAGGCGCCTTTTTTTCAAGTTAAGGTTTCATTATCTATCAAGAAACCAACATGATAGATATTCCATTCACTTGAGGGATGTTTCAGTAATGTGCGAACAAAATGCCATCGCAGAAAATCTTGATCGTTTCGGACTTGAAACGAATAGATAAAATCAAACTTTTTAATTAAAAAATTAGGCAAAAGTTTATTTTAATTACATATATTCGTTTTCAAGGCCACATGTACACATTTACGATTCACAAGATGTGTTACCCAACCCCACCCACATACGCAGACAAAACTCAAAATCAATCAAAGTTACTGCAGTGTTCATAAGTAATAATTTTAATTCCTTACCTTGGTTAACGTTTCGGTAGCAGCTGTTTGTAATCCTTCAACCAAAGAACCTGCAGTGTTTTGCCCACTTTGTAAAACATTTGACTGTACTTGGGTTACTGCTCCCAGAGCAGCCGTGGGAAGTTGCTTTAAGTCCGAAAACATGTCTTGGGCTTTTGTCTGCACATCAGCTATCGTGTGCTGAGCTTTGTGAGGAATCTCTTGCAAAGTGGAAATGAGTTCCTGAGATTTGCCCTGAACGCCACTTAACAGATCTTTAGCCGCCGATGGTAACTGCTGTAAATTTGTACCACCTCCAGACTGTAGACCGGGCAGACCTGCAGCGAGGGCTCCTAGTGCCATGGTTGGCAGTTCCTGAAAATTATCGGAAGCTTCACGCGATTTGATTTGTACTTCGTTTTCAATGTTCGATAAAGTCTCATTCGCATCTTTTTGAACACCGACTAAGCCCTCCTCGACTTCTTTACGTTTATTTTGCAACTCTACATTTGCTGTGGAAACGTACCCTTCAGCTTTATTCGTCACGTCCTGGATTTTTGACTCTACATCTTTTGCAGTACTTTTCAGCTGTGTTTCTGCACCTTCGACCCGCGATTTAATTTCTGATTCAGCTGTAGATGCGAGACCGTAGGCTTTGGTCTGAATATCTACGACTGCGTTTTCGGCTTCTTTCATCTTGCTCTGAAGCTGTGCTTCTGTAGAAGTAACTGTTTCTTCGGCTTTAGATTTCACCTCATCTGCTTTAGACTGAAGCTGTATTGTAGCCGTAGAAACCGCATTTTTAACCGCTTCTTCTGCTTTGGTTTGTATGTTCTGAACTGCAGTTTCGGCTTCTTTAGCTTTTGCTTGAACGGCTGCTTCAGCTTCTTTAGTTTTATCTTCAATTTGTTTAGATGCTTCCAGGACGGTTGACTGTGCTTTAGACTGGATATCATAAACTTTGGATTCTGCTTCTTTTTTCTTTTTTTCCAATTCGGCTGTTGCTTCATTAACAGTGTTTTGAGCTTTGGCTTGAACATCTTGAGCTGCTTTTTCCATTTCTTTCGCTTTCGTTTCAAGTTGGTTTGTCACATCATTGACTGCTGCTTGCGCTTTTGACTGCATACTTAATACTGCTGTTTCTGCTTCTTTAGCTTTAGTCTGAAGAGCCTCTTCAGCTTCTTTGGCTTTAGAAGCAGCAAGAGCTTTAGCCTCTTTAGCCTTAGCTTCAGCTTCTTTTGCTTTAGCCCTTAGGGCTGCTTCCGCTTCTTTGGCTTTTGCTGCTAATGCGGCTTCAGCTTCTTTAGCTTTAGCCTCAGCCTCTTTAGCTTTTGCCTGAAGGGCAGCTTCAGCTTCTTTAGCCTTAGCTTTAACCAGCGCTTCGGCTTCTTTAGCCTTTTCTTCAGCTTCTTTTGCTTTAGCTTTAGCCAGCGCTTCAGCTTCCTTTGCCTTTGCCTCAGCTTCTTGAGCTTTGGCTTTAAGAGCTGCCTCGGCCTCTTTGGCTTTGGCTTTGGCAAGTGCTTCGGCTTCTTTAGCTTTTTCTTCTGCCTCCTTCGCTTTTGCCTTTAAGGCAGCTTCAGCTTCCTTAGCTTTTTCTTCCGCCTCCTTTGCTTTAGCTTTCAAGGCAGTTTCGGCTTCCTTAGCTTTTTGTTGAGCAGCAGCTTCAGCCTCTTTTGCTTTACTCTGAACATCAGATATTCCCTTTTCTGCTTTGGACTTATAATCGAGGGCAGTAGATTCAGCTTCTTTAGATTTAGATTCTAGGAACGAACTCGTATCTTTAACAGACTTCTGAGCTTGAGACTGCATCGATAACAATGAATTTTGAGCTTTCTTTTGAGCGCTGTCTACATTAGATTTGATTTCAGCACTGGTTTTGTTGACGATGTCTTCGACTTTATTCTGAGCATCCTTGACTGTGTCAGTGACTGCTTTCTCTGCTTCTTGAGCCTTTGAATCCGCTTCGTTTTTCAGATTATTTGCGCTCTCTTCGAGTTTGTTTTGGGCTTTCTGCACTTCTTGGGATACTTCATTTGCTTTGTTTTGCATTTCTGCATTGACATTATTCATGGCCTTCTCGGCCTCGGATTGAATATCCTTTGTGGTCTTGGAGAATGTAGACGTCAAAGAGCTGATACCGGTACCCTTCTTCTGTAAAAAAAGAAATAGTCTAGTTAATAAATATCCGCATATGTTTTAGCTGTAATTTAACAGAAATACGTATAAAAAGAAGTCTCACGATGAAATGTTAATAAAAGTCTAGAAACTAATCGACTAATTTAAAACTAGGTTGTAGAACCAAATGAAAGTCGTCAAAACAACTTTTTTTATGAATCATGTAAGCCGTACTGTTCTTCCCAAACAATCCATTTGTTTCTTTCGAGAAATTTGTGCAACAATTTCTTCGAATTCATATGGGGATACCTTATGCGCCTAGTTCCGAGTTGGGACAACGCTAAGGTTTGATTTGTTTCATCTTTAGTCATCAGACATCAGCCTATCACCACAAAGCATTTGAGAGATTTCAGTTACGATGAACATAGATAACATCGTATGAGGAGACTTCGTCGTATCGTATAGACGAATACATCATCGTATAGATGACGTTAACATACAACCAAATTGGGTTTTTTTTTTTTTTTTTCGTAACAGTTATTAAACTTGTTAGTCCATACTATTTTTTGCTTTCTGCCTGCAGATGATTATTGTCAATAGTATTTTCCCTGCTAACAGTGTGATTTAGCGCCAGCAATGAAAAACTACTACGCATTTCCAAGTTTTTAGTTTTACCCTAACTCTATTTCTATTGTCTTTGCCAACAGCAACCAACTAGCAATTACCAATGATTTTTGGTAGTTGCTTAAGCGTAAGATACAGCATGGATTCTGAAGACCCAGGAACATGTGAGAGGTAACTTTTCCGAAGCTTCGGTCGTGAAAACCCACTTAACGTTAACTTCGCGGTCATTTCAGAAAAGTCGCTTTAGGCGAAGTATTTACAATCAGTGACTACGGAGATGGAAATAAAACAAGTGACTAATAAGCAGCACCTGCTTTTACAGGAGAAAATAAAGGAAGGGAGGTGTCACGCACTTTTTGTAAATGAATGGTAAAAAAATCATCGGCATCAGCATGCGACCTTGGACTAGAAGTAAGTATGTATTCACTACGGCGAACAGAGAGGCTGCTTCTGACCAAGGTTACTCACGTTATATAATTGACGCAGGATCCGGATGTGCGTCTAGCACTTCCTGGAGCAAAGATCTCTTCAGGTGTTTTAGAAATCAGGAAAGGCATAACTATCACTATGTGAGTTGATATACCAGCCGCTGGCTACTGGAGGGGACACAGAATAAAATATTTTCGTAACTTTTCCCTCACTTTCATTAAGAGATGGAATCAAGCAAGGAAGAAAAAACACGCCGAGGGCACCGATTATAAAACATTTTTAACACGATATCATTTAGGCATACACTTAAGAGTTAACCTGTTTCACTCTCTCCTTTGCAAAGTTGCGACCACGGAAATTCCTTTCCCGTGCCTTTATCGTTGCTTTCCGGCATAGGTCTTTGAATTCTGTCCCAGCGTCGCGACAGTTGGAGTGAAAGAGTTAATTATACGTCAAGCCTAATAAATTTTAGTACATGCATATAGGTCTTTACATTCTGAATCGCCATTTTGAACTAGAAAAGGTATGAAGCTTGTAAGTATAATGTCAGAGCGAATGGAAATAGACAGGTGTTCCTCGCACTAACACGAATATCCTAGCTGAAGCGATTTCTTATTATTAACGAGAAAGTCTTGTTGTGAATTTTCCCTTAGTCCGTGACATCTTCGGGCGAGGAAAAAAAGCGCTTCTGCAATTAGTAGCATAAGAAGATTTTCATATATCATAAACTAATTCATGGTGTATTTTGTAAAGTGAAATTCAGTTGTGCACGGTTTATTTCCCACATAATTTATATCATTTTTTATTATATTATTTTTTACATTGTTTTTTCTAATGAAGAAAATAATAAAAAATTAATATTTTTTTAACTATTGCTTAATTTGTTATTATTATTATAAATTCACAATTGCATAAGATTTTACTGAAAGATCCATCATTACAATATTAAAATTAGCTGTTACTGCAAATCTCTTTATTTAATAAAATAATACACAACATTTTACATGTCGCATAGTATTGGAAAACTTTTATTGTCTTTAAGAAGAGTTTAGTGGATATAATAAATAATTTTATTAATGTTAATCAATTAAAAAATACAAGCATAAGAAAAGGGAAAAAAACAACCAAGATGCTCATTTTAGTGAATTGGTAAAAGTGGAAATAAAAACGTTGCGTAGCCAAGCAAAAAATCCTGTTAGTGTGGCCACTTCTATAAAAGATACCAGGGAGTAGATTTTGTTCTTCCGTGAGTTTTTTTCATTACGAATCTTCGCGGCATTTAATTTTTTTTCCCTTTGATGTGCGGTACACTTTAGCTGAATCTGAATCGAAGTTTTTAAATACAGGCTTTGGAACTCCACAGTAAAGAAATAGACACGAGCATACGAGGTATGAGCATCCATTAGGGCAGGCAACAACTTGCAGCTGATAAGCAGAAAATAAATGTCAGTATTTTCAGATGAAAAATGTTCGACCATTGAGCTCAAAAACATTCCGAGTGTTGGATACAGCAGCATCATTTAGTAGGGAATAGATCGCTAAGCTCCTTCCGAATACAGCGATGGTTGTCTTCTAGGCGTATGATTATGTTCATGCTGTCCAGAAAGGGTTAAAAAAACAGACAACACAACACAACGAGGTTAGCGAATGGAACTCAGGACATCTGCTGTTAGTGAGGGATGAAAATCCCCAGGAGCGGACAGAGGAGGGGAGTAGACATAGTACGCCCCATGCGGCACTTGCCTCGTCGTACTGGAAGGGTTGCTGAGTGAACAAGCCCGGCACGGGCGGCGGCAGCGGCGCCTGTCTTTTTGTGGGACGGCTCTCCTCTTTTACGACTGGATGGTAGAATTCGGACGACGTCTGACTGACGGTGGACGTCGGTCTTGTGCTCAGGGGGGTATCCGATAGGTCGGAATCCAGCTGAAAGATATTCTGCATTTAGAGGACGAAAAAAAGAAAAGATTGCTCATCCTAAGGGGCTGAGGGAGAGGGAAAAAGGAATGAGTCGAAGGCAGATCTAGGTGTGTACAACTTGGTATAACTAATCTTGCATCATTTCGAGACATGATAATAACACGCGCACAAAATAATGAAATAAATAGGGATGTTTGCGAGATGAGAAACGGGGCTGCCTCTTACGGATAGCAACTGCAAATATCTATCCCATCTCGCAACAATCCCTATAAAATAAAATAAGATTGACTAAAATAAACTAGAACAAAAAGTAAAAGTCAAGCTACAAAAAATGCACAAAATCCCGTTGTGGTCACAAAGGGACAGGAGTGCATTCAATTCTTTCAAATATTTTATTGATTTCGGTGAAATGTTAGGAATTAAATCTCCTCACGAGACTAAACAGAGCTGTTGTCTTCTCTTTCGCCATTTGGCGCCTGGAACGATTCTCTGGTTTACGGTCCTCTCACAAATAGGTTGTAAACCAGATAATCATCAGAGTCCACATAAAATCAGAGGTGATCGAAGTCGAAGCCAGCAAGGGAACGAAGTTATGTCTTTTCTTTTTACATACCCAGTCAGAAAAATGGCATTAGGCTAGCGTTAGCCAACAGCTGAAAATAACGAAAACTAAGCAGTAACACAGAATAGAACAGGCATTATATTAAGATTAGAAGAATTTTTGAAAAACTTTTAAGTCTGTCTAATTCAAAATAAGGGAACCAATTTTGCCAGAAGAAAAATCATTTCCCTTATTTTGGGAATGAGTGAAAGAATTGAATGGTTGTATATTGCAAGAACGATTCATTTTTTTGCTCTTTGATGGAATCTACGTAAAAATTAATACGATTTACCTCTTTTTTTCCCCCTCTTTTCTATTTCGGCCACATCATACAATATAGGGTCTAGAGAGTGTAGCAGTAACTTTTGTCTAACCAAAATCTATTTTCCTCAATTTCCAGTTCGGTAGGAGACTTGAAAAATCTCTCTCTAAATGTTAAAATCTTTAGGTATTTCAGGAATAGGAGATGATATTCTTAACTTGAAATAGTAGAGTAATGTAAGATTTTAAAAATCATTTTAACGTTCTTCCGTATCAAATGTGGGCACTATCATCTCTAAAAATTAAAACTAAAATGCTTTTGTAGCATAAAAGATAAGAAATCTTAATAAATGATAAGAAATCTTAATAAAACTTAAGAAATCTTAAAATAAAAATAATCTGTTTTATAACGAAAATAAAAAATAGCTCTAATTTCACAAAATATGAAGAGAAAGATATATAACTGACCTTGCTGGAAAATGATGGGAAGAATGATTTCTGAAAAAAAAAGAAAAGAAACAAATGTTAAATGTGCAGGAGTAAATGCAAACTAATAGCAGAGTTTATGTAAAGGCAAAACTGTGTTGGATTGCATAGTAGATTCAAGAGCATCTGAATCTGCCACCAGATATTACCATTAGTTTCGAATGTACGCTTTTTAACGTACCAGGTAGTTAGTTGAAAACTTCGTCGATGCATCGTACAATCTATAGTAGATTCATGCACTTCAAAAAGCACTCATTTCGCTTAGAACTCATGATTAGAAATGGGAATACACACCATCGACAAGCATACTGAAGCAACAGACGCATGGAATGCAAAATATGTCTCGTACGTCGTGGATTCAACATATCCAATCTTTGCAGCTCGTGTATCTGGTACATTCTTGTACCCATATACTTTTAGAGTACTGTATGCACACAAGTGTACGTCCCAAGATTTATTTATAAACACGCAATAACACCAGAGGAGCCACAGTTTCTGAGACCACAATTTGCTTGTTTAAATAACGGGGGACGATTTCAACTCTTGAGAAGGGGAAAAAACGAGTACGCGCTAGCTAGAGGCAGTAGACACATTAGCATTTTTGGTGTGTGCGTATAGTTCGTATAACTTCTGCGCCGTCTGAATTTTGCTGATTGTGCATCTTGCTGCGTGCCCAGTCTCACCCAATGAGCATTTTGGGGTAAAAATGTGGGTATTGACATTCGAAAATTTTCAATTAGGTGGGATGAGAGACGGGTACAGCAGCGTAATATCGGGGAAGCAAGCACACAATTACATGCTTCTTCTCGGACACTAGTCTATGCATCGTGACGGAACGTTTCGATCAATGCTGTGAATGTGTAATAAGAGGTGGCAATACAACCACTCTTAGATGATGTGAAAGACAAAAGCATGGTGCAGAGTGATTTATCCAGGAGGACATTTGGCATACTAACATACATTATTCAGGTATTTCCCCATCAGCTCCTGTCTTATTGTCAGTATCTTTGGAGAATCTGACGGGAGATTCCTGACATCTTTGGAGGTTAGCCAAGAGCCTTACAGCAGACGCTTCCAGCTGTTAGTGGATGCGATGTATCAATATGAGATGCGATGTCAAGCTCTCACGGACAACAAAGAGATGATCTTTACAATATATCATGATCAAAATTATTGATGCGACGCGATGCATTAAGATATGAATATGTATCCAAACATGTGGTATAACTTGGGTGTGAAACAGTTTTTGTGGCTATCATTGCGATGCACAGCTAATGAAAACGGAGAAGGCCCATTTACCTGATACCTGGTAATTTTTCATCGCAAATAAAAAATTATACATGGCAATTTTCATGAATAATCCATATTTTGGTTGTATAAAATAACTATACATAAAGAAAACGTAAAAAGAAAGAAAGCAAGATCTACGTTCATTCGGAGAGGCAAAGGTACACCAGGAACAGAATATTCATAAACTCAAAACAACGATTTCCTTCTGTCTGTCATGCATAAAATTTACCGAAGACTTCGCCTTTATTTAAATACACAGCATCTTAATTATTATTTTTTTCGATGGAAATATATAACTCTATGTCTTCTTCCACATTTCCAAATTTCGGTCGTATTTATCATAGGATACTATATTTTGCTTACTTCAATATGCTTGGACAAAAAAGGCGTTGATGTATTACAAGGTGGCTACAAGATCTGAGAAAAAAAATTCCCTGAGAATTCCCTGATTATTCCATGATTTTGCAAAAACTTCCCTGATTCTATTACGTATCACAAAAACAGTTAACTTTTGTTTGCATGAATAGCAATGAATATATTCAAAGAGCACATACATGTATTAGTAACAAGAATGAAAAATGTCTGCTTATTGGACTCTTCCATGTAAAGTTCAAATTGCTTAAACAGAAAGTAGCAATGAATAAAACTAATCACTCAAGTAAGACCTTCCAAAAAATGCCAGAATGAAAATTTTTGATTTGGAGAGTATTTGTGTTAAATTTAGAAATGAAATTGTCTATCATTCATATTTACAGGACATACACAAAACTGGCAATCGATTTGGTTTTAATTATTAAACCATACCGGATAACCTACTAAGAGAACATGATTCTTTATCAAAATCTTTTCAGATTAGTCCCCACAAAATTTCTCAAAATCTTAATACAGTGGACTCGATTAATCAGGATGAGATGATTATCCGGAACATCATAGCCAAAAATGTTATTGAAAACCTTAAAACAATATACAATATAAACTTGCTCTTTAACTTAGTAAAGAAGGATACGAGAATGATTCTTAGTTTTCTTTGCTACATTCTTTTTGAGAACAGTAATAAAAGTAGTTTTTCATGTTGATTGCGTAGAGACATTAGTAAAAAGCACCCCAGTTAAGAAATAACGAGGATAAATTTTTCATCAAATTTTATCAGATGAAATTTGCAGAAAAAAAATCTTTTAGTGTGTCACTTTTTTTTTTTTTTTTTTTAAACCAAGGAATTTTGGAGAATGTCCAAAAAGATTTGAAATTATCTTCCATAAAGCATCAAAAATGAACCCACGATGGTGAATTTAAATTCTTTAAAGGGTAAATGAGGGTGGGGGGAAAGAAGACATCATTTCATTCGATACAAAACAGTGAAATAAACAACATTTGCTCTTGCATTGTACTAATTTAATTGTAAATATAAATAACATTCAACTTTATATTCATTCTCTTTATTTTGCATTAATTCAATAATTAACGTCCTATTGTATGATAATTTAACATTGTATATGATTTTTTTTAAATTTTCATCAATTTTGCAAAGTTTGATATTTGCTTATCCGGGACGAGATTTTTCCTGACTATCCAGGTTAATCGAGAGTCTTCTGTATAGAATATGAATGCAAAAAACATAAATTCAAATAAATTAGTAAACTTTGACATTTAGTATGAGTTGTTAAAAAAAATCACTGACTTGAGTATTTTGATATTGATAAATCTATTAAATTGAACAAATATTATAAAAGCATATCATTATTGCTTAGCAATAGCGAAAAGGATTTTATAGCGTATGCTGTTGCCAACAAATGCTGAAGTAAACTTTGAATTTCCCTGATTTAGGAGTCATTTTTGCAGAATTCCCTGATATTTCCCTGATTTCTCCAGCAATGCATAACTCCCTGATAATTCCATCATTTCCCTGATTTCCAGGTTCTGTAGCCACCCTGTATTATGAATACGCAAAACCTCTCTTCCCGAGAGTTAAAGTTAAAAAAAAAAATTAATATACAGAAACAATGTACGATTTATAAAATGATGCACCGTTCACGTTGAAATAGGAACACCGGTACACTTACATTCTTTTCCTTTTTGGGCGTGGAAAACGGGTCTGCAATGGGTCCTTTGGTCTCCTCTACTTTTACACTCTCCTGATATTCAGTGAAGACAGTTTTCTGGAAAGCAAATACAACAAAATACACATGTAAAGTGATGAACTGTAAACATGACATTTTAGATAGAGAACAGCGAATGGTCGGTATCGGAAAACAAAACATTAACCTGAAAATTCTGAGATAACACAACGAAAGGAGATGAGGAATATTTTCCTTCGAGCTTGTAATTTTCAAAATCATGTTTTGCACGAATCTGTCTATTCTAAAAAAAAGTAAAGGCCGCTGTCGCTGTCAATAGCTTGTGGACCTATCTCCTACTAAACCGTGGGGATTTGAGTTTCGACTAAGGTGCCCACAGATTCGAAAAATTCCGAGGAACCTGCTAAGCTGACTTAAATTTCGAAAATCGAATTATTTTAGAAGATATTAATAAAAAACTGAAAAAATAAACAGAATGGTTGCCAGATTTGGCATAAAATCATTCCTTCCTTTGCAACAAAGCGTTTCCAAGTATCTAGAATCGCGTAAAATTTACAAAGTTAACACAAAAAGCCTAATAACTTCTTCACCGTTTGCACGATCCGCTTGAAAAATTTCATGATCATGTATAAAAATATAGAAAACGATCTGCGCTTCTTTAAAAATCTGAAAATCCACCTGTTCCCTCCTTTTTAAGCGATTTTTCGCTATTTTCAGCACCATTTTATTTCCGAGAGTCAAAAAAGTAAATCATTTGCGTGACAAAATTACCCTTTTCAAGTGAATACGACGTCATACAATGGGATTCAAATTCGTTTAAAAAAGATTTTCCAGATTACACAGTTTATTATCATTTTTTTTTTTCCACAAATAAATCGTTTGCATGGACATGAGAATAGCTATGTACACAAAACGAAATCTTTCGACTGCGAAAAGATTCCGCGAGTTTCCAGAACAGCATGAAATTTAATTTGGGTATCTATCTCTCTATTCTAAAAAAAAGTAAAGGCCGCTGGCGCTGTCAAAGCTTGTTAGCCTATCTCCTCCTAAACCGTGGGGATTTAAGTTTCGACTAAGGTGCTCACAGATTCGAAAAATTACGAGGAACCTGATGAGCTGACTTAAATTTCGAAAATCGAATTATTTTAGAAGATATTAATAAAAAACTGAAAAAATAAACAGAATGGTTGCCAGATTTGGCATAAAATCGTTCATTCCTTTGCAACAAAGCATTTCCAAGTATGTAGTATCACGTGAAATTGTCAAACATGAAGTAGAAATACACCCATTTTACGCCAAAATAAAAACTACATGAAATAAGTAACTCAAAATGTGTTACACAAAGTTGACAATTTTCAAATAGTAAGTTCGCTTAGACAACAGGAGTTTAGAATTAGCGATTATCCGTTTTTCCAAAACAGAATAACTAATACCTTGAAAATGAAAAATAATTAAAATGCAGATTATTTTAAAGCCGGTTCAGTCCAGCTGGATTATTGTCTACCAGTAGAAATATTTGGCGGCATTAACTATGCTATTATAGCAGTTATAGTACACTTTGGATATTTGCCAGCGCAGCGAGATGGTATAATTTGTGGTGCTAAGTACGCCAATCTGCAAAGAATTGTGAAAATGAAAATATGGATAACCGTTTTCCGGGAACCTTAAATGAACAGTAATTATAGGTCGTGAGCATGTGTCAATCACCAAATAATGAAAAGTCGCCATGGGTGGCAAGCTATCCTACCTGTTCCGTAGTTTATATCAAAGAAAACATATGAATTACTGTTTTCTTAGAGCTAATTATTAACTATACATATACACAAGTCGCCATATTATGAAAATTCTCCATAATTGGCTAATACGCAAGGCGTACCATGGGTTTCACATAATTACAAATAGTGCGAGGTTTAAATTTTTATGTTCCAAGCAACATGCAAGAACCAAGCAATGTGTAGCTCGAAGGGCAAATTCGAAGGGTGTCCAATAGGTTTTACATTATTAAAAATACAGCTGAAACAGATGTTCTGATTTTATTACGCTTTAGCTCCTAATTAATATAACTTTTGAATGGCAACATTAAATATCATTGTGTTTCTGAGGAGTGCAAATAATTTTTCCAGCGATTATAAGCGGAGTCCGCACTCCAGGTGGAGTATAGCTCAGGACCCGTACAACACTTATTCCCATAACAAAATATCTTCCGTGTTATGAGGGGGAGGGGATCTACTGTAGTGTGAAGTTTAAATTTTTATGTACCAATGAACCTGCAAGAACCAAGCGATGTGTAGCTCAGTAACATTCTATCTGATCCAATCTTCGGGTTTTGTCTGTTGAAATTATGTCTTTTTTACGAATAAGCCTGATTAGGGGCCGAATGCCTCATACGAAAAGCGAGCGTAGCGAGTCTGGGAGCCTTGGCCCCTAGTCGATAAAAAAATAACACAGGATATAATTATGAGTGCGTTAGAGAGAGATTTCGAGGTCAGACTTTGCATCCTGCTATGACTATTTGCAAAATTGCACACGTTTTAGAATAATTTCAATGAAAACACCATACGCTAACGATTCAATTAAGCACCCAAATCATCTAATCCAGTGGTTCCCAACTGGTGGTCCGTGTACAAGTACTAAGTGGTCCGCGCAGCGGGTGAGTGTTAAAAAAACATGTAATCATTATTTCTTGAGGTAGAAAGGCAAAAAGCGTAATTGCTTGTGTCATTTTAAGAAAGAAAAAAAAAGAGAGATGTTTATAATTCCTTTAAGTAGGGAAATTCGGAAGGCACAATATTAAATATAATTCGATAAAATATTGTAGCATCTTAGCCAAGCTTTTGTCTTCGGCTATTATTACTTGTAAACAGGGTTGATTAACTCTTTCTAGCATCTCTGAGTGAATGGAAATAACATTCTCTGCGCTTTTCTTAATTTTTCATTTTATCATTACACTTGCTGAAGTATCCGTCAACGACGGGTTAACACTTAATGCAAATTTCCAAAAAGCCAAACTTTCGTCAGATTTGTAGGAGTAAAGTGAATGGGAGTAGCAATTGGCAAAAGTAAGAAAGCAAAGTTATAACTTTTGTGTATTTAAAAAAAAAATGCCGACTAGAAAATAACTAAGTAATTTCATTTCATTCGCTTTAGTCGTTAAAATGTGATACGCGAATGAATATTTACGCATTTTGAAATAATTTTCGCGGAATCTCAACATTTAATCAATTGGAAACCTAGAATTTAAGTTGAGAGACCACCTTTCATGTCACCAAATTTCGTTTCATCCCCTGTTGTATTTATTACGTGATACTGGAACACACATTTACGCATTTTAAAACACTTTTCGCAGAATCTCAAAATGTAATCAAAAGATTTTTAAAATTCAACGCCTATAATTTAAGGTCAGAAATCACCTATCATGTCACGAAATTTCATATCATTCGTATTAGTCGTTATTACGTGATGCTCGAATAAATATGCGCGCATTTAGGAAGAATTTTCGTAAAATCTCAAAATCGAATAAAAATATTTTAAAAATTCTACACCTATAGTTTAAGTTAAGCATCCACCTATTATGTCACCAAATTTCATATCATTAGCTTTCACCATTACTACGTTAAGTTCGAACAACTATGTACGTATTTTGAAAGAATTTTCGCAAAATCTCAAAATTTATTCAAAATTTTCAAAAAAATCAACACTATAGTTTAAGTTCAATGACCGCCTATCAAGCCACCAAATTTCATTTCATTCGCTTTATTAAGTAATGCGTGAACAAAGATTCCTTCAGTTTGAAACGATTTTCGCAAAATCTCAAAATTCAATCGATTTTTTAAAATTAGATGCTTATAGTTTGAGTGACCACCTAACATTTCACTAAATATCATTTCATTCATCTGTAGCTATTACGTGATGTACAAACACAAATTTACGCAACGCTGCTTGAAACGATTTTCGCAAAATCTCAAAATCTAATCGAAATTTTTAAAAAATTCGAAGCCTATATTTTAAGTTGAGTGACTACATATCATCTCACCGAATTTAATTTCATTCGCTTCAGTCGTTATTACGTAATGCGCAAACAAAAAAGCATACAGAATGACAGACAAACAAACTTTTATTTGAGGGTCGTACTGGATTCCCAGGTGCTTGAAACGGATAGAAATAGCAAAATTTTTGAATTCCAAGTAATGTTCCCACTAAAACCCACTAGCTCTTTATTTCGCCGTCGTTCGTCGTACAGCAAAGTCATATATACCATTCGTTTTCAAATAACGCATACTTTAATTTACTATTAATTTCAGTTGCATAAGGGGCTATCTTCATATTTAATTCTACATCAACTTCGTTTTTCTCAATGGCAACACTGTATTTTGACTTTATTAAACGAAAGAAAACCTTCAAATTACCCTGAATATAAATTTTCACCAATTTTCTACAATAATTTGCGGAGATATTGCGAATTATTTTTTGCGCGTTTTTAAGAGACTTTCTGCAAATTGAAAAACGCTATTTGTAGGTTCCGAACTTTTCGCCTTTTATTCATTTCGCTCGCGAGATTTAAAAGAAACAAATATTATTTTCAAGGAAAATGTTGTTTCCATCTCTCTTAAAGTTTTTTGCACGGAGAATATCGAGGGTAAAAATTAGAATATTTATCAATGGTCCAAATGACCTGTGAGTTCAAAACTTCCTTGGTTCGTACACATTATTAAAAGGAAAAATGGAAAACGACTGCTCACGATTTTGAAATTGTTATTGAGAATTTCCCTCGATGGCTCTCTTAGACAGGAGAAATGTTGGCAGGAGTGAGAGGCTGCTGCTCTCTGCTCTTCTAACTACAAGCATGAATGTTACTCAGCTACGGTCGAACTAAAAGAATGGTTTCATGATTGAAAATTTAGTTGTTCGAATTTCATTTTCTTCATTTAATAGTATCGTCTGCAATGTGCAATGAATACTCTTATAAGACTTATTTAAATTTATAAATAAGTCTTATAAGAGTATTTTAATTTTTGTCAGATGAAAATTTAGACAGAAAAACAGGATTTTGAAAGTTTTTTGAATGTTTGATAAAATATGGGGAAGTCCAAAGACCTAATGTTTCCAATATTAAAAAAGGTGAAATTCATGCTTGGAATGTTGAGGATGTTAGTTTTTCAGAAATAGGACGTTGTATTAGAATACATACATCTACTGCATCTAATTCTATACCTAGAAAATATTTTATTTGTGGGATATGGTAGCGGACGCAACAATAGACGCTTTATAGAATCACCATCAAATTGTAAAAACCTCTAATTTATTTGCTTCAAAATTTGATATTTTTTAATACCGCTATATTTTACTGTGTTTTTGCACAAAAGAAATCTAATTTACGTTTATTTTGAACAATTGAAAAAATGTCACTTAATAAATTTATATATGGTCCCTTAACTCAGGAAAATAACACATTTTATTTTATATAAATTAAACTACTGAGCGTAAAAATTTGAAAATTTGCACAGCCATGTAATATTATTTTCTGCGTCTATTTCCATCAAAATTTGGCTAGGTCGCTATTCATAATTTTTGTAAATATTAATTTAATAATTCATAATTCAAAGTAATATTTTATTAAAAATCATAATAATAGTGAATTATGTTTGGGTCGTTTAGTTGTAATAGTAGGAATAAAAATCAGCTTCTTATTATCAATATTATATGAGATATGAATTAAAGTATGAAAAAATATTTTAACATATGGGGAGGGGGATTTTGGAAGCTCAGAACTCACCTATTTTTAGTTCAAATTTATTGTTACGTTAAAAATTGGTATCGGGGTTAAAATGAGCTAAATTTTTGAAATATGAAGTGACATCTAGGGGTTGCTATTGAGAAAAAAAAAGTTGGTGCGAATTTTAATATGTAGGTGGGCCCTTATGCAATTTTCATGCATAGCAAATTAAAGTGTACTTCAATCGTAAACGGGGCCTCACCATGGCACAGTGGTTATATCACTGAAAATGGTAGACGGCTGAAGTGTGAAGGTCCCGGGTTCGGGTCCCATTTGGTCGTCGATCTAACGGTCTGGAGTTTTGGTAGGTTTTCTCCAGATGTAACGTGAATTAGCGTTAGAACCCCTTAGAAAGTCCCCCTACCAAGGCATCCCTCATCTTAGGCAGATACCCCTCGCGCAGGTTCGCCTTAATGACACACAATCACAATCAATCGTAAACGATAGGTATCTGTAACTTTGCTGTACGACGAACGACGGCCGAAAAAAGTACAACAAATGGGCCTTTTTTTTCCGCAGCTGTACTTACAAAAGCCTAATTTTACATAGATTTTGTGGATTATTTTATGACCCCTCCTCCCCGAAGGAATTTTTTTAAATGGTCCGCAGGTAAACTGGAAGTGGAAAAGTGGTCCGTGTAAGTTGAGTTGGGAACCACTGATATAATCAGCAGAATACTGTGTGATTTTAACGTGTTAAGCCGTTTTTAAAAGGACATAGCCTCTAGAAGCGAGTTCTAATATAAACACACACACACAAAAAAAAAAATGTTATAGTTAATTTAACACTGTAAAATACTGATAGCATTTTCAGAGGCTGATAATATTTCTTAAAAGTAAAGCAAACTTTAAAAAAACGAATACCCGTTTTATTCCAGTCCGTGAAAAATATTTACTGATTGCTGACCGTAAGGCAAAACGGAAATTATATAGAATCAGCTAAATCAGTTCCAACTTACTGTTGATAATAATAATAAAACGTGTAGAAGTTCACTAACGAATGCAAAAATACTATTTATTTACTACTAACACAGCTATAAAGGAAACTAACTGCAATAGTGCTGAAACAACTCGACAAAAGTATAGGATACTACCTTCACGAACGGCCTACCTATTTGGTTTAAAGCCTGTTTTAGTTCCTGAAGTGTCCTACTGTCCTGCTGAACCCTAGCTCTAGGCTCAGGTCCTGCAAGCAGCGGTTTCCCTCATTTTTATTTTATTTTATTTTTTTACAGCACAATTTTTGGATTACAATTGGTAAAATACATCAGTGTTATACAATATAAAAGCAGTTAGTTTACAATGGTTTACAATTGCTCACAATATTGTTCTTAGTAACATTTGACCATAGATACATATATTTAACACGTTCTTTTTTTTCTTTTTTACAATTTTGAAAGTTTAAAAAAAGTAAATAAATATCTAAAAGTAAACAATTGGCTTGAGAATGATAAACTTTAAAAGTAATTTGGAAAAATTTAAACATAAATAAATACAACTAATATTCAAAAATGTGCTTTAGAAAGAAGGTTTTTTTTTTTTTTTTTTTTTTTTTTTTTTTAATTTTGAAAGCATACATATACATATAATAATATACTGAAAAATAAATTTAGGCTTCGATATGAGAAGTGTATTTTTTTTTTAAATCTAACGAAGTAAGAGCAGCAACAAAAATTCTATGTCAGAAAATAATGCTAATAAATTCATAATTAAAAAAATTGTTCTATTTGGAGATTTTACGTGGTTTTTATAAACTGAAATTCTTGTATTTATTTAATCTGAATTGCTTTCTGGTGTATGAGGTCTTATATCAATCGGATGAACATACTTGGGTTGATTATTTTGCAGTTCTTCAATCCCTTTTATTATTTTGTTGCATAAGTTTTTATTTTTTAATACATATGCAGCCCACTGCTCATTACTTTGTGAAGGTGATTTTAAAACTCTGTATTGCTTTAATAATTTACAATTAGTGAAATAATGTAATGAGTTTCCTTGCATATTGCATTTACAATGATCGGAGGAGGCTCTGTTTATTTTTAAAAAATATTCTGGGAATGGTCCATGATTGGTAAAAAAAAGGTAAAGGTTCCTGTGTTCTAAAAGAAAATCCTCTGGTGTTTTTTTAAAGTATTGGTAAGTATACCTGCCTGTAACTTCTGTGTCTCGTGATATTTTCCATTTTTCTAATTTGTCCCTTTTTAATATGTATTTTAGATAAGATAGTGGGCTTGGAAGTGAAACGCTTACTATTTCTTGGAGGCGACTACAATTTTTGTTTTTAGTGATAAAATTACTATTGTAGATAGCTGCTTGTTTTGCTAATCCGTCTGCTAGCTCCTTTCCCATAATCATAGAGTGTGCTTTTATCCATTTAAATCTTACTGTTTTAGGTATCTTTGTAAGGAGAACTAAAATTTTATGAGCTAATTTATTTGTAGTTATATTATTTTGTAGAATTTGAATACTTGAGTTGCTGTCAGATAAGATTAAGCATGAATTATATGACGTTGTTGAAAACATTTTAACGAACCATATATCTAATCATATATCGACGAAAGTATAGTGGTACCTTGAGATTAGAAGTCTGCGCCACCCAAAAATTCGCGGCGACGGCGTAACAACCTCTGAAACCCGGCGGCGATGGCGCGCCGCGGCGTGAGAATTTTTTTTTTTTTTTTTTTTTTTTTAAAGCGCATAATGAAAATTGGGTGTATGCGGACGGACACACACACACACACACACACACACATATATATATATGTATAAATTGACATTAAGATGAGATATTTTTAAGACTAGGAAAACTAGTCTTGAGTATGATGTTGTATTGCGTTGTGCGTCGGCCACCGCCTTCTAGAAACACCGCCTGTCAGATTGGGAAGAATTCAATGGGAGAGGTGGAACGCTAGGTGGCGCTACCTACGTACCGCATTCTCCAAGGTATAAATTAATAATTTTTATTACAAGAACTCTTAACAAATACTGGTGTTGGAATGTAAAATTGATAAAAACTTTGTATGATAACACTTTACAAATGAAAAACCAAATCTACTAAATTTAGAACTCATGATAAGGGTGCATGAAAAACTTAAAATGATGCTTTCTTTTTAAATAAAATATATTGGAAATGTTAATGCCCATATTTTTATGGTAAGCGTATAAAATAATCTGATTTATTATAGTCACCTGTTAATTTATAATGAGTTTTAGATAAATTTAGTAGCTCTGTTTTCTTATTTGAAGACCTAAAGTTCTGCAACTAAATCTTTATATATATATATATATATATATATATATATATATATATATATATATATATATATATATATATATATATATATTTAAAAGGTGGAGAAGACTTGAATTGAAAACAAACTATTTTCAAAATGGAGTTATTAGTTTTTTTAAATTATTTTTAAAACGATCTAGAAGTGGAAAACACATGAAACATCCATAAATGGTATTTATTAACAATGTGTATTATTATACAAAGTTTTTATCAATTTTACATTCCAACACCAGTATTTTTTAAGAGTTCTTGTAATCAAAAATATTAATTTATATCTTGAATAAATAAGGTACGTAAGTAGCGCCGCCTAGCGTTTCACCTCTCCCATTGAATTCTTACCAATCTGACAGGCAGTGTTTCTAGAGGGCGGTGGTACGGCCAATTAGCTACACGTGGGCTCTAGGCTGAGGGGCGGGGTGCCCTCCGCCTACAGCCCACGTCTTTCTAAGGGATCCTAACCCGTATCTATGCTAACTTTAGCAGGAGACCACGGAAATCTCCGAACTGTTAGGTCGGCGGACATGACATGGTTTTGAACCACGCATCTTCCGTCTCCCAGTTCAGAGCGCTATGCGCTCGGCCACAGGTGGGGCTCTTGAGTATGAGCTTGCCGTTGTGGAACACTTTTAAAACATTTCTACTGCAAAAGTGAAATAATAGATTTTATCAAAATCGAATAGGTTTATGTTGTTTATATGGCACATTCACGATACATTTTGTTATCAGTATACGATTGATACATTATTTGCTTTTTAGAGTTTTTTTTTTCTCCTCAAATTTCTCATGAACCTTCCAAACCTATAATGTTCTTTTGAGGTAGCAATCAAATTACGTCATTGACTCAAAAAATTTAAATTGTATCTTTACAAGTTACTAGCGTTAACAAGTAAACAGAAAAAAATGAGCAGATAAAGTTTGTTAAGTTTTTCTAAAAAGTTTAGAAACCGATTGTACGTCGTGGTGTACAATCGGCGTTCTTCGCCCGCGCGCCGGCGGCGGCGTGGCGCGGCGGAGCAGACCTCTACTTGAGATATAAGCTATCATTAGGTAGTTTTTTGACTTGAGATACAAGATAACCAGAGAATTGACAACCGACCCAGTTAGGGGTTTACAACTACAGATGTCAGTGGAACTTTTTCTCTACTCTCCAGCTCCGCAACAGTTTTGGCCAGGGCTTGGCTTCAAACACTTGGGGAAGGGTCACAGTTCAACTTTTTAAAATTTGTTAGAATATCATTGTTGTATATAATTTCACATAGGGATCGAGATGAGACAAAAAATCGTAGGTTTTATGAGAGACGAGACAGACCTATTTTTCTTATTACGCCCATCCCTAATTTCATAACTTTACATTTTCTCTGACCATTACATTTAATTAGAATATATTTCAGTTTCAAATTCATTTAATGCAGAGCATTTGTTGCTAGGGTCAGACAAGGCTCTTCCAGACAAGCCTGGTAAGTCCAATCACTACACTTACAAATTTTCCAATTTGATATACATATATTTATACATTTTAATTTTAATTATTTTCTTGAATAGGTTAAATTTAACCTACAAAATATAATAAGCGGTCTTAAATAATGAAAATTTTGGTATGTCTTATGCCTAAAATTTTTAACTATGGTGAATCGGAATTTGGGATACGAACTATGTATGAGTGAAAGTGTGAAATTAAAGTGATATGAAAGAAAAATTTGCTGCTGCTATTGACTCTGCCAATGCATTTTTATACTATGTTTATACATCTTTGAAATGTCTATCTACAAAATATCTGCTCATAATAAATACAATATAATACGAAAATTGGAAGAGTTCATTTGGGCCTTGTAAATATCAATCGCATTTGAGTCAGGTCAATGGGAGAAATAGATTTGAGATATGACTAACGGGCTCGAACAAGGAACGAATTAAACTCGTATCTCAAGGTACCACCGTGGTCTTTAATTTCTAATAAATAATCCCCTTCACTGTCATGGAAAAACGGATATTTTTCGTTCGATGACCAGTATAACTGTCCAGGCCGAAAGATGTTTATTTATTCCCGTGTTTTTAGACCCAGTTAAGCAGAACATATAAAATATTTTCCGAAAGGGTTTAAGAATCATATTTGTTATATGTTGGTGGGATAAGTACCTCTGTTGTCTCTCCTGAATCTTTCACAGTTTTTTCTTTTTCTAATTTAGTTTCTCGAACACGTTCGAATTCTTTAACGACCGGTTCGGCAACAGGCTAAAAGAAGAACAATGAAAACAAAACAAAACAAAATAAAATAAAATGAGCTCCAAATTAAAATAATTTCAAAATAATAAATATGAAACAATAAAATAAAGTAATATATATAACGAAAATAACTAATCAGTATAAATAAAAACGCCGAGATGTAAACTAACCAGACTAGAAATTTCAGACTTTTAACTACCTGCTGTTTTCTGAGATAGATTCGATACCCGGAAAATGCCGAGGCAGCTATCTTAAATTTATTTCCTGTCAAAGATTGTTTCCTAACTATAAAGAAAATTGGTCAAACGAACAATGAAGTATTAATAAGTTTTTTTCATTCATAAAACAATTTATCTCTATCATAAATAAATACCTATTAAGAAAGAATTTTCTATAGATATATTCCGCTCCGTGGGTAGCAAAAAAATACAAGCAGATTTTCTGTATTGTTTGTCATAAATATAAAATTATTTCCCCAAAAAATTGCATAATCCGGAAAAATATATGATTCCCTAAATTTCTTTTCAGCTGTATGCATTTTGGAGCACAGTAGAAAATTTAATTTACACCACTTTTTTTTTTTGCATGGCTGTGTGCCATGAACTGAAACAGCCCGCGTGACCAGAAGTAAGCTAAATTTATAAAATTATGTTTTCTATAATAGCTAAATTTCAATTTAAGTAAGAATTAGTAACGATACAATTCAAATTTGATGAACGGGTACGGCTTATGCACTAACTCCTATTTATACAATACTTTCTATTTATATATATACGTACAAATTCGGCAAAATGCGTCTCATATTCTTTAGAATAAATAGTCTAACTGAGTATGCCTGCTTTGGTTTTATTTGAAATTATTGCAATTAAGAGTCGAGACTTCAAAGACAGTCTGAATTCAACTCTAGACCTTTGACTGACAAGATCGTTTTTGGTCGTTCAGTACTTCATTCTTCACTGATTTCATATACTTCATAAAAACATTTTTATTATTTAAAGGTAATTCTCGACTGAAAAGTTGAAATTTGTAGCAAAATTTTTTTTAAAGGAGTTTTAAAATATTATGTAATAAAAAGAAATCATTTGCAAATTACTTGGGGGTTAGTTGGTGCTGTAACTAGAAATTTTCCATTAATTCTTTTGTATTATCTTGCAACACCTATATTTTCATGTATAAGAAATTTCACTTTTATTTCTGATTTAACTGCCAGTCTCCAAATTAAAATGAATAAATTTGGACTCTCCTCCTCCAAAATAAATAAATAAATAAATAAATAATAATTAATAAGCAAAATGAAATTATAGAAACATTTTACAAGCATTGTGATGAAACCTTAGTTCAAGAAAAAAAATATGAGACCTCTTTGTTCATTCAACACATTTTTATAATCCGATTTTATAACTGCAACTATCTCAAAGAAAAAAAGTTAGGTGAACCAAGTGAGAAGTATCAGTGGGCAATTAGTAGCGCCAAGAATTCTGTTTCAGAGCAATAGAAATATAGCAATATATACCTCTGGAGTTTTCGTCTCTTCAAGCTTTACATGTTCTATTCTGATGGGTTGATCGTCCGTTTTTTCTGTCTGGACTTTCGTTGGTATCTAAAACAAGAAGGATGAATCATGCCAAACTCATCGATGACACAACACTTTCCAATACAACAATATTTGTGAGTAATTTTGGCGATGTATTGTACTTAAATCTGGGGAGGGTGTCAAGCTTTAAAATATGGTGTATTATCACTATAAATTTAATTTTAGTGAAAATAAGGCTACGGCGGTTTGTCAGTCGGTTTCCATTTATCAAAAACATACCCTTCCTTCCTAATCCGCATTCGGTATAGAGTAGAGGTGTGTTGTATGTCCGTTTCCGTAGATACCGTGTGTACTCGCGTAATAGTCGCACCCCTGTTTTGAAGCAGAAAAATAGCTTTAGAGTTACAATATTATGTAGCAAATTTTACCGGCATAATAGTCGCACCTAGACTTTCACCATGAAAAATTGGGCAAAAAAGTGCGATTATTACGCGCGTAAACATGGTATTTGAAGAAAAAAATCGTATCCGGATCCGCTTTCTTTTATCGGATATTCCACGGATCTTTTAATGGCGTTTTAGAATAACAAAAAATAAAATAAGAAGAAAAAAGAAATTATTCTATAATATTAATAAATTTTATTGCTTAAAACTAAATAATTATTGTTTATTATTTTAAATTGAATCTTCTTTCACACACAATTCACAAAAAAATGCCTCGTTTAAATTAGTATTAGAAATTTAAATCTATTTGCGGTCAAGTCGACTAGCTTCGCTGCCCCATATACCTTACTGTTCTTTATACTCAGTGCAGTGTTGACTCAATTTCTGGACTCATTTCAACGAACATCATATTACTTTCTTTGTCAATCATATTACTTACTATTTGTCATTAAGTTTATTTAGGTTAGGGTAACTACACCTTTTGAGTGTCATCCTAAAAGCCGATGTTGAAACAGCCAATGGCTAAAGCCCAATGCATAGTGACCTTTTTTAGATGGGCGATCCATGCGCCAAGTATTGTCAATTCGATATTTTAAAGCGGTGAAAAAGTCCGAAAGATCTTGCATTTTTGTGTATCCATTATTGTTATTTTGTAATCTAGCTACTGGGTGACATGAGCTTGCTCTATTTGACGTCACTGAATTGGTAATTTGGATTTTTGCACATGCGTTATTGTTATTGCACTCATGTTTACATTTAGCTGTTGCCGTTAGCAGTGTGGAAATAGCGTCGATTTTAGTACCGCATACGTTAGCGTATTATAAAAGTAGATTGCACGTATTTACTATTGGCATAACTTGGTAACCTTTTTCAATATTTCTACGTGGTGGGTTTCATCTACACCCCACACTAAAGGACTCCCTCTCTAAAAAAATATCCATATCCGTATCCGCGGATATAAGAAAAAGACGATCTGTTTTCATATCCATATCAACGGATGTAACTTTTTAATGATCTGAAACATCTCTAGTATGCAGGGGGAAAAAGTAAATAAGACAATGCAGTTAACATAAGTAGTTGTTACTTCAATGTAATGAGAAAGTATGGAGCTTCTGTCTTTTTCCTTTTTTAAACTTTTCTCATGGGCATAACTTACCACCAACGAAGGATTGCAAAAAATTCCTCTCAACTCGTTCTCTCTGATCTCCGAAATCATTAAACCTTTAACGTGCTAAGTGTAAATGAGAGCAAGGTCATACGAAACGAGAGACAAAAAAATGCCTTTTTCTTTTACAAGCATTGCGACGCTTCCTCCACCTCATCTCAAGATTCTTTAACACTTTGACTTGTTTTCAAGTACGTAAGCATATACCAGTGTTTAGGGTAAGTTTGTAATTTCATAGTATACATGAAATGAGCCCGGGAATTTTGTTGTTATTTGCCATTTTTTCTTTTTTTTTTTTAGGTATTCAACCAGGAAAAACGAGATAAAGAAAGAAGAGAAAGAAAAATTTTAGAGTTATTAGCGAGCTAGTTTTAATTAGTTTCAAATCAGTGAGTGACTGTTGTCGAATCAAAACAGTGACAGATCTAACAGAACCAGATGTTTCTCCGAAGGATAAACCTTACCAAAAAATGAAAAACGACAGCTCAGATACGAATGAAAAAGGACGTACACGCTATACGTTTGGTAGTCGTCTAGGAATCAATAAGGTTTCTGAAAATTCGTAATTTCTGAAGATATTCCAATTATTGTGCAATAGGGTTTGAAGTAAATTTTCAAAATTTAAGACAAAAATACGACTGGATTATTTTTTCCCTTTAAATGCGACAAAACAAAATCTATCGTGTTCACGGAAATTTTTGTACAGGCTCATTCTAAAAAAAAAAAAAAAAAAAAAAAAAAAAATCAGATTTCGACCAAATTTGGCATAGAAACGGTCTTCACACAGAAGGGACACTCTAGCCTAAGTATACATAAGGTTCTTCTCGCCTCGCATAACAACTAAAAAACTTTGTCCCGCAAAACCCTCATTAAGAAATTTTTTCTTAAAAAAAAAAAAAAAAAAAAACCTGTAAGACTTTTTCTTTGTAATTCTGTTACTCTCATTCAAAAGAAAATATTTATGTGCACGTAAATATGATTTGATAGGTAAAAAAAAACTTGTTCTCAAGAAAAAGGTAACATTTAAAATAGGTTTAAAAAAAGAAAAAGTATCTAAATTAAAGCTTTTTTTTTTTTCTTTTCGCAGACTTGACGATACCATTAAGAAAATTTAAAATACAGTCAAATACTGTTTTGATTGACTGCATTGCCTTATTATTATTATTATTATTATTATTATTGGTAAAAAATGTAAAAAAAAAGAAATTTAATGATTCAATCTTAACAAACTGGTATTTGTATTCAGAGCATATAAATGATCATTATCCACAAAGAGGGGTAAAATAATAATAAATAATAAACTCACTTCTTCAGTGGATGGAATTTCCTGGGGGACTGTAACTTCGCCATCGGCATCTTTCAGGTCGGCCGGAGCTGCCTCTGTGGAAAGGAGAAAAATATAATTTTTCTTTTTTTCAAGCGAAATCATTAAAAAAATAAATAAATAAATAGCATAACAAGTTAGTCCGGATATGCAACTGAACTTCATTTATATGAGGTTTCATAAACCTCATGTAAATGAAGAAAATGAGATATCTATTCTAGCAGGAAATAATAGTTGTACCATATTTCCTTGCAAGAGTATGTTCTGACAGAAAGATGAGTATAAATAAGCTGCAGGGTTTTGAGTGCACATTTTTAAACCATCTACGTTGCTCGGGTGCGATTTAAAATATTTTTTTTTATTTGTCATGCAGTGATATCGTTTATTATATCATCTGAAAGTTATCATAATGTAAGGAAACAAATTTAATTATTAACAACGTGCCCATTTTAATAAGCAAAAATGTTTTACATGTAAGTGCTCACATACTTAAGTTCACTTAGAAAGATTTGCAAATCAGTAAGAACCTTATCAGTCGAAAAAAAGTGCCACACTTCTGAAAGCAACACCGCTTGAGGCTTTGCATGAAAGAAGTACTTATTATTCATAGAGCTAACTATCTAATAATCAATATAGAAAGTAGTGCTGTAAAAGTAACGACAAAATGAGTATCCGTATGTATTTGTTACTTAGATGTTCACTATTCGTTACTCGTTACTTTCGTTACTACTAATAGAATCGGTAATAGGGTGTTATATGTGCCCCATAACAACACATCCGGGAAAGTGTTGTTATGGGTATATGCCGCCCATACATAAACCCATAACAAAACCTAACCAAAAAGAATTTTTTTTAGCGAACTTGTACAAAGTTGTATTTAGAGCTTATTTTCTCTGATTTACAGATTGTTTTTATACACATTTATGGTTTTATACAATGCTAAATTATCCGAATTTCGGAGTGCACATAGAAATCTTCCAAAGACATATGCCATTCTTTTTTTTTCTCAACTCCCCCTTTTTAAAATTCTGAACGCTGGTTTAACCTGTTCATTCTTATCATAAAAATTGTAAAGGAAAGCTTGTGACTCGTGTTTTTTCTGGGAGCGGGTTCTCGAATACTGAGATCCAGGGATTGGGCCCCATATATTAAATTCACAGGGCAGGGGATCTCAGTATGATATCAACTACTTTGCGTCTCTACAAGCATAATATCTTTATTATTTGTGAGTTCTTATTTCATATCAAAAACTTCTTTTGCTGGACGATTTTTCGAAGTAAATTAAAAATTACCATATTTTAAATTAAAATTGTTTAATTCAGTGAGAATGATCTATTTTTAAGATATTTCCAGTTCTGTTTCTGCACTTTTGGGATGAAAGGGGTTAGCCCCTTCTGTGGGTGCATATATGAGAGCATTCTTTAAACAAAAATTATCACTCCTTTCATACAGAAAGAATGGTTGCACCGGACTATGCGTATTCCATGAGTTCATGGAATAAAATGTACCATAAAATAGGGCAGATGGCCCCCTAAACGCCGACATTTTAGAAACATACTGAACTTTATTGAATTATTTTAATACAAGTGGCTTACGCAGGAGTGGGCATAGAAATCCCGGGTAGCTCCCAATTTTTTAAACAATTACTTAAAAAATGTGTTTAGGTTTCCATGCTAAATATTTTTTTTAGTTCCATATAATATTTCAAATAATAAAAATGTGTGAATTCGTTTACTTTATAAAAATATATTTTTTTTAAAAGGTGTATTTAAATAATTTGTTATTTATTACTCATATTTCGATTCTAGCTAAAAAAAGAAAAAGTTAAGTTCGCAATGCTGCTTTGGAACCACCCTGAAAGAAAGAATTCTGATTGCACCACTATTTAGTACTAAAATGTTAGAAAGCCCGAAATTAGCACCCCTTACTAACATGCTTCTCTTATATGCATTGCTCCTCTACAATTATAAGAACCCCCCCCCCCGGAAAAAAAAGTTCAACTGCGCATAAGAACATACTATACACCGGATCCTATCTCCCCATTGTACGACCCATATCAATAGAGCAGCAGATAGTATATCCATCTCCATAACTGTAACGAAACATACGGATTCTTCCAAACCTCATCAAAACGATACCATTCGGCTCGGCACAAACGAACTGCAACCAGAACATACTACTACTCAAATACCGAAACTGATTTTTCCCTTCAAACAGCGAGAATCCATACTTCCGGTATCTAGTAACGGAACGGAACATACTATTACTCAAATACCGAAATTCATTTTCTCCCTCCGGCAGTCTTGTAATCGAAGTTCGAACCTGGCCGATCCGAAATGCACACTCAAAAGTCATTTTCCCCCTTGAAACCGCGATCCGATATCCAGTAACTGCCAGTAACAAATAACAGAAGATATTAGTACCCCCCTAGTTCGCCTCGCCTGGCAGTCTGTATTCGAAGTTCGAAGCTGCTCGATCCGAAACCTTCGGATCGAGTAACGATATCAACCGAAAAGTAACAATTCGTTACTTCGAGTCTGAGTGATTATCCGTATCTTAGTACCGAATACATGCGGTTTGCTTCAGCTCTAATAGAAAGAAATTTTAAGTGCAGCCAGTTAACTAAATTATGACATTCTAATTTAGAGTCTTTAAATAATATAAGGAAACTACGTAAAGTATCACACTGAGTATCCTTTATTTAAAGAGAATAGCAGACCTACCTCGTTGTGCATACGTATTTAATTGTTTGCTTAATATATGACGTAGACTACCATTATATTTTAAAATTCAGTATAAATGCTAGACTTATACTTTGAAATTCGATGTAACTGTAGAGCAGTGGCTTCCAACCTTTTTTTAATTGCGAAACCCCCACGAAAATTAAAAATAAATTGGCCAGCACCTTGAGTAGTCGTTGTGTAGTAATATATCATTTTCGTTCGCGAACCCTTAGGGGTTCGTAACCACCTGGGAACCTCAGTGGCTGGGAATCACTGTGTTTTTAAAATTATTTGTCATGGAACTCTTATGAATCCCTGGGACCCACAAATTTAAGAAGACAGCATGATTGTCCCCCCTCCCCCTCCCCGCCCCAACTATTGAGTGCATTATACACTTTCACAAACAATAAATTTATATTTCTTAGATTTTCAAGTTAAAAAATCGATATTACAAATTTGACATCGGCGATATCCATTCCGGAAAATTAAAGAATACTGTTTAAGATTGCTTCCTGAATGTTTTGTACAACACCATTATAGACTTATCCTTATAAGTAAGAAAGAATAACGGTGAAGAGACATTCCGGTCTTATTGTTTTTTAAATCTGCTGCATAATTGTGGATTCTTTTAAAAACTGTTCGAAAGCTTCAGTATTTCTTTAAAGAACACTCTTGAAACATGTTTGAAAAAAATTAACGAAAACTTCTTATTTGTGGGATAATTCATCAACAATGTGAATAACTGAGTTACCTATCTAGTGACAGAAATACTTCAACGCAACTTAAATTGGAAACGAATCTGTCTGCTTTCTCTAGAAGTTTCATTGCATCAATACACATACGATTTGGGAGTGTTTTCCAGTTCTCCAATTCTCTGTTGAATCACCAATGGCATACATTTTCTAACACCAGACAAAAGGCGATTCATTTTGTAATTACAGTTTCTTCGCTGCGTCACTGGGATTATGAATGGGAGAACTTTAATTGCAAAAATGAAAATAAAAAAATCGCCGACCGAAACATAGAAGTGAGATTAAACTTCCTCTCAGAGAGTTAAGATTCTTGTTTCCCTATTTCGTTTATTGCCCGCAGCCATAAATTTAAAGGGAAGGTTTCCGGAACTTTTTCTTTATTATTCTTCCAAGATCTCTTTCCAGAGACAGGAAATGCAGTGCCTTCAAAGAACAGTGTGCGCTGTGTCGTGTCATTTAAAAACAAGAATGATAAATCAAGTCAAATACATCGATTATAAAAATTTTTCCAACATATTCTTCCTAATGGTTTTCTAACATATTTTGGCGCACAAATCTGGTTATTAATTACAGTCAACTCCGGTTATAGTGAACCTCTGGGGACCATCAAATTTCGTTCATTATATCCGAAGTTCACTAAAACCGAAGTGTCCCCATGGTGAGCAGAGGTACTGTATGAGAATCGGGACTAATGGTTTGCGTTTACTATAGCCGAAAGCTTACTAATATCTGAGTTCACTATATCCGGAGTTGACTGTATATTACTGTCAAATGTGGTGAGTTTTTGGAGATAACCTAAAAAAAAAAAAAAAGCTGTATATCACTATTATTGTATTTTTGCGAGACCTCGTAAAAATTTTTAAATGTTACTTCCATTCCTTGAATGAAGAGTGATCTGTGTTAAAAACGTTTATATATATTGGTTGTAATTTGCTTGAAAAGGATGAATGTCTTTAAAATGACACTGACTGTAACGTAATTGAATTCTTTTGAGTTCTCCTGAGGGAGAATTATAAATGCAAAATACACTATTTTCGATAGAAAGCATTATTTTGTAAACTTTACTAACACACATTAATTTTGATTTGTCTGAAATATCCGAATACATCTAAATTACGCTTTAAAGAATAAATCGCCCACAGAGCGTAATGTATTGGAATTATTTTGAGTATTCCTGTCAAAGATAAGTGTATAAATGTTTCATGTACATTTAGTAAGATACATAGTACAATATACAGGAACAACATATACAAATTTCGTAGTAATTGATTCATATTTGCGACAGTTAAGTACACGGATGGACAGACAGACAAACCGAAATCATAAACACTTTTCAACCTTAAAAAATGTTTAAAATAAAAATAAAAAATAAATAAAGGATAAAAATAAAGTATTATTTTATACAGGAATTTTTAACCTCAGGCGAGACGTTACTACGTTATGAACATAACCTATGATACGCAAACAATTTGTTTACTGGCGAGGGCAAGCTTGAGGTTTAATTATAAGAAAGAGAAACGGACTGCAGTAAATTAATTATGTGTTGTATTCAGAGGCGTAGCCAGGGGGGGGTTAGGGGGTCATAACCCCCCCATGAGGAATTTTTTGCCATACAAAATGTATACTCTTCACTACATTATCACACACACGTATACATATACATGAGTTACAGTAGTCATAACCCCCCCCTATGAAAAATTTCTGGCTACGCCCTGGTTGTATTTATTCCCGATAATATTTTATACTTTATAGCAGGGACGTGCCGAACTTTTTAAAGTGCGGTTCTGGGAATGCGTTGAGAAATTATTTACGACAAAAATAAGTAAAGAAATAAATAAAAATAACCCAAGAACGATTTTTTTAAATCTGCCGGTTGGCCAATATGTTTACTGCAACAAATTTAATTACCGAATACAGATTTTCACTCCGCAGTTCTACACACAAATTATTTTATAACTGAGTCCAGATTGATTTTTGTAGTGTACGGTTTTGAACACCAAGGAGTAGGAAATGTGTTAGGTATTTTTGGGTGATGTTAGTGCATAAAAATGCTTTCACTCATCTAAGAGCACTGAAAGATCTTCCAGCTGAAGCTGCAGGTGCGGGTACAATGGGAATGAATTCCACAATCTCTTAAGTTTGAATACTTCTGCCAAGTTTTAGCAGATATTAAATGAGTATGGCAACTTTTAGGTATTACAAAATAATGCTTTAAATACTATAGTTTCGACGCTGATTGACATCAGAATCCAAAGTTATCGGAACAATTTTAAAGTTACTGAAGTTAAAACTATAAAACTGTTTTAACTTCAGAATGGAGAGGGGCCTCATATACAGGGCGGGCGCAAAAACCCTTGGTCCCTCTGTTGGTACGTGCATGCTTTATAAGTTGAAAAGTATTTACGACTTTGTTCGTAGAACTATTAGTGCGGCCGAAAAGCAGGGCGCAGCCAGGAAAATATTTCGGGAGAGAGGGGACATGAAATAAGTCTTGAATAAGTAAGTGGAACTTCTGCACGGCTTATAGCTTATGCTAAATAATCCGAAGATTTCGGGGGGGATATATTCCGACCTCTCTCTCTATATTTAAAATCCTTGTTTTAAACTGTTTTTTAACAATTATGAATTCATTGTTTAAGCACAAATCATTTGTAACTAAACTCTCCTTGAAATCATATTTGTTTGAATTTAATGTAAAAAAAAATAAACTTAAAAAAAACTAAAACACGCTTTTCTATCAATATGAACTAAAAATAGACAAACAATCTTTAAAGAATTTGTTCAATAGGAATATAATGTCGCACAATTCGGTTATTAACTTTGAATTAAGCTTTTAAAAAAGTTACCTTAATGTTAAAAAAAAGTGTGGGGTGCTCAGTAACAGATTTATTTATTGTGAACTATTAGTAAAGACTGTTATTGTAGAAATGTAAGTGCACGCTTTTTTAACAATGAGCTAATTTTTTGTCAATAACTTTATTATATTTTAATCTTCACCATAATAAGATAAAAATAAATAAATAAATTATTTGTGCACATAATCCAAAACTATCTGCTAACTCATAATAGTCCGTGATAACAGAGTACGTGATGCATATATGAACACGTGTGCATGCGTATACGTACACACGTATATGTAACACGCTTGCACTATAGTGACTTAAAAAATATTTCTTTTAGGTAACTAAGCATCTTAAAAAAAAAAAAAAAAAAAAACTTCACAAAACCTCGGAGACATACGGCATTGCAAACTGTCTGCAAAACCTTGGAATTCTCCAGGAATGTATTGCGCATGGCGTGCGTGCGTGTATGCTACCTACCTATGTTCTTCACAAACTATACTGTGTGTACTGTGTAATAAAAGATGAAAATGTATCTGTTACACAACTTTCAGAAAAAAACACTAGAAAATTTTGCGAAATTGTCAACCTGAAAAATTTACTGAGCAATTTCTTGTGTTTAAGAATATTTTCTGGTTGTTTCACAGGAGACAAGAGTTTTTTCATTTAGTTCAGTGTCTATTGTAGCTTATAAAGAATCATCTTGAATTTTTTTTTTTAGTCTTTGGCACAATTAGCTGATTTAAATTTATGTATCAAGACTGTGGGACAGGTTTTGTTTCTTCGAAGAACGGTTTTAAGGAAACAGTGCTTACATTTCTGACTAGAGTGGCTGCGGTGGTGTACCAGAAACGTGTTATGCGGTTATGATAAGCGCTTAAATGTACGAAGTGAATATATGGAAAAATAGCCTATGTATGTATGTACATGTAAAACTAAAATGTTATGAAATGTTTAGTGATTATCGCTTATTCATCAAACGGGTACTATATTTTCCAAACGCCTCTCAGTCTTCCAATTTAAAAAAGCGACTCCAGCAGCTGAAGGAATCTCAGGAGCACTGGAAGACAGAAATTCTACTTATCGAAGTAAATTCCAAAGTAAATGACCGACCCCAAAGGCGCTCTCTCAGCAGTATGTCTAACTGAAGGGAGTTATTTATAGAATGCTCTTTAATCTGATTCTGCAACACACCACATAAAAAAGAATCATACTTAGGAATTCCTCATAAAGCTGCTCCATCTCTCTCTCTCTCTCTCTCTCTCTCTCTCTCTCTCTCACACACACACACACATGTTTATAACGGATAGATTAAAAAAAATAAGGTTGATGTGTCTTGAATGTGCTTCTTTTCGTCTGAAAAGACGAAGTTTCATTCTTGCGTTAGAAATACATATTTACTACTTTTCGTAGAATTCTCCGAGTTTCATATACCTACTGAAAAAAAATTATTATCCCTACAATTGAAAAAGTGTTTTGAAATTTACGTTGATGTTTCAAAATTGCCTCAGACCTAAAAATAAGCGTTATCCTCCAAATTTAAACGAATTTTGGCAAATTTAAAACCTTAGCTTGCTTTTCCTCTCTCCCCTTTCCCACTTCCTTTGCACACACAAAATTTCTCTTTGTTTCCAGATTTAGGGGAACATTTAACGCAGTCGGTAGCGAAAATTCTCAGCATTACAAGGTGATTACAAATGATTATCTACTAAACAATACAAGGTAGCTTTCCGTTTGACACATCGTTTTCAGTCCGAAGTTGTGAAATTTAATTTAAGTTTCTTGATCGTATAAAACGGAATTTGCTCTTCATTGTTCCATCATTTACCCCCCGCAATCATTTCCTTAAGCAGGGTTTCTACAGATTTCACAAATTTTGCTTCCCTGACTTTCCCTGACATCTATCACGCTCTTCCCTGACTTTATCGAGCGTGCTTTCCCAAATTTTGTGTTTCTATTTTTAACATTACATCCTTTAATCAATAAATTTCTATATATTTTGCATCCTTTTTTAAAAATAATAATAATAAAATTAATATATACAAGAATCTTATTTGACATCACTAGAGTCTAACAAAAACCATGTTTGATAACAATTTAGGATAAAATTATAAGCATATTTCAACTGCACAAGATATGTTCATAAAGAAAACATTTTAAAATTATTTATAAGGTTGAATGAGAAAATGAAAATAAAACAATTTCTATACTTAGGTTCAAACAGCAAATATTTTTTTGATTTTACCACAAAATTCAATTTTTCTTGCATTTCCCTTATCTTTCTTCAATTTCTGCTAATTTCCCTGACTTTTTTCCCCAAATCCCTGACTTTCCAGGTCTGTAGAAACCCTGTTAAGATCATTTCCTTAAGGACACTACATAAAAAATAACGCATTTGTCTTCCTCTATCAACTGACACTATTGAACTGAAAATGAGGATAACTGCAGTCATCTAAACTTTAACACCAGACATGATAAAAGTGTGGGACCAATTCTGCTACAGAATGGACATCGCGTTTATGGCGGAGGTCACATGGAACATTTATAAATTTATGCTATCAGTAACTTTACAGAGTCAATTTTTATTTATTTTTCCCGAAATGCGTTATCTTCTACAGTTTTGTAAATATAGCCCTTCAAATCTGGGATATTCCCCTGTGTATTCACCCTGTATTTCTACAAAATATTACAAAATATACTAAGGTGACAAAGTGACACATGCGAATCTTGTTGTCCCAAATATATTTTTTTAGAAAAGGTTACGAATCGTTCATAACAGTACGCGGAAATTTTATGTATTGCTGCAGATATTAGAATATAAATTAGTGAAAAAGAAAGTGACAGTGATATAATAATTATAAGCGCATGTTCTTATAACATGTTGTGGAGACAGGAAAGTATAATGTCGTATTTACGTACGTCACTATTTTTTCTAGGCAAAATTACAGAACCTATTAATACGAAATGTGGCATGCATGTGAGTTTTTTAACGTACATCCTCTCAAAAAAGTATTCAAGTAGAAGCGAAATTTCCTATTTTAGCTTTGCGAAGAATTATTGTGTTTTTGGAAAACGCACAACACAACAGAAATATGAAAAGTTATAATTAAACATAACCTAATTCATAATCTCTGATAAATAATTTTTAATATACGAAACCAACGTAGGAACGGAAAAAACACTCAAAAAACTGGTGTTAAACAATAAAGTAAATAAAAAAAAACTTTGTAAAAAACACACATAAGATGTTATAAGTAAGAGGATACGCACGTTTCAACCAAAAATTGTTTTGGCCTTCTTCAGTCCAATCCCTTCGTTGCAAGCAACACAGGGAACTACGCACGTTTCAACCAAAAATTGTTTTGGCCTTCTTCAGTCCAATCCCTTCGTTGCAAGCAACGCAGGGAACTCAGTTCCCTGTGTTGCTTGCAACGAAGGGATTGGACTGAAGAAGGCCAAAACAATTTTTGGTTGAAACGTGCGTATCCTCTTACTTATAACATCTTATGTGTGTTTTTTACAAAGTTTTTTTTATTTACCCCAACGTAGGAAGTTTATCTCTTACTCGAATACTTTTCTCAGAGGGTGTTGGGGCTAAAAAAGACAGCATTTTCAAAAGTACTAACTTGTCCGTTGCCTTTTTTTTTTCCTTCTTCTTTTGAGATAGCGACAAGTATTTGAAAAGAACTTTTCGGGCCCCTACCCCCGACAAGTTAGTACTTTTGAAAATGCTGTCGAGATATTGGAACATTGTGGTGTTTGAGCTCTGAGCAGCAGGGGAGAGGGGAGCAGCTGTTCTCCTGGAAGGGATGCCACGACTATAATAAAACTCCGACATTTTGGCTGTTTTGATTGACGAAGAATAAATTTGATTTCAATTAAATACTTAAGGAGGGCATCTAGATAGGCTGCTCAGTCCCGAAAAAGTGCAGCCATTGCCATCGCGGTAAGCAGCGTCGCACAGACAGCTGTGTCAAACATGTTCTTTAGCTCTGAGCCACGCACTGGGCGATTCGATCGACCGCCATCTTGCTGGTAGTTAAATCGTGCGATGGCAACGGCTTCACTTATTCGACACTGGGAAATGACTGCGCTTCAAGGGGTTAACCCACTGCAACACCACATGTGTTTCTTGTAATACATCGCATTGTTAGGGAGTCACTTTTTATATTTTTAGAAGATACATAGGGAGATCAAATATTACCCGAATGATGCCCTGTAATTCGTGCGAAAATCGTAAATTGCCGGATGATTCTATCCCACTCATTATGCCGTAAGGGGTACACGTGATGCAACCATAAATTCACCAACTTAACTTCCAATATTATTTATCAAGGCGTATTTCCACGGATAATTCTATTTCGGGAGAAATGTGTCATCTATCCGGGGATACCGATAAGCTGAGATATCGCGTAATTGGGAAAGGGTAAGAGAAAAAATATACACATAATAAGCATTTGAAAGCCGCCCGATAAGCCTTTGCAATCAACTATACGATTAACTTTTCATCACATATGCGGTTTATTCGGAGATTACTATCTTAGAGCGATCAGTCTGCAGCGTAGTGAGGTTGAAAAACTCAACTAGTAAATTAAAAATATAGATCGAAATATTGATGTAAAACACTATATGATGGAAATAAAAAGAAAACCAAATACTTTAAAAGTATCCAGAGTTCTCTTGAATTTTATCAATGAACTCGGTTATAATTAAAAAAAATTATTATACTAAATTTATTCATATTCAATCCAGTGGTGATGCACGGGTACCAAAGTCAGACATGGTAAATTAAACTGAAATGGCAAAATGGGACCGCGGCATTTTTTATTAAAAGGTACACTTTCATATACTTTTAATATTAATTTCATAATACTTTTGCTTTTTAATCTTAAGCAATTAATTAGTATTAATCATACAGAACTTTATCTATAGGGAGAAAGGAGGGAAAAGAACAGAATACAGTGACTGAAATTTTATGGCTGTCGTCCAAAAAAGGGTCTCTAGATCTGTGGCACGCGATGAACGTTTCGATCGTCCCCCATCTTGCTGGTAGTTAAGTCGAGCGATGGCAACGGCTGTCCTTTTTTCAGCGTTGGGAAAGGGTTGCGCCTCAAAGGGTTAATTCACGCCAACTAATTTTTGTCCTCCTCTCAAAAATATTGACTGCTGTCAACTGGCGAGTCCACTCAGGAGCGCTGGCTGTTTATTTATTTATACTCTGACGACGAAGAATCCACGAATTTCAAGTACGTCACTTTACTACGTCGCTTGGCAATCCACTCCTGTCCCAAAAATAGCGTCTCACCCAGAAACGGCAGCCAAATGAGAGAGAGAGTAAGTAAGTAAAAAAAAAAAATCGTGGTCTGGGTCATTCGCGAAAAAGCACTTTCGGTTAAATGATGTTGTTTTGCAAAATTGTCCCTACAGAGTGCCGAAAGGGTTGAATGAAAAGCCTTTTCTCGTATACCTTCCACCCCAGCCGACTTTGATGGAGTGAGGATTCAAATGACTTCACAGAAATGTTCCAAAGTTGAAGACTATTGATTCTCTCTCCCCTCCTCAACCTATTGTTACAGCCAAATATTCGTTAAAATTGTTCAAAAGAATTGAGGGTCTTGAACGATCATTTCGCGAACAATTCATTTTACTCGTACCCTAGACCAGCGTTTCCCAGTCAGTGGGGCGCGCCCCCCTAAAGGGGCGCACAGCGTTTGCAAGAGGGGGTGGTGAGAGAAACAGTCAAACTACAAAGTGATAATGCATATTTTTAAGAATCATCTTATTTATTCTTATTCTTACTCAAAAACATATGTTTTCGCTTAAAATGTTTATTCCAACTTAACTGAGATAACATTATTTTGTAGAAAAGGCGACTAAATGTTCATTGTTGAAAAATAAAAAAACCTGAGTGTATGCAGAAAAATGCAGGGGGGCGGGGCACCACCGTAAGTTAGTCTTTGTAGGAGGGGCGCGAGGTTAAAAGGTTAGGAACCGCCGCCCTAGACTATCCCCGTTTGGGTTGGTTCCCTTCGATGGCTGCTTAACCCCACCTCGGGATCTTGATCTGATCCGGGCGGTAATTCAAGTGTAAGATGGGAGAGGGCGGCAATTTTATGTTATTGCGGCCATTTTCGTAAAATCCTAAAATCTGGCATTGCCTGTTCAAGAACTATTAATGCTGCATACACTAATTTCGACGGAGAGTGTCCGTTTATAAATTTCAACAATACATTACATTCATTTTGTTTTATTTTAAAAAGAAGAAGTCTATAAGATGCATTATTTTAAAATAGCAACATACAGAGTAATGTATTGGAAGTCTTTAGTGTCTTTCCTTTAAAGAGTAGTCTACATACAACACTTTGGATCAGATTTGGGCAGTATCACAAATACATGTATTTGAAATACTATTTTCAAAATACATTTGTATTTTGCATTTTCACAAGAAAAAGCAAAGTAATTTGAAAATGTATTTTAAAATAAATGTTCAATGTATTTTGTATTTTCAAAATACCGAATATACAATTTTCATTCTGAAGTTAAATTAATCTATCATCAAAATTAGCCTGGTTTGGGAAAATGAAACGAAAATAATAGGACTGCTAGCATTAATTTTTTCCCAGTTCATGAAATAAACAATTCTGTTGCATCTGCTCTATTTTAGTGTTATAAATGGTAAATAAAGAGGTGTTAGGATTTTTTGTGACGCTTAGCTTATATTAAGCAAGAAGAAGGGCGGAAATCTCACACGCCTATGTAGATTAGTTTAATTATAGTTGGCTTTTTGTATTGCTGATAACTGAGTCACAAATGTGAATGAAGCTGAAAAAGGAGAAAAACATGTTTGAGTAATATTCACTGGATTTCTGTGAAGGAATTTATAAATAATTTCAAATGCGTTACCAAGTTACAGAAAAATAAGCTAGTCGTTGTGCAATTCTCAGTGGAAATTTTTTCCAAATTTTATCTGTAGATGCAAATGAGAAAGTTAAGGCGCAGTGCCAGCTTATCCAACCCAAAAGGTCTATCGTGGAACATTCAAAACCACTACAAATTTTAAAACTCTCTCTCTCGCGCGCGCGCGTTTAAAGGTAAAACTTCAATCTTATCATAAAATTGATTAAGCTGATTTCTTTTGTTCAAATGTTTAACTGAATTCAACAAGTCATAAATATTAATATACAAGCTTTTCAACGCCCTTTTTTCAAACTTTTTAATTGAATGCTTTAATTGAACTTTTTAATTGAAGTCATATTTACTTCTCTTTCCATTCAAAGCATGCTTGTCCTATTTTTTAAAAAATATGAGAGAGAAACAGTATGCATCTATTAAAAAAATTTTTTTTTAGTCTTGTTTCAAAATCTCAGTAAACCTTAAGTTTCTTTTATTAATTTTAAATGTTCATCATTTACTCATTTTTTTTTCTCATCCTATATTTAGAAACATGGATGGATCCTGTTCGAGTTCTCAGAAACTTAAACCTCACCATTGATGTCTGTATTTAAAAATATTAGATATGGGTTTGAATTCGCTTTAAGAGCTTGAACCATAAATTTATGCTTCTTATTATAATTTAAGATTTTATTTTATAAGCTTGGATGAAATAAATGAAACAATTTGGTAAGCTTTTCAATTTTTTAATGTTGTCCTTATCAAAATGAAGTAATTTTAGAGTGATGCGAGAGAGGTTGAAGATAAAACTATTACGAATGATGATGACGGATTTGAATTTAATGACTCCGAACCCTATACCACAAATTCTCAAAATGCGGTTGAATTTCAATCGCAGCAGTTTCTTTACGAAAAATCAACAGATTTGAAACTTCTAAATTCATATCCGACAGTAAAAGAATTTTTTATGAAATTTAACACCAGTTTGCCGACTAGTGTTAATACGAAAGACTTTTTTCCTTTGCAGGTATCATAAATGCTCCAAAAAGAAATTTACTAAGCGATAACCAGTTTGAAAAAGTAGTTTTTATTTTATTTTAAGCAAAGCATTCTTTTTCTAAATCATAGTGCTTAGAATAATTATACCATCTTTTAAAAGTCCTTTTCATAATTTTTTTATTAAATTGCATACTGTTAAGTAAATGAATACAATGACACACTTTTTTTGTAGTAATATATGAATGCACCTTAAAGTAGAAGTATAATTTCATTCATCTTCGTTTAGAAGTATATTTAATTTTATATTTTAATTCCATTCATTATCCCTAAAAAATAACGCTCAATAAATACTTGTCAAACACAGTTTTGTTTTCATGCCTTTTAAGATGCAATTTATTCCAGAAAAAATTCATGTATATATAAAAAAAAAAAAAAAATAGTTACTATTACATTTGTTCGTTCATCTCAAAATACACTGGAATAAAATAAAGTAGAAGTTCTTGTAGAAAATTTTATATATTCTTGATTTAAGTTTTAGACGTATTTTGCATTTTGTATCGAAAATATATTTTTTATGTATTTTACCCAACTCTGCTTTGGATAAGGATACATGACATAATACATAGAAATAACACGTAAATTTTTTGTGTAGATATGTATTTATGGAAGTTTGGGAATGGAGAGACAGGCGGACTAACCGATAGGCAGAGAAAACGAAATCATAAATGTTGCGTTACGCAACACAAATTTCAATTTTGTATTAAAAAAAGAAGACAGAAGATAAAGTTAAATCGTGATGATAAATTCGAAAGAAGAAAAGTGACCTAAACCTCATCCCATGATACCAAACATTTACTTCAACATTAGTTCAGTTCTTATGTACATCATTAGTACAGATTTATGCGCTAGGTTTAGAGGTAAATACGAACGCACCAACGAGGGTCCTTCCATTTATTAGGCTTATACGTCATTCCAGGTGAGTACGAAAATAAAACTGGAGAAAGCACGTGCCAGGCGAATGAATGTTTCAGTACAGGAGGAGAAAAGAAAAAGAGAAGACGAACGAAAAGAACAAATTCATGAGAGAGGCTGTTAAGTAACCGTTTAATTCGGCAGACAGAAGAAAACTTGTGGGACATCACCCAACAAAATATTTATCCGTTTATTTTGAGAGGAATGCGGTAAAAAAAGACAAGAACCGCCGAATCCTGATGGAGCAAAAATTTCTCACAGGAGGGGTGATAGAAATCAAGTCTTGGGATATTGTCATAATCAATGATCCCAGCAAACACACACAGGATTTCTGAACGTCTATTAACGTTCAGAAGACGTTTTCTAAACGTTAATAGACGTTCAGAGAACCCGTGTGTGTTGCTAGGGAGGCTCTTTGAAACAGCAAAAAAGGGGGCAAATAATACAGGGGTTTCAAAGTTCAACTTACATTAAGGACGACACAAAAAATTCATAAAAAGCGACCGATTTTTTACAGAGACGAACTTGTATATATTTATATTAGGCTGGTCTTCAACTAAGTACAGAAAACTAAACCTCAGTTATTTATTTGGTAAAAATGTATTACAGTAAAACTTGCAGTACATGAAATCCGAAGGCAAATATTTTCCCGCTAGCGGCAGGCTTTTGTTGAATATAGATACGATTCAACTGACTAAATTCATGGCACCAAGAAATAGGGATGCACCGAATACCATATTTTGCCGAATAACGAATACCAAATACTTGTTATTAAACTTATTAAACCGTTATTAAACTTAGATAATGCAATGATTAATTTAAAATGATCATGCAATTATTAATTTAATTAGTTTTTTCTTAAACAATATTTCATATGGTGTAAAACTTCAAAAATTAAATTGCTGCAAAATTTAATATCCAAGTGTGTTTCCTTTATACATTATTAATAACTTTTTTAAATATTAGTGAAATGCTAGTAATTTTTTTACCTGCATATTTTATTTTAAAAATTAGCAGTTAATTGCCTTTACATATTTATGAACACTTAATGTTATGATTTTTTTTCCTGGTTACTGTTTCAAATTTAAATCAGTTAGTAATAGCAAGGTTAATGTAATGTGTCATGAGATTTAAGAAAAATTGAAAAACAACAACATTCAAATTCCGAACAGCATCCGAGTATTTTTTCTTACATTAAAACTAGTTTCATTGTGACATTAGTTTTTTGTGTGATTGTGTAATGCTATGTTAGGGCTATCTGCCAAGGATGGGGGTGCCTTGGTAGGAGGACTTTCTAAGGGTTTCTAATGCTTATTCATATGTGATAGTAGTAAGTAACAAGTTGAATCAGTTTAGTACTATGGTACTATACCATATCTTTCATTCATGATATAAAAAATATGTGTTTGTTTACCGATTGGTGAATACTTAAATTAGTTTACTATTCGGTTGCCGAATATTTAAGCATTCGGCCGAACCGAATATTCGGTTTGTCTGCCAAATAGGCAGTATACCGAATACTAACCGAATATTCGGTGCATCCCTACCAAGAAATATAGGGTCGTACATTAAGATTGATACTTATTAAAATTTGAATTGGGGAAAAAAAAGGCTCAACGTAACGTACCTACGTAAATTGTGCTTTGAACACACAGACGCAAACTATGACTCCAATTGTTAATCACTGTCCGACAGTGGTTGCGTTATTTCTGCTACAGCCTGACATATGTTCGCCTCCAAATGTTACAAAGTTTCGTGGCTTATAGATCTGGTCTTTGATGTAGGCCAGAAAGAAAAAAAATCTATGGGTGTTTAATTCCCAAATACACGTCTTGAGATGACCTGTCGCCAAACTTCTCTCTCAGCAAATCGAGCACAGCATCAGCTGTGCGATACTTCTGAACGATATTTTGTTCAGAACATAATCATAGTTATGTCTACGTTTCAAAATAAACCCAATTTACTTCGATACACTGTTTTTTTCTTTTAATTCCACAAAATATTACTCTCAATGAAAGACCCTATATTTACGTTTAAGAGAAGTTTCAGCTATATAACGGACTCCATTTAAAATAAGTTTTACAATACTGTCAGTTTCGAGAGAAATGTGCACATTGACTAACTGAGTGTGGGCAACGGAAAAGTAACTAAAAATTTGCAAACTAAATACAAAAAAAGCCCGACAAAAAAAAAAAAAAAAAAAAAAAAAAAAATTCCAAGACCAATGAAGTTTAAAGAAAGCGCTTTTCAAATTTTAATTGTGCTTTTTTCCCACATAAATACATTTCTACTGGCATACTTTATTTTCAAGGAAAGAGTTTTTAACGAAATCGGTTAGTTTTATGCGCCTTCACCACAATAGGCATTTTAAAATAACTATTTTAAAAAAAAAATTCTCACAGTGAAACAAGCAAAGAAAACAATTCGGAGGTCATCAGCACTTAAACGCAGGTTACATGATCTCTACTCCCCGGTGGTGTTCAGAGGTATCATTTGCACTCTCTCTTGTGCACCACCCTCTCTTCAACTCCACAAACTGCTCGTATAAAAAAAATGCCGGCAACTTCGGGACACATGATCGCTGTTAACCCTTCACACCACTTCTCGCAAAGGAGAGGCATGCCGTCGTGAACACTCATTTGCCCTTTCCGATTTTTTTAACCCTTTCTTTATTTGTTTATTTATCATTTTTTCTTTCTCGTGGGACAGCTGCATTTCGAATATATTATATCTAGCATTGCAGGGTTGGTCAACAATTCATGAAAGTCTAGCTCGCTTTTTTCCCATCCTCTGGCGTACTGGCTTACACTCACGACTAAAATAAATTTTCCGAACTGAGGAATGAAGTTAATATTTATTCGATGTACTCCATTCTTTTATTTAACATTTGATCCTGTCGAATACTTGTGGCCAAATATTGCTGTATTTTTGAAAAAAAAAAAAAAAAAAAAAGATTTTCAAGACATAACAAATACTTTTTAAAACATACAATATACCCAATAAAAAAATACTTTTTGGGAAATAAAAACCATTGATTATTGCTAATTACGTTATAAGTTATAGTGTATATTCAAGCTTAAATTTTTTTTATTGCAAGTGCTTGCTCTAGAGCACGGTTTCTCAAACTTGTTATCGGATAGAGCACTTTTAGAGTGTCAATTTTCACGGAACACATTTGTAAATCTGAATGCAGTGAATTGCAATCAATCTAAGGTAACGAGACTACTTTTTCGAGGAGGACTTGCTTTTTTCGCACATAGCTAGCTCTAAGTGTTTCGCGGAGCTTAGTTTGATAAGCCCTGCTTGGAGAGCTCAATCGTCAATATTTCTACATTAAAAAAAAATTAAACTGGAATAACTGTTCTGAACAAGCTTCTTGTAATTTAATTTTAAAAGAAAAATATTTATATTTCGCATAAGCGCGGTAAACAATTATGCCCTTTTAGTACTCATACCTAATTATAAAGGGTGTCCCAAAAAGGTGGTAACGGGCTTTAATTCTTTATCTATTAGAGATAAGTGGACATTGTAAACTGAAAAAGTCGTCAAAATAAGGTCGGAAAAAAAGATTACGCAACGAAAAAAACTCCTCTTACTAATTTTTAAAAAGCTACACTTTTTAAATTCGTATGCGAATCCTGTATAAAATAATTCCCAGTGAGTAAAATGTGCCCCCACACACTAATAAGGTGACAAACAAAATTTGAAAATTATATCTTAAAAAGTCTCAGAGATTTGAAGGCAAATATAACATTGACTTAAACCACTTTTCAATGGCTCTCAAAGTAAAAAAAAATAAGCCCCGTCTAATGATCGCATTTCAGGAATCGTACAGAAATTATGAAAGAAAAAAATTTTTTTTTCATTCTAATAATAAACGTTTACATTCAAATTCATGCATAGCCCCCGATCACCTTTCTTTAAAGATATCTCTGATATGTTTCATGATGAAAGGCTCAAATTGGTACATCACCTCATTAGTGTATGAGGCACAGTTTACTAATTTGGAATTTTTTTGTACAGGAGTTGTATACAAATTCAAAAAGTGTAACTTTTTGTAAATGAACGGGAGGAATTTCTTCTTAATGGAATCTTATTTTGAAAGTTTTTTTTTTAAATTTACATAACCCACTTAACCTCTAATAGATAAAGAATTAAAGCCAGTTACCAACTTTTTGGGACACCCTGTATAATCAATGTTTTCAAATTTCAATGCAAGCCGTTTCTTTTGTAGGAAATTTTGAAGAAGGTTTTAAAGTGACCTTGTGTCTTCTTAAATACATATTCTACGAAATTTCACGGAAGCATAAAATACCGTAAAAGTTGCAAATCTTTTTATGATACAGAGTGACCAAAAGAATTTTTTTGTCTTTCCTATGCGAGTTCAGTTATGAACTCGCATATACTTATCATATTGCACACATCTTCATAAGCATAAATCCAAAAAAGCAAATGAATAATCACAGGGTAATCCTGACGGACCTCGTATGATCGTGCGGATTGGAAATTTACATTTTTCTTACTTTTAAGTAGATGAAATACAGTGAATGCTCGTAAAAAACAAACGTTATTATAGGGAGAAAAAAAAAAAGAAAAGAAATACGGGTTTTCACTTTCAATAATATCTTATTGGAGGAAATAAAATTTTCAATAAAATTTTTTAAGTGCAACTGAATTAAAATTATCAAGGAATTTTTTTTTTTTTTTTGATGGAATTGAACTAAAATCACCAAGAACATTCAACTGGTCGAATTAAAGTAGAATTCTCAAGTGCATCTTTTTGGTGGAACTAATTAAAATTCTCAAAAATATATTATTGTTGTGTATGTGGAATTGAATTCAAATTCTAATAAAATAAAATTCAAACTTGAGTGCAAGTCAAGTCTTAAAGAGATAATTCAGTTAGGAAGCAGGCTCAAAACGGATTTTGGTGACACACTTTCATATACTCCCCATTCCACCCATCTAAAACAACCCCTCTGCTTTTCGTCAATTGTATATCGACAGTGACGCATGCCGAGCAATGTGCGACGACGTAGATATACGTCTTCGGAGATGTACCACTACTTGGATGACAACAACCAGACGTGTGTCTCGGAACGCATACACGATACGGAACCCCTCGAATAATAAAAAAAAATAATAATAAATCAACGAACAGACCGATAAATCTTTTTTTTTTCTTCCCATGATGTGCAGCAAAGGCATGCTTTAGCACGATAAAGGCGCAACTTCTCAGAAGTTGATAGATACTACCCACACGCAATGCAGCTTTCGCTCCACGACTGCTAGTATTCTGCAGAAGATCGCAATTCCTTAAAACTGTGTCATGCGGAACACGATTCATTATATGGATTTTTGGATAAGAGATTTTTTTAAATTATCGGAAAGGGGGCTGGATTCCAATCCACGTGCTTACGCATGCCAGATGGAATGGGCACAGCCAGCTGCGTCAAAAAAGGGTCTCTAGATCTGTGGCACGCGATGAACGTTTCGATCGTCCGCCATCTTGCAGGTAGTTAAGTCGAGCGATGGCAACGGCTGCCTTTTTTTCAGCATTGGGCAATCTATCCAGCTGTTCTCGCATTCTTCCATTTTTCAGCAGGTGTCAGTGCTGTTAAAAATAATCGTGACAATTTTTTTACGGGAAATGATGTGCTAAACAGTAAAGGATTCTCGTGGAGCTATGTCACCCGCAACTATTTTTATAGAAATCAAATCTATTCTTCGTGACTGGCAACAGTCAAAACGTCAGGGTTTGGTGATCCCAGAGCGGGAACACTGCGCGTTAAAGAGTTAAGCACCCCCCCCCCCCGGAAAAGATTTCTGGAATCACCCTTTTTCCCATTTTATTATAGAATATGTAAAAATGTCAGAAACTGTGATCAATCCTAGCGCGATAATAACCAAATTATGCGCGCGAGACGACGGTACGCAAAGCCATCGCGTTACATAAAATGAGACAGACGTACGTGGTCGATGTGTTTTGAGAGAGACGGGAATGACCTTTTCTCTCCTTCACGGAAAGTTATCAAGTTGGGAGTTTAAACATTCTGATACGTCCACTCATTCCCAGATAAGGGCAGACGAATCAATAACCTAACGGCCCATGGACAGTTATTACCGGATATTGACCAAAGGGGGAACCAACTGTGTTCTTTAAATAGAAACCAGCAAGCATGTTAGTAATTATTAAACGGGTATAAACATGATAACACAGCTGAAAGCAATAGTAAAATCTAGACGTACACAAATGAAGCGCCAGGTTCTTTAAAGACGACTAAACGTTTCCGTTTTAAGCCTGAAATATGCAGTTTTCTCGGTCCTGCGTACCCAAATGTACTAATACACAGTTACGGGACAATATCCGATTGAGAAAATTCAAGGCTATTGTTCACAAAGCATACAGTTACGACACTAAAACGTGCATTGTCAGTGATTGCTAAGTAAAATTAGCAACACTAACATGGGAGGAAAATATAATTAGCACAAAATGATTTTAGGGGCAGTATAAGCTTGATTTGAAGGTTACAGAAGTCGCAAGGCGAAACTTTAAGATCCAAATTCTTGTCGGCCTGAGCAGAGGGAGGGGGAGCAGGGAAAAAATCACCTGGGTCTCAGCTTTTGAAGGGGTCCCGCTTTTGCTGTTTATATGATACAGATTATGTCCCCGGATGTTTCAAATTAATTTTTGAATGAAATTACAAAAAGCTAACTAGAGCATAAACCACCAACTTGACAAAAACGAGGAGTGTTTCTGATTGAGTCTTCTTTTGCTAGAAAAGTAGACATTGACGGTGTTATTCGACGGTTTGCCATGACTAAAAGTAGAAAAGATTTATTTAACGAGAAATCTTTTTTTTCCCCGAGACACATTGTTAAATAGTGGAAGAAAGTGTATAGCCAGAGGAGAGACTATGGGCCCACCCAACCTCCGAAATTTTGAATTTTCCTTAACAAAATGTTAAAGATCAAGACTTTGTATGAGAAATTTTGAAATTTCCACTTTTTTGGCCTTCTGAAATTTTTTAGGCTGCCTGCTTGCATGGAAGTATGAACAAAAATATTAATTTTTTTCTATACTGAGGAATCATGGCATGCAAAAATGTTAACGTTTCAAGTACAGTTTCTCTATGGAGATGACGAAACCTTCAAAACAAAATGTTGGTATTTTTTAGAGCATGGATGTTTATTAAAGTATAATACTCTTTTAAATTAAGAATTTTAATTCCATTAATTATTTTCCTATTACTATTAATTTAAAGTTTCTTTAAATGATTATTAATTTTAATAAGGAATAAATGATTGATCTAATACGACATCAAAAGGATTTCTGGGTAGCAAAGGGACCCCCAAAGATACCCCTATGCGTCTGAGCAAGGCACTAGTCCGAGGGCGAGTACGAAAGCTGTAATTCGAAGAAATAAAACCTGATTCACGGTCTTGGGACAGATATGAAAGTAATTGTACCACACAGGGACCGTAAAAAAACCTCCAAAATATTATTCCTAAGCTGCACTACACACGATAATAATGAAAACACTGAGCATTTTTTAACTTAAAAAAAATTAAACATGAACACAGCAAAATTGTTAAGAATTTTTTTCTGAAAGTTTCATTACTGGTACATTTTTCTCGTTTATTAGTGTATAGAGCAGCTTGTGAAGAGATACCCTAAATTCTTTTAAGTGCCTGATAATAGTAATTATATGAAAAACACTCAAAATGCTGGTGTTAAATGATAAAATAAATAAAAACTTTGTGAAAAAAACGCACATAAAAGGTTACTTATAAGGCGTAAGCTTATAAGGCTTATACGCCTTAAGTAACCTTTCATGTGTGTTTTTTTCCTAAAGTTTTTATTTATTTTAATAGTAATTATAGCTTGCCATAACTAGTTCATTTGCATTCATGTGCCAAAATCACATACAGTCTTAATTGACCATGACATGACACTATGAAACTATCTACGCACTAAATTCAATAGATACCTTTTTTTAATCAGTTCTTTCACAGGTTGAGAAAATAAAATTTAGAAAGCATAAAGTAGGGGAAAATAAACCAGGTAAAACACTTGGTTGAAAGAAGAAATGCGCATGTAATGAGAGGGGAGTAGAGAAAAGTACTCTCACCTTCTCTTTTGATCATAGAATTATCAGCAGTATATCTATGCCTGTAACATTATCGGTGTGAATTCGAGAGGTACAAATTGAGCCTTGACGCCTGACAATGGAGCAAATGCTTTATTTATGTGAAATTCCACCCTATGACAGCAGCTTATGAACATATTTCATACTTATCGTTGATGAATTCCATATAAAATTGACTATTTTCAGTAAAGCCTATTTTACAGGGAACCAGTATACAGTTTTATATATTTAAAATTGCAGAGTTATGTGTAGCAAGTAAGGGGATGGCATTGGCTTTTTTAATTCGTAGGTCTACGTAATTGAGATTAAATATTTCGAGTCCTTTGCTGAATTTCCTGGATATCTTTTGGAGGGAGAAAAATTGATGAAATACTCGCTTTAGAGAAAGCAATGCGATTTTCGAATAAACATTATAACAGCATTTGTTATTACTTAACCCTTGCAGAAACTGCGTCCACAAATGAGGACACAAAAATCGCTTATATCATCGTACAGGATGGATGTCCTAATTCGTGCGCATAAAGAAAAACCAATTCTGGTCAAAAATTTAGTAGTCTAGATTATTTTATTTATCACATATTTAATCTCGATTATCAAAAGGAAAATTATTTAATTCAGGGGGGGGGGAATTGTTTAACCAGATCTCAAAGGGTTAAACTTGAATTCGGAGTCCAGAATTTAAAAGTCAGCCGGCGTTTTTTTTTCTCCCAAAAATTTGGCAACAGTGTCGAAAATATTACAGAAGCCTGCAGCAACAGTTTCTGATCTCCTCCACTACCCAGGAAGAATACAGGGGTCGATCCAGGATTTTTTTTCAGGTTTCCATTTTTGTGAAAATGGCTTGTTTTTGTGAATTTCAATACATAGTTTTGTAAATTTTCATACCAATTTTTGATAAAACAGAGTAAAATGCCAATGAAGGGCCACTTTACTGGATTGAATTTTTGTGAAGGGGACGTTTTAATCATTTGTGATTTTGTGAAGGAGCCGTTTTAATTGACTGTAATTTTGTGAATTTCAATACATAGTTTTGTGAATTATCATACAATTTTTATATAAAACAGAGTAAAATGCCAATGAAGGGCCACTTTACTGGATTGCATTTTTGTGAAGGGGACGTTTTAATCGTTTGTGATTTTGTGAAGGAGCCGTTTTAATTGACTGTAATTTTGTGAATTTCAATACATAGTTTTGTGAATTTTCATACAAATTTTTGATAAAACAGAGTAAAATGCCAATGAAGGGCTACTTTACTGGATTGCATTTTTGTGAAGGAGACGTTTTAATCGTTTGTGATTTTGTGAAGGAGCCGTTTTAATTGACTGTAATTTTGGGAAGGAGGCGGACCCAATTTTCGTCTGCATCGACCCCTGGCATAAGATGCATTTTCCGGCTGTTTTCTTTAAAAAGAGCTTCCGACACACATTTCACAAATTGATACTAGCATGATTCAACCCATTAGTGCCCGGCTATTTCCATGGAAGGGCGGATCCTGAGGATTTTTTCAGGGGGCGGGCGCAAAGTTCGAATACCAACCAACTCAGAAGTGTATGAAATATGCTACGATTATCAGAAAGCACATTGTAAGCAGTGTCAATGTAGCTATCTAGGAGGGGGTTCGCTCCCCCGGGATTCGCCTTAGCTTTCATCGCATTTTTTTACTTGTGCTGATGCTTGTAAGTGGTGAATAAATTTCCGGCACCCGTGGTGTGAAGACCATATTTCTTTTTCAAAAAGAAGTCTAATAAAAACAGTGAAAGACTTGGATGGGTCCCTCAGCTGTTCCTCGTGGAAATAAGATTTATCAGTGGCGAAATTAAAATAAAGGAAATATAATAAAAAAGATTAATTCCTGCGAATTTTTTACGACCATGAACGAAAAAAGTTGAGCGTCCTGTAGAAAGGTCGCTGGGCAATAATGGGTTAATAAAAAAAAAAACAGAAAAAACAGAAAAAAATTGGTTTGCATTCTTTATCGCTTACTCTCATCCACGGTGTACGATCCGTACTGGAACACTGACGATACGCAGCCCATGGTCGGTGGTGTACAACACAATGCTGCTTCGAACGAAACGGTAACACACGCACGCACGCACACAGCTCACCACTCCTCATCCGACGGAAAAGAAACAAGTGATGGAGGGGCAACCGAGAGCAAGGAAAGCACCCCTTCCACAAGTCCCGCCTTTCTCGAGCTGAGACGTCAGAAGCACACTTCTTTTTTTCTCCCCCTTCTTGATCCAGAGATACGGATAGATCACTGAAGAAGAAGAAGAAGATGAAGAAACACACACTCTCTTTCCTTCCACCTCCCCTCCGGAAACAGTTTTCGCGTCGACCCCAATTGTAAACAAGCAAATCGTCACGATAAAAGCCGAGCTCCAGCTAGGTTGGTTCAGTTGCACTTCTCTCCTCGTCGTCGTCTTTGCAACCGCACAAAAAATTGTCTTCAGATGCCCACAGCTCTCTCTCGTTTCTGGATAGCTCAATAACTTTGAATAGCGAAGTCAACCTCCTTCCCTCCTCTAGATTTCATTTTCGAAGCAAAATATCACATTCTCCTTAGAAAACATGTTTGACGTCCCCGTCTCAGAGATGTATTTTAACGGTGCAAAGATGCAAAAGTCCCAAAAGCAAATACTCCCTATTTCTTCATAATAAACCCCAAAAAGTCAAAATTCTGCAGTTAGAACGACCCGTTTCTCTAAATGGATGCCATAGTTTTTTTCGCCCCTAAAAGGGGTAAGAGTTAGAGATGAGTTCAGGATCATTTTTTTTAAGTCCGAACCCGGGGACTTTCAATTCGAGCCCGGTCTGTTTGGTAGAGAAAAAAAAGCATTTCTGGAGAAGCTCGCGAGAAATAGGTTCAGTGGCGAATTAAAGGACAAGGTAAAGGTCAAAATTCGCGTTCGCCACTCGCCATGTGGCGATTGCATTTTTGAAAGTGGAGACTGCAAATTTTTGTACTAGTCGCCACTATCTATTCCCCCCCCCTTTTCTTTTTCACGGACGTTTTTAAAAATTTTTATGAAGTGAAAATAAATTAGAAACAGGATGCATTGAATTAATGTTCTTGAGAGGAAGCAAGAGAACTCCTAAGATTGATTTCGTCATGGGGTAGGGGGAGCGGTGGGGCTGGATCATTGGTACAAAGGGATTAGTATGATTTGACCAATAATAAGCAAAAGTGACAATCTGTTCTACAAATTTGCAAACGGAAGACTATTACACCTCCTACAATTGCAGTTTGAAGCAGACGCCTGCACTTGTTTGTTCTTCCTCCTAAGTTCCCTCCGCCTGCTATGTAGGAGCTCTCTTTCTGGGAACAAAAATCAGACTAGTAGCGAGCGCTCATTTATTAATTCTTTTCATGTGAGTTGTGTTTATGCCAAAAAATTAAACAAGACTTATTCCACTATAATATTAATAGGGCTCATTGCCAGAAGGAAAGGTGATGACAGCTATCATTCTTGGAAAATTACAATGTTCTTCATGAATAAAGCCAGTGGCGTATGTAAAAAGGACAGCCAGGTTCGGGAGGGGATTAAAAGAAAGCACTTTGTTTTCCGAACAGGCACGTTTATACACCATGTAGTAAATGTTCAGTAATGGTTTGATGCAATCTCAAAATGATTAACTTAGTCCTAAATCTTATTCCTGAAGGCAGACATAAATTCGGACCAATGCATGTTTCGAAATCACGCAAACTTTCTAACTCGCAATAAGTCGTTTTGCATTTTGAATTGAATCCGCAATTCTCTAATGTTTAGTAAATATCTGTAATAACTATAAATAATCTGAAGTAGAAAGGCCATGTAATGATTACACTAAAAGCAATCATTAAGAACAACTTGCAAGAGTGCATAACATCCAATTCAAAACAACGGGAGCTGTCCTCATTTATGTGGCTAAGCTTATTGTTTACTAATTCACAACAGCATACTTATCAAACATAACATCCTTACCGACAGTGAAATCATTTTGAACCCCCCCCCCCCTCCTAACTGAAAGCGCAATGTGCTAGATGGCCCTTTTACATTGCTGAAAAAACAAACATTCCAAAGGCATCTTTCAGATCAAGCAAACTAAAGAAAACAGAAAAAATAATTATTTATAAAATTACATTTTATGTGGTTGCATTTATTTAAAAAAGGCTGATTGGAATTTTGTGAAGGAACAGTTATACCTCCTGTTTTGTAAAGGGTCATTTAAACGTCGATTTTGACTTCATTGTACTGTCTCCTGTAAGGAAAACTGTATGGTAAGGAATTAGAAAAAGCTTTGGCAAATAAGAATGGAAAAACGGACGGACATACCAAGGCATAGGGGAGGGGGGGGGGGAGAAAAAGGACTGCCAGGCGTTAAAGGGTTGCCGGGTGCCGCGCATTATTTAATCCGCCCAGAATCCACACTGTGGAATGTGAAATGGGAGAAATACAGATCAATCATTGTTCAAGGCTGGAAGGGGGGGGGGTAGAAACAGCGTAATACTGCATTTTTTCATTCTTGGGAGTGAACAACAAAGCATAGGAGTGATTTTATTGGGAATTAATGCCTTTTTAAAGAGCGGTCTTAGGGGTACACTACAGAGAAATGCTATCGACATAGGCAGGGCAGTAGCGAGCAAAAAATGATGGAAGACTGAAATTTTATAACTTAATTAAATTTTGTAAACTAAGTTAATGTATGGGCCCATCTTACAAATTGGGAATTTTCTGTTTGGAGACCATATAAAAATGAACATTTGTATTTATTTAGATTTACTCTTCTAAAAATTATAATCACTACCGTAAAATTCTGTACCTTTTTTTTTTTTTAACATAACTTAGTGACTTACTGTAAATTATTTAAGGAATAAAACCCCAGGTCAGTGTTTTGGGGATATTCTGTGTTTGTTCACTGACAAGTAATTTTTTTTTTTTTTTTTTTTTTTTTTTTTTAATTAGCGAATAACAGCTCCGAGCTCGAGCATCCACAGAAAACTTCCAATGAATCATTTCAGTTTTGTAGAAAAAATCTATAGGAAGTTCGGAAAATGTTAGACAATTTTCTTCAGAAAAAGGATCATTTATGAAAATATTTGATTTGATTCGATTTTTGCTGGTCGCCACAACATGAAATTGAATACAATCAATCACATGGGGGGAGAAAGAATCGTGGGGGAAAAAAACATTTCTTTAGAATACGAAATTTATTCCGTCTTGGTTTTATCCTTAGAGATGCTTGGAATATCAGGTCCCACAGAAAAATTTAATCAGTGCTTAATGTTTGTAAAAATTCCAAAATAAAATTTTTACTATTTGTTTGTCACCTTTGTGGGTGCTTAAGAACTCGAGAATAATCGAGGGAAAAATCGATATAACTACTATATAATTCTCAAAACTATGATTAAATTGATCTAAGACTTCAGTGCTTTTTCGACATTCGTGTAATAAAGATTCCAAAAATAGTTTTTAATGGATACTAGAATAGTTAAAAACTGAAATTTATTTGAAAAATGGGCGTCTTTTCTAATAAGAATCCTTTCTTTGATGTTGATCACCATTAGAATTAAATCAATGGATGTTGTACTAGCTAGATAATTCTAACCTAAAATTTCTGATTGACGGCCAAATGCTTCAGATATTGAGTAAACTCATACTTTTCTAAAATGTGACTGGGGGCGGTGGATTTCTGAGATTTGTAATTCTTCGAAACTCCAGCACCCACATAAGACTTTATACTGTTTTTCGAGCATTTAGTTAAGATTGTTGTAAAAAAATTAAAAAAGTAACGAAATTCCTGTCATTGTTTATGTGGTTGCTTCTGAACTTAAATATGCACAGAAAATTTTTTATGTGAAAATTTTGACACTAAAATTTTTATCTGAGTTATCAGTGTTTATAATAAGGGTGCTTCAGATCTTCAGAGTTTACGGTAAAATTTCGATGGGGTTTTCTTTTATTACTCCAAATCAAAAAACTGAATAACTGGTTTCTTGGTAGATAATAGTAAAATTCCAATGCCTTCTGAATTCTTGTGTGATTCTAAACTAAACTCTAAGCTCGAATGGTTGCTTTCTGTATGGGTGTTCTTAAACTCGAGTACGCATATGCATGGGGATGCTCAGCCGGAGTTTAAGTACGCGCAGAAAAATTGTGACGGTTGCTTAGCTTCTGAATAATTCGAAACGAAAAGAATGACGGACTCCTCCTTCTGAGTATGTGCTTGCTTATCTGGAATAACGACTGAAAGTTTCTATAGGTACTGGACGTAACTTTTAAGAGTGCAATTAACAAACTCAGTCTCATTTCTTCATCGAGGTTATTTCCAAAAACACTCAATTTTTGTTGATCGCGATTATCAGCATTTTCCTGTACAAAGATTGTTTCCCCAACAACAAATTTTAGGAATTTTTCCAGGACTAGTCTTCGTGACGATGAAAACTTAAATGTGACACATTGTGCAATTAAATAAGAAATACTGCATACCATCTTTACTTATTATACTTTCCTTAATTTGTCACATATTTTAATCATTTAATTTTTTTATTTTAATTTACGTAAATTAATTATAAGCACACTTATTACACAAGCATTTAAAATTTCGTTTTACCTTTGAAATAAACTCCGCTTAGTAAGTCATTAAAATGGCCCCGAAAGTGATGTACTAACGAACTTTGACTGTAATTCAAGCAAAAATGAAAGTTTTTTTGAAAACATAGAGTTAAGCAGACATCATTGATTTTTTAATATTACCTCAAAGGAGAAGAACAGAATGACAATCCTAACTTTGAGAAAAAAAACCACATGCTTTTTCTAATTATTGTAAGACAAAAAGTAGTTAAATTCAATTTATCAATGGGGAAAAAAAACTGCATTGTTCCAAGCGTTAGAATAGGCTGAGAGAGAGAGAGAGTATTTCTCTGTAATTAGGCTCGCTCAACCACAAGGCTTTCTGATTCAGCAAGTGCAGATGAGTAAGTGCATTCATTCTACGTTTAACGAGTTTTAATTTGCTTTTCACGGTCTGCGTTCGTTCGCCCACGTAACAGAACATTGCTGTAATCCTGCAGAGAACACAAAGCCTGGTCATTGTCTCAACTGAAGCGCAATCCCGAAGTCTCTTTAAATTTATCAAGAAAGAAAAATCACGCCAAACTCATCGACTATAAAACACTTTCCAAAACAACAGTCTTTTTTACGCCAAATATGCAGATGTATTGTCGCCAAACTCATTGAGATTTGGGGGATAAACTCAAAAAAGCCTTATATCACTATTAATGCACTCATTTTGCGTGACACTGTTTAAAAAAAAATCTGATGTGTCCAACACATGACTTCCTTGCACGTCCATTAGATCAAAAATATTTTCGACGCACTTCCTCTAAATTTATTTGTTTGAAAGAGATAAAATATCAATAATAGTAAGGTTTAGCGATTTCCAGCCAAATAGTTCGATATCGCCAAGCTGAGTTCAATTTGAAAGATTTCCTTCTGACACATTATTTGGCGATATTTCACCAAAAGCCGACAAACTTGAGATAGTCTGCGAGATTTTGGGGATAGCCAAAGTAGTCATTGACCACAGACTTTCAATGAATTGAATGCATCCATACACCTCAATGTATTCAAAGTCATTTGGCTCACCCTGTAAATAAATTCTCAGTCGATTGCTGTCAAAAAAGATATTGAAAACAGTTAGATATTACAATAGTTCTAAATACAAAAGTTAAAAAATCTACGGGTTAGTTTTAGAGTTATACAAAATACGAAATAATTTTTAGCGCCAAATTTGGCGATATTTCGGCGAAACTCGTCAATATCGACGACATTTGGCGAGATTTTAAGCATGAACCAAACAATGACAGATTATCGCCAAATTTGGCGATATTTCGCCAAAACTCGCCAAGAACGATGACAAATGGCGATACTTTGGGCATGGACCAAATGACTGACTATCGCCAAATTTGGCGATATTTCGCCAAAACTCGCCAAGGTCGAGGACAGACGGCGAGATTTTGGGCATGTACCAAACAATGACTATCTACAGTAGTATTATATTGAAGATGTCCATAGACATTAAAGTACTGAAATTCTTTCCGGTGGTCCTGTAAATTGGGTAGATTGGAACCAAAAATCGAGATGCACAACTAGATGTTACAACATTCTTATATATGAAATTTCATAATAGTTTTTGAGATTTGAGAGTTAAATATGCACACACGTACACCAAAAGTCGCCAAGCTTGGCGACTTTTGGCATAGTTCTTGAGGGAGGCACGTGACCGTGGTCGGACCATTACCTAACTTATGTGGTAGGACGGTATTGTGCTTGAAATGGATGAATGCCCCTAAAATTGCCATTGACCGTAATGTATTGGAAATCTTTTGAGTGTTCCTGTAGCAGAACTATAAATGATAAAGACACTTTTTTTAATGGAGAAATTCATTTTCTAACTCTTTACAGCATATATCACTTCTGAGTCGTTTGAAATAGCCCAATACCTCTAAAAAACGCTTTGATGAATTTCGGCCCTTAGAGCGTAATGTATTTCGAATCTTTTGGGCGGTCCTGTAGATAAACTATTCAGTCGAATGGAACCGAAAGGGGAGGTGCACAACTAGATGTTACAACAATCCTAAATATAAAGTTTCAACATTGTACGCCTAACAGTTTTTGAGATATGCGAGTTTAATGAATTTCGGCCCATTGAGCGTAATGTATTTCGAATGTTTTGGGCAGTCCTGTAGATAAACTATCCAGTCGAATGGAGCCAAAAGGGGAGGTGCACTACTAGATCATAGAACAATCCTAAATATCAAATCTCAACATTTTACGACCAATAGTTTTTGAGATATGCGAGTTACATACATACGTACGTACGTACAGACGGCATGGAAAAACTGGCCACAGTAGACTCGCCGCTGGTCAAAATGAGTTGCAGACGCGTTAATATGATCGTGCATGCTAGCCTACGATGAGATGCATCGAAAAAATTTTTAAAATTAAATTTAGAGGTAGTCAAAATCGGTTTTTTTGTCGAAATTTGGCCCCCAAAATTTTTCGGGATCACATTACTTCCTTATACTACGTACAAGGAAGTAAAAAGAAACCCACTGTTATTGTCATCCTTTCAATGAAGTGTAAGCTGTTATAAAAGTTTATATATTTATTGTATGATGCTTGAAGTGAATTAATGTCTATTCGAATTATTTTGAGTGTTCTCGTATAAAAAGTATAAACTCTACACACACTTTTTTCGATAAAGATCATTATTTTGTAATCCTTAATAACGTACACTCATGTCCATAAATTAAGGATAATTCAGAATCACACAGAAATTGATCTCTAAAATAAAAATTTCACCTGTGGAATGATCACACACATCTTGAAGAAGAATATGCAAATTACAGGAAACCACCAGATGGCGTGGATGGTACGTCACAATGACGAGAGTGTAAGAGAGGGGTATATAAGGAATGGTGGCAAAGAAGTAAAATTGTTCACAAGCGCTGTGAAAGCCTTTCAGTGCAAAAACCGCATAGTTATGGCACAAAGGAGGCATTTGGATGATGTTTTAAGTGGCAGAATTATCGGACGACTGGAATGTGGACGTACCCAGCTGGAAGTATCAGAGGAACTTGGAATCGCCCAGAGTGTCATCTCCAGGCTTTGGCAACGATTCCAAGATGATGGTAATGTGAGTAGACGTTACAGCACAGGTCGCCCCCGAGTTACAACGCCGAATGAGGACCGCTATTTGGCAGTTACTGCCAAAAGAAACAGACGGAGTACAGCATCAGACCTGTCTCGTCAGCTCTCTTCAGCTACCGGTACGACAGTTTCAAGGCAGACCGTGTACAGACGCTTAGGGCACATTGGTCTATATGCTCGTAGGCCTGTCAGATGTGTTCCACTTACCGCAACTCACTGTCGCCTGCGATTAACCTGGAGTAGAGAGCATGCATTGTGGACACCGCAACAGCGGTCTTGTGTGCTGTTTTCCGACGAGTCCAGGTTTAGTTTGGAGTCTGATTCTCGCCGGACATTCATCTGGAGAGCGCCAGGTACCCGTTACCACCAAGAGAACACCATTGAAAGACACCGTTACGGTGGTGCAGGATGGCTCGTTTGGGGAGGAATTATTCTTGGTTCCAGAACTGACCTGCATGTTCAGAGTGTAACGATGACAGGCCACATCTATCGGGATGTCATTCTGGAACAACACGTACGTTTGTTTCGGGGCGCCATGGGTGCTGAATTTGTGTTTATGGATGACAACGGCCGTCCTCACCGTGCAAACATTGTAGACGAATGCCTTCAATCGGAGGATATCACCCGTATGCATTGGCCAGCATACTCACCGGACTTGAATCCAATAGAGCATGTGTGGGATATGCTTGGCCGACGAATTGCAGCCCGTCAACCCCCTCCCACCTGTCTACCGGAACTTCGGAGTGCATTGCTTGATGAGTGGTGTAATATTCCCCAAGATCAAATTGATCATTTGATACTCAGCATGCCTAGGCGTTGTCAGGCCTGTATTGCATCGTCCGGGAGACATACTCCGTATTAACCATCCTACTAACCATGTTATACTGTTTTTTGTAAATGGGTTCTTTTTTGAAATTTGGTCAAGGGAGTAAAACTTGCAATTTTTATTAATTATGTCAAACATATAGCATCTTTTTTGCTCTTTACTTTTTGTTTAATAAATAGACTTTACAAATAAGTCAAATTTGTTTTGCTTCTTTCTCTTTCTTTGCCTGAACTTCATTATCCTTAATTTATGGACATGAGTGTATATCAGTTTTATTTTGTTTGAAATAGACGAATATCTCTTATACGCTTTAAAAAATGACTGCCCATTGCCCATACAGCGTAATGTATTGGAATTCTTTTGGATGCTTCTAAAAAAAGAACTATAAATGCTACAACTTTTTCAATAGAGTACATGGTGCAATAAATAAGAATAACATATAAATTTCGTAGTAATCGATGCCTATTTACAGCAGCTAGAGCATGGACGGACAGACAGCCAAACCGAAATCATAAACACTTCTTCAGTTTGTTGGAAAGTATTAAAAACACTGAATTTTGTGATGCGGTCTCATTCGTGTGTTTCTTAGTTTAAGAAAAAAGTCAACAACTGAAATCTATTTTCGTTGCATAGTTAATTTCAAATACTTTTCATACTAATTAATCGCTATATTAATTAAAATAAATTATAATTAGAAAAGTATAAGTTCTCCAGCATTTTCCAGCTTCGATGAGCTGAAAGAAATTTTTTAAAGCATGTTTCTGATAATTTAAAATACTGCCGTGCAATGTTAGGTTTAACAAACTCACTTTAACTTCACAAACAGGGCTGGCAAGTTTCGGCATCGAAGGCCAGAAAAAAGGGGGAAATAAACCCCCTGGTTAAAATCATTCTGGCAAAATAGTTATACACTGCGTCTGTTTTAAAAACAAAATCAAGAATTCCATTTTATAAGTTAAATATAACAAATAAAAGAAGAATTTAAAATTATTTTTATTTCATGTTTTTAAGAGATATAAGACACAAGGCGTGAGCTTTTTCAGGTCAGAATAACTTGCAGTTGTTGCCCTGGCCTTTTTTTAAATTTTCGCAGCCATTAGAATTCGTATCAATAAGAAGTACAGTTGCCAATATTTTTGCCAAAACGTATTTTCTTTCGCCAAACTAATTTTATTTTCGCAGTTTGCAACGTTGGTGATCGATAACGCTACCCCTGACTTTTCTATTATGTTTTTATTACGCTACTTTTTAAAGAACTGGGGCATAATTATGACCATGGATTTAAAAATATTTAAATGTGCTAGAAAACATTAAAACATGCCGGAAGCTCTTAAATGCATTACTAACATACTTTTTTGAATTAGCTTGCCTAAATATTTTTCCTTTCACCAGGTAAATTTGAATACCAAACTGTAAAATTCGTTTGCTGAATATTTTGACATGGTGTTTGTTTTTCAATTGTTACATTATGAAATTTATGCCAAATATTTTTGCGAAAGTATCATTTATAGATTTTTTTAAAAATCCTCCGGTTATAATTACTCTACCTGACCTTACTAATTTCAATTTAATTGAAATAAATCGCATCTAAAATGAAATGCAAAGTGTTTTATCATTTGTAATATTAAAACTGCTATTATAGCTTATGGTTTACAATTATTAACATTAGAAAGGTCATTTTGCACACGAGTCATTAATTTTTTTTTAAATTGCTTTAAAAAAAAGCACTAGGGTGCTATTTAGTTCACTCTGGCTTTTTCTGTCGACATATTTTTGGGGGCCGATTTTTGTGAACATATTTTTGCAGATCGATTTGCGTCGACACGTTTTCGTTCCATCTTACAATAGGGTTGCCGGATAGCGTAGGGAATGGACGAGAATAAAATGTTGAAAGCCGTCAAGGTTTGCCATTTTTGATGATTTACGGCAAGTATGGCGCCAAAAAAAAAATGGATCCCAAAGCTGAACCTAGTTAGCGATATATATTTGGCAAGAAACTGGCAAATGCTACAGTTTAATAAAAAAGGAGAAGTATAGTTAGAATATGCCTGACAAATATTTTAAAACGGTTTTAGTATGAGATTTTAATATGAATTTCAATTCCAAAGATGTGTTTCATGAAGCAATGAAGAAAAATACGGTACACTCATGGATTATGATACACTTTCCAAACAGCATTTATAAAAACGAAGTATAATTTGAATCTGCCTGACGTAGATTGTTAAACAGTTTTAGTTGGCGATTTTAATATAGATTAGTGTTCCTAAGATGTGTTTTATGGAACAAGGAAAAAAAATACTGCACATTCATGAACACTGATACACTTTCCAATTCAATGGTATAAAAAAGAAAAATTGGGGCGATACGCATGCGTTATGATACATTTTTAATATATAGCACTTTAGTGCGTATTTAAAATATAAGGTTGCCTTTGAATTTCTGAGGGACAAAAAAAGATGGAGAAATTAAGTGAAGAAATTGTAGTAAAAACATTTTCTTTTCTGCATGTGCTTCAATTACAACCAGAACCTCCACCGAGTGCTGTATTGCCTAGAAATCGCTGATAATTACGACAATGAAGGTTATTGGCAAGCAAATCGAGCTTATGATCATTTTCAAACTTGTTAGGAAGTGTTAACAAAATTTACACGCTCCTAACTGTCATTATTCGGTGACGTGAGCTGCCCTCACTCCTGCAGACAAAAGCTCGAGACAAGTATGTATTACTCTAATTAACGCATCCCCTCGCCGAATTTCTCACGGACGACGGGAGGAGAGGGGTGTACGGGTGGAAAAATGGCATCTTTCCACATTCTAATTTTAGAGAATCTCTCAGCTGGCACGTGGGAGTGAGTCGAGTGTTTGCTTCTTCCGTCAAATTTTTAATAATGAGAGAGGTTGAAGGGACAACTTTTAAATCACCTTTATTGCGCCCGAAGACCTAGCAACAGCGCTTGCTTTATATAAGCGTAATCCGAATTTTGCACGAACATATATCAATTATCCAAAATCCGAGTGGAATTTCTTATATATTTGTTTCCTGCAAACTATAGATTATTATTTTTCTTCATATTTACGAAGCACCTGAATGGGATTTCCAAAACAGTTTTTTATTTTCGAAACATAAAATTTGATTTACAATCGAATTTTTCCTCTTTCTCCCCCCCCCCCCCCCCGAGAAAGGATATACTAATAAGAAAGAACAAACAAACAAACAAACAAACAAACAAAAAAAAAAGGAAAGAAAGAAAACTCATAGAATTTTGAAATACTCAAAAAAGTTTAAATTAAAAAAAAATTCTCTGTTTTAAATTTCGAGCTACGCTTGGATCCGTTTCTTATACTGTGTGTCTGTTTAACTAAGCTGCCCACCTGAGTAAATATACTGCTGTGTAATGTGATAAACTGAAGTTTACACAAAACGAAGTACTGAGTCGTCTATGAGTAATCCTGGAAGGCTTCCATTTCAAATCTGCATAGAGAAATTACACAGGGGATACACAAGAAATTTTTCAGGATGCAATTTTGTGGAAGATAAGCGAGGAACTTTTCAATGTGTTGTATTTTCATTGAGATTATACATAAGAGTGCAGATTGACAAGCAGACACTGGATGATTGAAACCGGACTGTACGGTGATTAGTATACTACACTCGACGATTATGGGCTTTAGTTCGACTACCGATTTGGGCTTCGCTGTCCATTCGTATGTCCCTTCAAAGGAGGTAACGTGGCTGCCCACATAATAAAATAGTCAACTATCCGCACCTTTGCAGTGGACCCTCCAGGGTGAGCAAAAAACCAAAAACAACACGAGACGATTTGGGAAGTTACTCTTCAAGCACACATAACATACACTAAAAGAAGAAATAATGCACATTAACTTTCTGGCCCTGATTCACGATATGATTTGCTAACATTAGTAAAGTAACAAAACAAACTGAAAGAAAAGGTTCGCTACGTAAACACCTCGTACAACTTTTTTTTTTTTTTTTTTTTACTGGCGCGAGAAAGCACGTTTGTTATAAACTATTTTTAGGAGTACCTCCCGACCAGCATGTCAAAGAAATATTGAATGCGGCGTGAGTGAAAAAGGGAAAAGAACGTTTGGCAAACCTTATACATTTTGTTTTCGCCACACATTCGCCATTTTGCCATTCATATCTACGGACTGTTTTTCCAACTGTGAAAACAGGAAAAATTTCCGGTTCGCGCAAAACAAAATCTACACTGCCGCTTAAAACAAAAAACAAAAACAGGAGCCTTAAAAGAAGTACATACTTACAAAAACAGTACTGATTCTTAAATTTGAAGATCTAGGAGATCAGACTAAATATTTTGGGTTCCTGGCACACAATTTTTAGCCGCCTCCCCCTTCCAACGATTTAAAGAAAAGTATGACTAAACTTAAGTTTAACATCTATATAAATAAAATTAGACTTTTGCCTGTACATTTCTTGGAATTCAAAAATTTTGCGATTTCTATCCGTTTCAAGCACCCGGGAATCCGATGCGAACCTCAAAAAAAAGTTTGTCTGTCTGTTCGTTCTGTCATTCTGTCCGTGACGCTTTTTCTGTTTAAGCATCACGTAAAAACGGCTGAAGCGAGTGATATGAAATTGGGTGTCATGATAGGTGGTCACTCAACTTAAAACATAGGCGTCGAATTTTTAAAAAATCTTGATTAGATTTTCAGATTTTGCGAAAATCGTTTCAAACTGCGTAAATTTGTGTTCAAGCATCACGTAAAAACGACTGAAGCGAATGATATGAAATTGGGTGTCATAATAGGTGGTCACTCAACTTAAAACATAGGCGTCGAATTTTTAAAAATTTTCATTAGATTTTCAGATTTTGCGAAAATCGTTTCAAACTGCGTAAATTTGTGTTCGCACATCACGTAATAACTGCAAAGGTGAAAAAATGATATTTGGTGAAATGATAGGTGGTCACTCACCTTAAACTATAAGCATCTAATTTTAAAAAATCGATCCGATTTCGAGATTCTGCGAAAATTGTTTAAAACTGAGTGAATCTTTGTTCCCGCATTACGTAATAACGACTAAAGCGAATGATATGAAATTTGGTCACATGATAGATGGTTGCTCAACATAAACTATAGGTATCCAATTTTTTAAACATTTTCATTAGATTTTGAGATTTTGTGAAAATTCTCTCAAAATACATTTATATTTCTTCAAACATCACGTAATAACAACTAATACGAATGATTCGAAATTTAGTGATAGGATAGGTAGTTGCTAATCTTAATTTATGGGCGTTGAATTTTTAAAATATTTTGATTACATTTGGAGATTTTGCGAACATTGTTTTAAAATGCTGAAATTTTGTTCCAGCATCACGAAATAAAGACTGCAGGGAATGAAACTAAATTGGGTGACATGATAGGTTGTCACTCAACTTAAATTCTAGGCTTCCAATTTTTCAAAGATGTTGATTAGATTTTGAGATTTTGCGAAAATTATTTCTATATTCGTTCGCGCATCACATAATGACGACTAAAGCGAATGAAATGATATTACTTAGTGACTCTCTAACCTGTAATATTTTAACAATACAATATATGAAAATTATAACTTCGCTTTCTTTACTTTGGCAACATACTACATCCATTCTGTGTACTCCTACAATGCTGACGAAAGTACTTGCTTTTTTGAAATTTTCATTCACTAACCCGTTAAGGACGGGTACTTCAGCCAGCATTAAATAATAAAACAATACATTTTATTACCCTATGGAAGGAGTGGCCAAACTTGCTTGGTCTGAGAGATGCAAATGACGAAATTATAGATGTTCTAGAGCCGCAGGGACTGAATTATTTTAATGAAAGAAAGATAAATCGTAATTGGGGAGGGGTGGGTGGGCACTCAAAATGTTTTCATCTTACGTATTTTTACAAAAGTTAGCAAGAAACAATCGTTCTGAAGAATCGTTAACTTTCTTTTTTTAACACGCTTTTATTAGCTTCACTTGTATATATGTTTGTAACCGACTCCTTTGAACTCGATTTTGACCCACTTTAAACGGTCAGATTTAATTTAAACTTTGTAGACATATCAAGGATCGATGACAATACAATAATTTGATAAGTTTATCCCATTATCCTGATTAGGATCGTCAGGATTAGTAATTTTCTTAGAGATCCTTTGCGTGAGAGCGAGAGAGATGGAGCAAGCGCGCGGTCTACGCATGCATACCATTTCGGCACTCGGCTCAGCACAATGGATTAGAACCTCTCTCGCTATTGGTAACTGTATTCAATGGTATGTTTGGGTAGTTACGTTTTTGAAATCCAGATGGCAAATCTAAAAATTTTTTACATGGATGTTTGTGTTTGTTGTAGTCGTTATGAAACTTGTTTGTTGATTAGAGACCTATTTTGCCTTTTTAGTGAGGAAGGTAGCATTTAACTGCAGGTTAATTAATACTTTGGTGCACAGCAGGGGCGTAGCCAGAGGGGGGGTAAGGGGCTGCTGCCCCCCCCCCGAAATGGGACCCTTTACTTAGCTTACAATTTGATATTTAGTTTACAATTGAACTTTAGCTTTAAATTTGATACCCAGCCCACCCCGAAATAAAATCCTGGCTACGCCACTGGTGCACAGTGAAAATAAATTATCTCACAGTTTGTACTTTCCAACTTAGTGTTCCTTAGTGTCTTATGAGAGATATCGAAAATTTAAAAAATATATAATTTTAAATAAATACAGTTTAAAAAACTAAAAAACACGCTTTTATAGCAAATCGAACTAAAAAGTTAAAAATAAATATAGTTTAAAAAACTAAAAAACACGCTTTAGTGATAAATTGAACTAACTAAAAAGTGAAAAATAATTCTTAATATAGAAATAAATTAATGAACGAAAAATAGTATTATTGTGAAAAAAGCGTGGGGTGCTCCATATATCAGTTCTTGAGAATATTCGATCGGTACGATTAGTACAAAAATGATACAAAAAATATAGCACAAAGCGCCCCACACTTTTTTCACAATAATACTATTTTTCGTTCATTAATTTATTTCTATATTAAGAATTATTTTTCACTTTTTAGTTAGTTCAATTTATCACTAAAGCGTGTTTTTTAGTTTTTTAAAACTATATTTATTTTTAATAAAAATTAGTAAGAAAAAATTATTCTGAAGAAAAAAAAATATCAATTAAAATTTTTTTTCAATTCGTATTATTAATTCACACTCTCCCTATATTTATATATCTTGTTCAAATTTTCAATCGTTAATAAAATACTTTTTATTCATCCACTCACGTTCATCTTTTTAAACTCGTAGTGGATGACACTTGATGTAATACAGTTTTTAAAAATATTAATGCATTAATTAATTAATTTTAGATCCTGTTACGTGGTATTAAAAATGAATGAAAACAATAAACTAAACAAACTGGATTAACGGTATCGACCCTTGCTTCACAAACGATCCTGCATTAATTAATAATAAAAAGTAACTAAAATAAAATTTTTCTTGGTTGACCTAAGTAGAAATTGACTTGATTTTTTTTTAATATTACTTGTTTCATACAATGTCAATGTCCAATGTAAATTGAAAAATACGTGAAGCAGAGATTAAACCCCCAATGTAAATTGAAAAATACGTGAAGCAGAGATTAAACTCAAAATGTTTTCATCTTACGTATTTTTACAAAAGTTAGCAAGAAACAATCGTTCTGAAGAATCGTTAACTTTCTTTTTTTAACACGCTTTTATTAGCTTCACTTGTATATATGTTTGTAACCGACTCCTTTGAACTTGATTTTGACCCACTTTAAACTGTCAGATTTAATTTAAACTTTGTAGACATATCAAGGATCGATGACAATACAATAATTTGATAAGTTTATCCCATTATCCTGATTAGGATCGTCAGGATTAGTAATTTTCTTAGAGATCCTTTGCGTGAGAGCGAGAGAGATGGAGCAAGAGCGCGGTCTATGCATGCATACCATTTCGGCACTCGGCTCAGCACAATGGATTAGAACCTCTCTCGCTATTGTAACTGTATTCAATGGTATGTTTGGGTAGTTACGTTTTTGAAATCCAGATGGCAAATCTAAAAATTTTTTACATGGATGTTTGTGTTTGTTGTAGTCGTTATGAAATTTGTTTGTGGATTAGAGACCTATTTTGTCTTTTTAGTGAGGAAGGTAGCATTTAACTGCAGGTTAATTAATAATTTGGTGCACAGCAGGGGCGTAGCCAGAGGGGAGGGGTGAAGGGGTTGTTGCCGCCCCAGGAAACGGGACACTTTACTTAGCTTACAATTTGATATTTAGTTTACAATTGAACTTCAGCTTTAAAATAAATTTGATACCCAGCCCACCCCGAAATAAAATCCTGGCTACGCCACTGGTGCACAGTGAAAATAAGTTATCTCACAGTTTGTACTTTCCAACTTAGTGTTCCTTAGTGTCTTATGAGAGATATCGAAAATTTAAAAAATATGAATTTTAAATAAATACAGTTTAAAAAACTAAAAAACACGCTTTTATAGCAAATCGAACTAAAAAGTTAAAAATAAATATTTTTAAAAAATTAAAAAACACGCTTTAGCGATAAATTAAACTAACTAAAAAGTGCAAAAATAATTCTTAATATAGAAATAAATTAATGAACGAAAAATAGTATTCTCCATATAGTAGTGCTCCATATCTCAGTTCTTGAGAATATTCGATCGGTACGATTAGTAAAAAAATGATATAAAAAATATAGCACAAAGCGCCCCACACTTTTTCACAATAATACTATTTTTCGTTCATTAATTTATTTCTATATTAAGAATTATTTTTGCACTTTTAGATTAGTTCAATTTATCACTAAAGCGTGTTTTTTAGTTTTTTTAAAACTATATTTATTTTTAATAAAAATTAGTAAGAAAAAATTATTCTGAAGAAAAAACAAATATCAACTAAAAATTTTTTTTCAATTCCTATTATTAATTCACACTCTCCCTATATTTATATATCTTGTTCAAATTTTCAATCGTTAATAAACTACTTTTTATTCATCCACTCAAGTACATCTTTTTAAACTCGTAGTGGATGACACTTGATGTAATACAGTTTTTTAAAATATTAATGCATTAATTAATTAATTTTAGATCCTGTTACGTGGTATTAAAAATGAATGAAAACAATAAACTAAACAAACTGGATTAACGGTATCGACCCTTGCTTCACAAATGGTCCTGCATTAATTAATTAATTAATAATAAAAAGTAACTAAAATAAAATTTTTCTTTGTTGACCTAAGTAGAAGTTGACTTAATTTTTTTTTAATATTACTTGTTTTATACAATGTCAAAGTCCAATGTAAATTGAAAAATACGTGAAGCAGAGATTAAACATAAGGGTTTCATACTATACTGAGTTTTCTAAACAGGTTTTTGGAGCAAAAATGTAGTAACATCACAGAGGGTGCTGGTGATTAATCTCAGTTTTTCATACATTGTGACTATATATTCAACGATTAAGTTTATTAAAAACAAGCAACATGCCTCGATCTATTTAACTAATCAGCATTTCATTAGCTAATGAGAACTTCTCTAAAAAACCATGAATCAAACTTTCCACAACTAACGGCTAAAACAAACAACATTCGTAAAGCATCCACTAGCAAATCTATTTTTTAAAGATTTGTATTCAAATTTGTTTGATAGAATCAGTACAATTTTTTTATGTTTTAGAGTAACATTCTTAAGTTCCTTAAGATGCATGAAAATAATTGTTTTATGTTATGGAAAACCAATACGAGGAACATCGGCGGGGTGTTTGCCTTGTGGGAAGGACTTTTTGAGGGGTTCTAATGCGTATTCATGTTACATCGCCCATACGATAAAATTACCTAAACGTTCACATCGTTAGATCGACAGACGCGCTGTAGGTCCGATTGCGGGACCCTCACATTTCACCAATCTACCATGTTCAGTATCTTATCCACGGGATCATGGTGCGGCCTACAGAAAATTAAATAAATTAATTTCTTTTGGACACATTTTGCGTAGTTTTAATTTATCATTCCATTATTTTTTCTGCATCAGAGCCGTATTACACACCTACAAGCACTGCGTCGTGGTCACGCACTGCTATGTTGGAGATATACAATTAATATGTTTTAAGAAATAAAATTACATGTTATACGAAATTGATACTCTTTTGAGGCAATATTTATTTATTTATTTATTGTAGAATTTTTAATTTGTTCAGTAAGCAGAAAATATGTGATTCAAGTAACGTTTAAAAAAATATGAAGAGTGAGAGAAAGAAAGTTCGTTATAAAACTGCATATGCAGTTTTATAACGAACGTAACGAACGAAAGATACATGCACTGTGTGTGCATGTATCTTTGATTTATTGAAAGTAATTGAAAGATGATTGATTTATTTGAAAAGTAAACTAGCTTGTGCAAATACATTCAACTAATCATTAAGCCATAACTCTTTGTGTATACTAATTATATCTTTGTACTGCAGCAGTATCATTTTGGCAGCTGAAAATCTGTGTGTAAAATTAATTTATGGACTTTTAATAGCTAAGGCTTAAATTTTAAGCTTTAATTGATTAAAACTTAAAGAAAAATTACTAATCTGTTATTTTGCTATCATAAACGCAATTACTATGCAAACTAAATTTATAGGGGGAAAAAACTCTTTACAGGAACTCCATAAACGTTCTTAGCTAAGGACCCACAATGGCTGGAAATGACACTTTACAGCATGTATGGGCAACCTTTGAAAGTTGTGGGCCAAACTTCAGGCTATTACGAAGTCGCCATATAATTGGGATTTATGTGGGATTTTATATACGTTTTTTTTTTTTACGGGATTTCATGTGTTTCGCGGGCCGGATCAAAAGCCGTGGCGGCATCACCATGACACAGTGGTTATGCCACTGTAAATGGTAGACGGCCGAGGTGTGAAGGTCCCGGGTTCGGGTCCCATCGCGCGGCTGTCGATCTAACGGTCTGGAGTTTTGGTAGGTTTCCTCCAGATGTAACGTGAATACGCGTTAGAACCCCTTAGAAAATCCTCCTACCAAGGCACCTCTCATCCTAGGCAGATACCCCGCGTGCAGGTTTGCCTTAAAACACAAACAAAAGCCGTGGCGGGCCACATCCGGCCCGAGGGACGGCGGTTACCCATATGTGCGGTACAGGTTCCCTACTAAAACTAATATGATTGTAAAATAAATAAAAACTTTGTGGAGAAGGCACACATAAAATGTTACTTTTATGTGTGCTTTTTTCACAAAGTTTTTATTTATTTTATATTTTAGCACCAGCATTTTGGGTGTTTTTTTTTTTTTTTCGTAATATGATTGTGTTGCAAAGTGTTTTACTGATCGATGTGTTTGCCAGGCTATATCTTTTTCGTTTAAGTATGTCGTGGTGATTTGTAGAAGTCACAAGGAAAATAAATATCTAACAGTAACACTGGGGAAATGGAAGATATCTTTTATGAATTCGCTGAGCAACTTTGCGTGAATCAGTCAGGTTTAAAGGGTTCTGCTCATTCATTTTTTTCAGGCAACAAACGGAGGCAAACTCTTTCAACTTACTGAAATAAAGAAAGGAAATAATATTTCCCAGCTGGATTCGAAGGTCGAATGGCACTATGTCAAGAATCCTAATCGTACGCAAATAAAGGTCAGCGTGTGTGTGTTGATAATGGTCAGTGTCAAGGAGACGAGAACTAGCCGGAGCCAGTCAAGGCATCGGAAAATACTCGTGAGATGCAATAATTTTTAGATAACTCCGATCAAGACCGAATCAATTAATTATTTGCAGTGAAGACCCGATGTAACACCTCTCACCCTCGTTAGTTTCTAACATTAACTGTTCACGTGATCAGACTCGTTGCATAATTATTTAATTTTCAGGTTTTTAATTCAATATTATGCTGCACACTACAATGAAATATCGAAATAAACAATCCTTTTCATTTTTGTAACGTAAGAAAAACGATAAAAAATTATGGAATCCCCCCCCCTCTTCTAAAACTCAGATTCCTAGAATATTTTTATTAAAAACTCTTCTGATAAGCTTATGCAAAGTTACTGCCTTCTTAAAAATTGTGGGCCACAGGGACTCATAATTTGGGGTCTCTTACAAAGTTTTCACCGCGCCCTTCTTCAAATCCATTAGCTAATCAACAGGTCTAAAAAGCGGGTCTCGGGGACCGAAGCGGTACGAAAGTTAATGGTTCCTTCTTCGGGGGGGGGGGGGGCGAAAAAAGATAAAACGCTCACTATAGCACATCAGCGCGATCCCTGTATTTAATTAAATAACTTTCCTAAAAACTTGATGCAAACAAATCTATATTAAGAATATGAATACGATCTTGCACAACGCTCGCTGCGCAAGCCCTCTCCGGACACAAACGAAAAACCAACTAGGCAAACCTTAAGGTAAACGGTGGCAGCGGCGAGCGAGCAGTGCTATCTATTCTTTACAGAACTCTCCCTTGATGCTGCAATGCCGCCAACGCGTTTTCCTCAAAAGGTATTCGTTGTATCCAAATAATGAAAATGACTTTTCTTCAAGATTTTTTATGCTCTTTAAAATGAGATTCGGACGAAGTTTGTAAGATGAAAATTCGTGAAGTTTCAATGGCTTTGATTTTTCAAGAGATAGTAAAAATTGGATTTTGAGAGTACATTCATAAATATAAAAAACGGGACGAGCAATTTTCGTGAAATTTGGTATGTAAGTTCTTTTGGCATCACACTAATGAAAAGGTACTAAAAGGATTTGAAAAACATGCGGAATTTTAAATTAAAAGCGAATTATTTCTCTAGAACTAATGAAACTTTTACATTTTGGATCATTTCAAACACTGATTTTAAAACTTGTGGCTTTCATTTTTTAATTAACATTAGTAAAAGCGATTGAAGCCATATTTCAACTAAATACATACAAAATGTCAAATGTTTCAGTGTTCAGTTTATCGCTGTAGGTGATTCCAACTGCTACTGCAGTACGGGAATTTCAATGAATGTAGGACACATGTGAATATTTATTTTGCTTCAATGAGCTTACAAATTAAAAGTTTAATTTTGGAAGTCATAGTAACCGCTTCGCGCTTCTGTAGTCTAGTCGATAAGGCGCCCGTCTTACCAATCGTCAGCGGCAAGCGTGTTCATATCCCGTTGAGGAAAACGAAAATTTCTGCGTGCTACTCTCTTAATTTCGTGATGCATAAATGAGTATACTTGATACGACAGTTCAGAGCTGAATTAAAATTTCCTTTTGAAATTATTTTATTATTTAAAACAATGCTGATATCCAATAAAATTTCCTAAAAAGCATTAAAGCCGCCCTCCTTCGACTAAAGAAGAGATTTAAAGAAGAAAAGGTGGGTGGGGGGGGGGCAGAAAAGTATCTGATATTATTAAATATCAGATTATTTGAAGAGTCTGTCCCTCTCTGTATGATCTAATGAATATAAACTACGTAATTCATAAAGAATGTAGTGTAACTACAATTTATTTCCAGTATTCCATAAAAAACAACAGCCATTATTTTCAAGTAAACGGCATAAAATTTTAACTAAAATCTTAGGAAAAAACACTCAGAAATTGAGAGGGCACAGTCTCTTTCAATAGTTTAAACTAAATTTGTCTTAAAATCTCTTTCTTATTTATGCATTATTTCACAACTCTACCGTTGCATTGCAATATACGGAATTAACAAACTGTGCCCTCTCAATTTCTGACTGCTTTTTCCTAACACTTACGTTAAAATTTCATGCCATTTACCTGAAGATAATGGGTGTTGTTCATTATGTAATATTGAAAATAACTGTAGCAACACTACATTCTTTATGGATCAAGTACTTTATATTCATTAAATCATGAAGAGAGGGGCCGAATCTTCGAATGATATCGGACACTTTTTTGGTCACTTTTTTTTTTAAATGGTTGTTCTGAAGAGGGCGGTTTTAATGATTTTTAGAAGTTTTTTCTTGGATGGACTGATTATAATCGATTGAATAAAATGTAAAAATAAAAAAATGTAATCATAATTTCAACTTGAATTTGATATAAATAACACATTTTCTTCTACAAAACACAAAAAGTTTATGTTCCTGATAGATACATACATTTATATATATTTCTTTTTTTCCTTTTTGACATTTCTAATATCTTTCGAAAATTAATCTATTAGATGTGATAAAAAGGTTAAAAAGAAAAAGCTTTATAGCTTATAATTTTCATGTATGGGTCTAGAAACAGTACACGTAAGAGATACATATGATAATGCACACGTTAGTGCCAGTAAACAGAACACCGGAAGGAAGGACCCTAAATCTAAAAGTGGACTCAAATTCACAAATTTTGAACACGCACCGAAAAATGGTTGAAAAAATCTTTAAAAGTTTGTGTGATCTAGCGATACATTACATAAAAAAATTAATAAAATAAAAACTGCCACTAACAAACATTGCATGAGCAAAGATACATAAATATAATCAGGCAGCTGTTTTGGATTTCATGGGGCAAAACCTTCGTCACAGCTGATGCGAACATAGAGGATGTGAATAGGCGTAGAGGGGGGAGAGTGATTTGGCCGACGTTCCCATTTGTGAGTTTAGCACTTAAGTATCCATTTTATTTTTTTTAACTGCACTGATATAAAGTAAATAAGCGCCCGCTGATCTCATGCGGATTCATTATACAATAGATGTTTTCCGAAGCCTGCAACCGTGTGGGTAAGAGATTCTTTGTTCTCCAGAGGGGAGTTCCTCTTTTTCCATACGCGTTTTAACGAACATTAATTTTCAACACATATATGCTCAAAAAAATATTATTGATTGCGTTAGTAGGTAGGCCTGTAGGGATGGATGTAAGACGGACGAAAGATTTACACTTGTTATGAGAGACGAAACTGACGTTTTTACTCTGCAGGGATTTTGAGAGACGAGACAGGTCTATTTGTCGTCTCACTTCCATCCCTATAGGCAGTGCCATATTACCAGCAGGGCAAATGGGACAACTGCACAGGGCCCACAGATTTTAGGGCCCAAAAATCTTAACATCTTACACTTTTAAAATTTTACAATAAAATTACAAAGGATAAAAAAAATTGCAAAAGCTAAATGATTTTTTTAATTATAAAGTATGAACAATGGAAGTAATTCAAATTTGCATTTGTGTATAAATTAATTTAAACTTATTTTTAATTCTTCAAAATGCTCTATAGTTGATAATATGTAGGAAAATAACTAACCACATTTTGTAAAGAGTATTTTTAATGTTAAAAAATAGCAAAATTTTTTAATTGTTGTTTTAGGGAATATTTACAAAAATGACCGTTTACAACAATTGTCTGCATTCCTTACATGTTAGCAACTGTGATATAGCATTTCGATGTAAAGTTTAACTATCTGTTTCTTTCACATCATGTAACTACATTCGTTTATTTCAGATTACTTAAAACAAAATTTGTGTTTGGAAGGGGTAAGATATTTAAAACTTTCAGTATAAAGCAATCATTTTTTTTTTTTTTAAGGGGGAGGTTATTGCAAGGGACCCAATTTTTTTCTTTTGACCAGGGCCCACAGTTGTCATGATCGGGGTCTGTAGGTATACATAGGCGCCCTCCTTCAATGATTAGAGAACAAAACTGGGAAACTTCATTAGTAGTCAGTGACCAATATCGGAAATTTAATTAAATTAGCGGATTTTTTTTTCTAACGACTAATTTATTTTAGAGAAAGTAATAAAGTATAAATTCTATATAAATTTCAGTTAATATAAATCAATAAAATACTTACAGTTATTTTAAAAGTATGAATAATTTCAGTTATTGAAATATTAAAACATAACTTATGCGAAGCAATAGATTTACTAAAAGATGCTCTGGGGAATCATTAGAAATGGAAAAAAGTAGCGATTAACAATTAATTTTTTAATCGTCCCAATTTGCATTCAGTCTCCCTGTGGTCAGTGGCTACTGCTAATTACGCTCTTCAGGTGATATGTGTCTTGCCGGCCCTGATCCAGATACGCCAATGTTTTATAGAACAACGGCTTAATATCATCTTATTTTATGCGGATGTATAGTTTCGTAATTCAATAAAATTGGGAGCTCTTTCTGCTTAAAAACATTTCCCTATTTTCAATGCCTACAATAACAGTAACTGCATGAACAACAGATTCCTTCATTTCTAATTCACCCTGGAGAAAACAATTGGTTTTCCAACAGAACGGACAAACCTCTCGCGTAGATGGGCGTTTTCCCCCGGATGAAGCCGCATCGTAAACTACATTAACCATTATTTCGGATCTCTTCGGTGGTACGCCCTTTTTTATGCCACTCGCCGGCGACAGCGCCCGCGTGCATTACATCTACAGACGGTCCATCTCCAAAATGACCTAACTCGTATATTAGAAACGCTGGGGTAATCCCATGGAAAAAAAGTGGGGGCGGGGGATAGGGGATGCTCACTTTTTCTAGAAATTTAATCTAAATCTGTTAATTAGTTTAATGTAATTATTCTTACAGACAATAAATTAAATTGATTGAACCATTATTAGTTTTTAATCGTTTACTGACTGATTTCATTAGTTTTTAATTAATAAGTTACTGATTATAAAAACGGAACCATTTTTATCAAGAGCGGCTTAATAAAAACTCATTTCTTCCTTTTGAGTTTTTCTTTTTTTTTTTTTTCATCAGCAGATTTTAGACGGATATTTTGAAGAACTTTAAAAATAAATGAAAGAAATTAAAAAGAGATTAAAATTTGTAATTAATTAATTTTATTTGTAACTGAATATTATATTAATAAGAAATGATTATTGCTTCCTCCTATTGATTCAGCATTCATGTCCAAACAGAAATCAGATTGCTTAGTATTGTTGCAGAAAACTCTGCTTAGCTTCTGGGTTCGTAACTTAAAAGTCCAGTATATGTGATAAGTTCTAGTACACAGTTCAGTAGACAGGAAGAAACACAAAATGTATTCATTCTAGAAGATTAAAGAACAATCTTGAGTACACAGTTCACAAAAATTAAAAAGCAATAACACGCTTTAAAACAATCAGTTTAGTTTTGTTTACAACCACAGAAGCTTTCTCTAATGCTGTATTTCTCACACAATAAAATCCTTCCACAAGATAAAATTACGAAGAAATTTTCGAGGAAAAACTGGCATCTATTCCTCAGCATACAACAATCAGGTATTCACTAACAGCATTCAAAAATAAGCTTTCCGAAACAAGCGAGATGATTGTTTATAATATTGCAGTACACACACACACACAACGAAGCACAGCTTCTCAGGAGAGCTGATGTTTCACTGCTTGAGACAGCTGACATCTACTGAACTGGACTGCTGGGCGCGATTTGCCCTTCTTGTATACTCTTTCCGAAATTTCCAACAATTCTACGAGATTACATTTCTAGAAAATCCCAATCAACCTTGATTGCATATGGAAGTGCAATTGAGTAATACTAGATTGTTGCGTAATACTAAAGTAAGGAAACAAGCATTAACGGCCCCATTAATAAAATCTCGGAAATGTCGACAAGTTTGGCGACTTTTTGGAAAAAATCGACATACTTGGTTACAAAAATAAATCACCAATGCGAAAGTCAGCTAAGCGATAGCGCCAATGTTTCTCGAGAATACGAGTAAACCATAAGTTAAACAATGGGGACATCTAAAAGTCCCCGCTCTAGTTAACCGATTTTCATGCAACAAAATGCAAATTTTATTTATTTACCTTGTAGAATAGTTAAATTCTAGACTAAATTTGACCCCTGACGAACAGATAAACCCAAAATTTCGTAGCAGTATTATTATCGTAATATTAGTTGTTAAGAGCTACAGCATACATTGAGACAAATAATAATTTCATGAATAATCAAAGGGATCGGAAAGTACCTAGTACGGTCGATTTTTTTTTTTACATAAAAATAAAAATAAATAATATATATATATATATATATATATTAACGCAATAACTTCATAAACATTGTTATTATTATTATTATTATTATTATTACTATTTGTTTTATTAAAGATGGCTACATTCTCTCTTTTTCCACGTCCAGCCTCCTAGGAGGACGATATTTAAAATGTCCTAAAATTGATTTTTGGGTATTCATAAGTTTGCACTAAGAATTTTATAGATACCTCTTTTTTTTTTTTCTTTCAGATGATGCTGGATATGTTGAAAGAATGTTTTGGTCCCCTACCTTCCGATAGGTTTCAGATTTTTTTTAATGCTGTCTAATCTAGCACCATGTTAAAAAAACTCACATACATACGATAAACGACATTATTATCCGCCCTCCCCCCCGAAAATTAATGCGTTTCAATAATATAACTTATTACATTTTTATTATTTCACATAACTAACAAATATAAATAAATTATCCATGCCATCGGCATACGATTAGAAAGTTAAGATTCTGCAGGATATTATCAGAAGGTTAGGAGTAGGACAGACGGACGAACCGAATCATAAACATTTTTTTTTTTTTTTTCCCCATAAACCAGCGTATTTAAATATCACATACGTCATAAGTGAGCCCGACGCACACGATTCCTGTCAGAGCAGAGTTACTATAGCAGTAACAGAGAAGGGAAAAAAAAGTTCATTCGGAAATTGCCCCCGTGCATAAGGCGGGTGCCCTGTTAGTAAAATGTTGCTCCTTTCTATCGATCCTTCGTGATGGAGGGCCGTAGGACTGGACGGCGCCAAATGCAACGGTACTTCCACTTCTACTACAACTACTACGCCCCTGCCGCCCGCCGCCCCCTCACCCGACTTCCCGGTCTATCATTTTATGGGAGATCCGCAATATATATTCCTGGATTTCACCCAATTTCGGCTAGCAACGAACTAGCATTGCCCTCACGTACACAAGAGAATGCGATTTACGGGTATTATTTTTTTTAAAGGCTGTGAGAAAGGAGGGGGTTGTAAATTGATCACGTGTTCACTTATTTACTAAACGTATGTCAGACGATTTGGTAAGAGATATATTTTCGACATTTTTTGTTGCTCTCCGCTGTTGTCACCAAAGGGATCAACGATCGCTGCAAATTAGGGGGGGGGGAGAGAAAAAAAAGTTCATTCTATGGCGGCCAAATGTCCTTATTTTTTGAGGACGACTTGGAATGTTGAAATATTTTAGAATACCAAGAACTTAAACTTTAGAATACTAAGAACTTAAATAAACGTCAGCAAAAAAAAAAAAAAAAAAAAAAAAAAACCAGATGTTCGAAGTTACCCATTAGTATTATTCTTCCTGTAAAGTTTCTTTCTCTACCAATGAAGAATCGTAAAAGGGAAGATACTTTTACAGGAAAAAGATTATAAGGGAATATTTTTCCTTATTGATTGTACAGGCCACCATAAAGTAATTGCACTGGAATTCGTTTTTAATGGCATTGTCCACGACATAATCTTAAATTCAATGTCAGGACTTTGACTATCCAGCAAGTTGCTTAACCTGAAAATTTCGCTGTTATCATTAAAGTGACATGAAGCATCGTGTGAATTTTCTGAGGGAATTTGCAAGCCAACCTTTCGAAGGCCAACGTATGGATTATAATACGCTGTTACTATAAAGCATTTTAGTACATACTTAAAATATGAAAGTATTTCAGATTTTCTTTTTTTTTATGTTTTGACAATACTGTATGTCTCCGTCCTCCCCAAAAAAAAAAAAAAAAAAAAAAAAAAAAAAAGCTTTTTGGATACCTTCAAAGGTTCCCTTTTAAAGCCTATAATATTTTGCAGTTAAGTGTCCTGTGCATGGATCAAAATTTAATGTAAAAAGATACTGGGCAAAAAATAAAATAAAATAATAAAAATGCGAGTTCTAATACAAATTAAACCCTACCTTATTTTTAAAAATTCATGCATAATCGAAAGGTTGAGCTTGCAAATTCCCACCGAAAATTAATATGCTTCACGTCACTTTAACGATATCAGAGAAATTTTCAAGTTAAAAAACAACTTGCTGGATACTCCAAGGCAAGACGTCCTGTCATTGAACGTAAGATTATGTCATGAACAATGACATTAAAAACGAATTCCAGTCCAATTAGTTTATGATGGCCAGCAAAAATCAGTAAAGTATAAAATATTCCCTTAAAAACTTTTTCCTGTAAAAGTATCTTCCTTTTACGATTCTACATTGTTAGAGAAAGAAGCTTTACAGGAAGAATAACAAAGTTGTCACTATGGGTAACTTCGAACATCTGTTCTTTTTTTTTTTTTTTTTTTTTTTTTAAGCTGACGTTTACATTTAATTGATTACTTTTACATTTTATGACATAATCTGACAGAATAAATATTTTCAAAATGCTAACAGCTTAATACTGCTGTTGAGATTTGCAATAGTATTCACGATCCTTTTTTCCTTATCCGCGAAAATTAATAAACTCACTTTGAAGGGTCGTTTTTACTACACACCTGTATATACAGTTGAACTTGCTTATAAAGAGAGCGAAGGGACTCTCTGGCATTTGCTTGTTTATAATCGAGTGCTCAAAATACGGATTTGTGAGAAAATCAGAAAAATTCACACGTATTTGTATTACTTACTTTATTTTTAGCACCAGAGTGCTGTTAATTTCAACCTTGCCTTTTGTTTAGACACGATTTTGGTACAATTTTCGTGTCGAGTCACTTTTGAAATGTGTTTGCTAGATAACATGGAGGGGGGAGGCGTTAATAAAATGTTGAAAGTCGCACAAGGTTTGCAATTTTTGATAAATGATCGCTAATCTGGGTGCCAAAACGCGACAATTTATTATAAATATGTATCGAGCATAGTTAGAAAACGCCTGGCGAACATTGTAAAATAGTTTTAGTAGGCGATTTCAATATAGATTTCAATTCCGAAGATGTGTTCGATGGTACAGAGAAGACAAATACTGTACATTTATAGATTATGATACACTTTCTAAATGGTATTTATAAAGAGGAAGTACTGTTTGACTATGCTTGGCGAAAATTGTTAAACAGTTTTGGTACGCGATTTAGAATGGATTTCAATTTCAAGGAAGTGTTTTGTGGAACAAGGAAGGAAAACAAGGCACATTCATGGATTATGATACCCATTCCAAACAGCATTTAAAAGGGTAGAGGATAGTTGGAATATGCTTGGCGAAGATTGTAAAACAGTTTCAGTAGGCGATTTTAAGATAGATTTCGATTCCAAAGAGGTGTTTTATGGAACAAGAAAGAGTTGGTTCCTATTTTAACCCTCCCACTCTCGCCAACCTAAAAAATCGCCGCACTTTGGCGAGTTTTGCAGTCATGAATCTCTAGGAGTTACGCACGTTTCAATGCTCCCCAAAGAACTAGATGAAAACTAAAGTGAACAAATTAGCGATAAACGCACCAGTTAAGGAATTTGAAGACACTTAATTATTAAAACTACATTAATTGACAACCCAAAATAAATAAAAATGTAACGGTATGCTGCACTTACATATTGCCCAAAATCGCCATTTTAATTCTAAATTATGATTGCCACATAAATACAAAAAATCGTCATGGTAGCTCCATATGTTTAATGATCGCCAGCTTGGCGAGAGTCGGGGCATTTCAGTAGGAACCAACCCACGAAAGACAAACACGGCACACTCATGGATTATAATGCACATTCGAAACAATGTTTAAAACGGTGAATCATAGTTGTAATATACTTGGCGAAGATTGTAAAATAGATTTAGTGGGCAATTTTAAGATAGATTTCGATTCCAAAGATGGGTTTTATAAAAGAAGGAAGAAAAATACTGCTCACTCATGAATAATGATACACTTTCCAACCTTATGGAATAAGGAAGAAAATAGGGAGGACGCATAAATTATGATACGCTTTTAATATATAGCACTTTGGTGTGTATTTAAAATCTGAAAGGGTTTCAGATTTTCTTCATTTTTTTTTTTTCTATACAGCAAAAGGGCAAACAATAATATATACATTAAATTGAATAATGCTTAAGTAATTTTTACAATACCCGCAAATTTTAGTCAAATACCCTTGCCCAGAATTCTAGGGACTCAATAGCTGATAAATGTTTAAAAATTCATTATTTAAACATGCAATAATGTCTAAATCGATAAAAATCCCAAAAAGTTTTCTGTAAAATGTAATATCAGGAATGCACTCTCATAATACATTTACTAATTACCATAATTATACCAGCAAGGACTTATTTAAGGGGGGGGGGGAAACTAGAGGATCCGGACGGTGCCTGTTAACAAAATGGCAATGAAGAAGTTTGTTTTTTTTTTTTTTTTTAAATCTGCCTTTTCCACCGTTTGGAGTTCCTCCGTAATTTATTCTTGCATACGTCCCTGTACACCAGCAATGCGAAACCGAAACTTTAATGAAATTTTTCGACTGAGGATATAACCTGAAAAGCCAATTGCATTTTATGTAGACTTCCTTTGTGAAGCGTTTAGTTTATTGCATGTATCAGTAGGACTTCGAAAAAAGAAAATCGTAACAGAGAGAATTATTATGATGGAGGGAATGATATTATCATCGTTGTAAGTAATGCCGTTGCGCAGAGAACTGTTTTACATTAATCTGAAGGAATTTCGGCAAGGACTATGAAAAAGTATCGTAAAAGAGAGAATTATCGTTATAGAGGATATCGTTGAAGCGAGATTCTACTGTAGACAAAAAATTTATCAAATACGAAATTAAATAGAGTAAATAATTTATGAAAAACTGGGATATAAAGTATGCAGCAAAAGCTATCTTAATAACTGCCATAAATGTTATTTTGAAAAAAAAATAAATAAATAAATAAATAAACGAAAAAAAAAAAAAAAAACCGAGAATTTCTGTGCCTTTGCCTGTAAAAGTATCTTTCCTTTCGTTGCTCTTCATACGTAGAAAAAGAAACTTTACAGGAATAAAAAACAATATCCTTTCCGGGAAACTGTTTTCGAGTAACTGCTCCTTTACAGTTTCCTGTTGCTGCTTTCTTTTTATGAACATTTTAGAATTTTATGGAATAAAATGGCAGAATATTGGATGCATTATTAATGGGAAGTATCAAAACTATTCAAACATTGATGAAATAAGTAAAAATTCTAGAAAGACACAAAATTGCACAAACTTTGATAACAAACAAAGGGATAACTCCAATTTGGCTCTTAAACTTCTCTTGAATAAAACAGAAAATCGTAGAACTCTTTCTGACTTTATTCTGAAAAACAATGTTTTAAAAACACAAAATATATGTTTGCTTCCAAGAAAAGAATTTATTCGGAACAAAATTTTACACTAAAGACACTTATTCTTTCGAGCATAAATCAACTGATAAATCGTCTGCTCATATTGTTGCCACATATTTTTAATTAAGAATTTAATAATAGCTTTGCATTATCTCGACAGCAGAGAGCATTATGAGCAATTAGAATATTTTAAGCGAATATATTGAAATCTTGTAGACTTCTTCCCAAATAGTTCACAATCGTTATACTTGTGCACGTAGTTCATAAACTCAACTTTCGGTAATTCATTTGAATTGGAAAAGTAACGTTTAACGTTGAAACATAAGGCCCCGGATATATTGGCTTGAGAGTGAATTAAGTCCGTACGGGTACTTAAAAGGTAAGTGATTTGATTCAAACAGTTCGTCTACATTAAACTTAAGTCGTTCAACTGATTGATAAAACTTGTAAAACAGTAGCTTCTTTTATGCGAATAAGTATGTCATGTTGTTAGGGAGTTCTACACACAAGTGAACCCAGGTTTAACTTGATCGTTCTTATCATTTAAAAGACTCAGCGGTGACCATTTTCATTCTATGACAAGAGTTCTTTTCCATCTCGAGTCTTTGAAAACGGTCAACGCTGAGCATTCAAAGACCCATTCCAAGAGCAACCCTGGTAACAGAACCAGGAGTCCTTTCCGCTGCGTCTTTCTAATCGAACAAGCAAAACTTGGGTTCCAGATTAAAAATGAATAGGAAAAAAAAAAAAAAGAATGACCAATCCCTTATAAAATGCTTCGTCGTACTTATCGACACTCCCACTGTTTTCAGTGCTGTCTGTCTCCCGCTATCAAATAAAGAAACAAAAATTGCAGCCACCCCGTAACTAGTTTCTAATCAAATTACTGGTTCATCAAAGCAATCGAAATCGCCAGACTTCTTCGAAAATTACCTCATTTATAATCAACCAGACAGTGACGTCACCCGTAGGTAAGATGCCTTTCGCTCACTCATTGTACTACACTAGACTTGGGGCTTCCTCCCGTAAAAGGAAGGACATGGCGAGGGGAAGAAGGGACTCATTTCAGGTTTTCCAATGTGCAACAGACTCAGTGGCGCGTCAGTGGAGATCTAGACATACCCGTTTCCATGGAGACGAGAACATAAAATGGAGACAGAGAAAACCCACACCCTTCAATGATGCGGGGCCCGCCATCATCTGCTCTCTCTATATAAATATTCATCTGGCATTCCCTAAAACTGAAGTCATTTTCCAAAATTAATAAGAGGGCAAAATGGAAATATTTATCCTTTTCTTGCATTTTATTTGCGATCTACGTTTTTACATAAGCTCTCATTAAGTAAAAAAGTTTTACCACTTTCAACTTAACCTGCAACATTCTCAGTAATGCATTCTTCAGGAGTACATTATAACCAAGGAGAGCACTCACGAGGAAATATATTTCCGAGTGAATATTTCTAAAAAAAACTAAAAGTTTTTTTTTTTCAAAAAATAAATTACAGAACAAAATAATGGTAAACTAATTAATTTGTAAAAAAAAAAATAATAAAAAAAAGCTAATTACTGTTTTCCCAACAAATGAAAATTATCACCCATAATTTAAGATAAACTTGCCTCCATTTTCGCTCAGAAATGCAGTACTATTATTGGCCAGCACTCTTTTAGTAATTGAGTACCGAAAGGATGATGCTCCAATCGTTAGTTCTGTTACTCAAGAGATGAAGCTGCATGTCTCGTCAGTTTGTGCTGAATCCCCAAACGTTTAAAAATATTTTATCCTGATGTTTCTGGCAATGAAAAATTAAAGTAACCGTGCACGTTAAAAACATTATTTCGGATGAAAATATCGATTTTTCAATTTTGATGAAATATTAAAGTTACATCTTTTAGCTTTCAAAAGCCGTTAAAACTTTATATCTATCTTACTTATAACCGAAGTTACATCTATTTGAAAGTTATTCAAACCCCAGACTTCTACATTTGTTTAAAAATTTGCTTTTTGCTTTTTCTCAAATTAAAATTTACGCTTTTCGGTTAAACGCAAAACATCATAGAATAAAAAAATTACCCATGAAATCTCATTGAAATTTTGCATACAAGTTTTACAAACAGTAAAAGAGAGAATAGACTATATTCATTAATATATATTAAAAATTGTTTATTTTATAATGGTTTATATTTTTTCAGAAATATTTATACATGCACATGTTTTTAAAGCTCTGGCCTCTCAGATATTCAGATTATTTTCATGAGAATAGTCTATTCCCTAGAAAATGTCACGGCGATCATTATTTTAATTTACAGAATACTGATACATACATTTATTTTGAAATTGTCATGTTTTGCGGAAATGTTAATTTATCAGGGTTTTCTCTCTGGCCAAATATACCTTTCAATACAAAAAAATAAAAAATAAAGATTTTATCTTACACTTTTTCTAATTTGTAAGTCGTATATAATAACAAAATGCACCTCTAAAGTTAAAAAAATTTTGAAAAAAAAAAAAGCCTTCGAAAGTGTATGGTTACCTTACTCTACTCAATTGTTCTCTAACGTTCGATCAGTCCATTCTCGCTTCGCATATCCAATTTTAATCAGTGGCTTAGCAGAGAGCCTCGCAGACCCTGCAGCACGGGGGGCTCCGAAGAGTAAGGGGCCCCAACGGCCAGCCATTAACATTTTACAAACCGCATTGAGGACTAGGCATATTTTAAATTTGTTTTTCGCATATTTTGTCTTCTAATGCGTTAGTTAAAGAATATTAGTCCGAAAAAATTTTTTTTAACAATCTTCACTGTCTCCATTGGGAGCATAGTCGTTTCTGATTATAATTTAAATTGGTTTCAAAAACTGAACACACTGATGGGTAGTTTAAATAATGAGTGAAATATTAAGAATTAACAAAAGATAGGAATTAAGTTTGAAGGGGAGGGGGTCTATCAAGATAGCTCTGTAAAAATTTATGAAAAAGGCTATTTTCATGATTTTTTTTTTTTTTCAGTTTCCCAATAATGATAGAAATGCAACATCTATTTCAAAAAATCAAGTCATCTTTTAACTTTATCTGCTAATTTTTTCAAGTCAATATTGAAAAAATTCCATTTTTGATTAAATTTTTAATTCGATGTTCCCAATTGGGAACAACGGCCTGTAAAAGGTTAAATTTATTTTGCATCCAGAAGAGGCAGTTGGGATCAAAATCGCGTGCTTGCGGGGAGCCCCTCCCATCATTTGTACGGTACGCCACTGACTTCAATACGCAACACACCTTTAAATATTTAACATCAAAGACAAATTATCTTAAATTTGCAATTTATCCACAGATGTAAAAATGAAATTAATAATAAGCTTTTGTTTAATTATTAGGTGTTTGAAAGTTACACGTGATTTTGAACACTTTCAGGATTGAAAACAGTTAAAAATACGCCTCCAAAACTGATTTTTGCTTCGTGATATTCAGTAACCAGATGTAAACCATAATTTAACTATTAATACCGGCGAACTCATTAACCGACTACATGCAGCTGCAAATTTCGGCTATTACTCACATGGACGATTCAGCAGTTGTACGATCTCAAAACCGGCAATCGTGTTGGAAAGTGCTTTATAATCGATTCGTTTGGCGTAATTTACCATTCTTCTTTTAAATCTTTTTATTTTTGTTTAAAAAAAATATTTGTTCGAATCATTTAGAAGCTTTAAATGGAATGGAGGTCATTGGAAATTCCATTCCAATAAGTCAGTATCAGAGTCCAGCACGTTCACACTTGGCAGTGAATCCAAGAGGTCAATTTTTATTCCAGTTTGAGATAATTGTATTTCCATTTTTGTACCATCCTAGTAATTTATTTATTTATCTGAAGTTACAGTTACCAGCATTCCACTTTTTTTCCCTAGCCGGTTTTTATCGCGGTTCTATATTTGCTTTAGATATGACTCATTCCAAATCTCTGCCTACTGATCCCTCATTCTAGGTCCGTTCGCCACTTGCTTACCCTGATTAATTTTCTAATGCAAACAAGGCCAAGAAACGAAGTTTATTCGGCTGCTTTCTGAAGTTATGGGAGCGAATGAGTCACTGAGCGTAAATAAGTGTTCGGGAATAAACAATGACGTGGTTGCACAGGCTTATTCTGGACTCGATTCGTAAGAGCAGAAAATGCGCACATTTCTGAGTAAATTAATATGAGGGAGTAACAATGTATAAAAGAATGCTCTGGAAAAGGCAGAATTTATCACAGCAACAACAACAGAACTTGATTTTTGACATCCAATTAACAAAAATCTCAAATTTCGGATGGTGATTGGGGCAGGCCCCTGTGGCCTACCTCTTGGCTACTTAAGCCTTTTAAAGCGCAGTGTTCCCGCTCTGGGAACACAGAACTCTAACGTTTTGACTGTTGCCAGTCACGAAGAATAGATTGGATTTCTATAAAAATAGTTGCGGGTGACATAGCTCCACGAGAATCCTTCACTTTTTAGCGCGTCATTTCCAGTAAAAAAATGGTCACGATTATTTTTAACAGCACTGACATCTGCTGAAACATGGAAGAATGCAAGAACAGCTGGATAGATTGCCCACTGCTGAAAAAAGGGCAGCCGTTGCCATCGCTCGACTTAACTACCAGCAAGATGACGGACGATCGAAACATTCATCGCGTGCCACAGATCTAGAGACCCTTTTTTGACGACAGCTGGCTGTGACGGCTGCCCTTTTTTCAGCATTGGGAAACGGTTGCGCCTCAAAGGGTTAAATGATTTGTGAGAAAAAGTTACGCAGTGTAATCTCGAAAAACTATTTTAGACGACTTGGAATTGCAATTTTCCCAGAAAACCTGATAACCTCGACATCAGTATGAGTCAATATCACTTGTAATACCTAATTTTATTTTTCCATTAGTTAACTGTTTTTTACTCCCGAATATGTAACTCACCTGAAAATTGAGAAAAATCGCTTAAAAATTGGGGAACACGTGGATTTTTAAAGTAGCACAGATTGTTTTCAATTAAAAAAAAAAAAAAATGAAATTATGAAAATTTTCAAGTCGATGGTAAAAACGGTATGGATTTTCCCATGCTTTTCGAGCTTAACATTTTAATCATTCCGGAATGTGAAGGTTTAATTTGGAGTGGTACAGCCAGAATTGAGACCCAGTGAGTCTGTATATTAGAACCTTCTTCTTCCACAAGCATGATTTGCGATTTTTGTTAGCAAAGAGAGCCGCAACTAACCGCTGCTGTATCCCAAGATAGAACGTAACCGGCGACTTATCGACATTTGCGCGTTGTCCGGACGACGAAGTGTCCCTTTGCAAAGAACCGAGTGCAGAACTGGGACACGAAATCCGGGAGTTCGAAAAGATCTATTTTGGAATGCAACATAGAGTGCTGGTGCCCTGAAAATGAAACAAATTAATAGAATAAAATAAAGTGAACGCACGTGCCCGTTTCAGCAGAGATGCCAGATACGTGTTAAGAAGCTCAAAAGATAAATGAACATAAAAAAAAAAAACTACTCATTGATTGTCTTTATATTTGAAATTGTAGGTGTAATTAAAACTAGAATTTTTTAATAAACAAGAAAGATAAATCATGACAACCTCATCGATTATACAATACTTTCCATCACAGTATTTTTGGTGTTGTATTGCCCACAAATCTCTATTGAGATTTTATAAATATTCTTTTAAAAACCTGTGTATCACTATTAATGTAATTTATGACACCCTGTAAAAGAACTTTAAAAGTCATTCCCATGTTTCAAATGAAGGGTAAACTGTTATAAACATTTATGTATATATTGCATTGAGCTTGAAATAGATTAATGTCTCTAAACAGACATACATCGTCATGTAACACGACCGTCGTCGGACAATTCGCTACTTCATATTGTGTGCTTGAATTGGGGATGGATGTATGTCTCTAAACTAGTAAAAAAACTCATAGAGCGTAATGTATCGGAAATCTTTTGAGTACTTTTGCAGAAGAACTGCAACTGCTACAGATATTATTTTCGACCGAGGGCATTATTATGGGATCCTTAATAGCATATATTAATTTTGGTTTGTTTTAAACATAGGGTATCTCAAAAATACGCATTAAAAAATGATACCCATAAAACGTAATGTATTAGATTTATTCCTTTTTCTCCAAATGCAACGCGAGTACGCGTTAGAACTTCTTAAAAATTCCACCGCCGAAGGCACCCACCGTTTGACAGATGACCCTCCTGTAGGCTTGCCACAATGCATTGTATTATTGGGCATTGTATTAGAATTATTTTGGGTGTGCCAGTAAAAGAGCTATAGATGCTACATACACAATTTTCAATAGGGTATATCGAAATAACGTATAAATTTCGTAGAAATCGATGCATATTTACAGCTGTTAGAACAGCGACGAACGGACGGAGAAACAGAAATCATAAACACTTTCCAGCCCTGTTTGAAAATATTTAAAACAATTAATAAAGTTGTAATCCATAAAGCGATGTATGAACCTCAGGATGAAATTTACAATCGCTACCTCTCAGTATTGCAAGGGTTCATTAAAGATGTCTAATAAGTAATAGTAAAGATACAAATAAATAAATAATTAAAAAAGATTTAACTAATCCTACTATATAGATACGCTGATCCCTGAGTCTATAAGAGTTCCGGGCAACCACTCCAAGATAAAACTTTCACCACAATGACTCCAAAAAGATTAAAAAGTTAAGCAAAAAACGTAATAAAATCTTCACCGTTTGTCCGGTCCGTTTTAAAATTTTCATAATTATAAATAAAGAAAATAAAACTTTAAAAATCTGAAAATTCACCTGTTCCTTAATTTCCAAGCGATTTTTCGCTATTTTCAGTTGTATTTCATTTACGAGAGTAAAAAAAATTAATTATTTGCGTCACAAAATTAGGTGCCTCAAGTGACGATGATGCCATATTGAAGTCCCAGTTATCAGGCTTTGAAAGGAATATTGCTATGCAATTCCAATTCGTTTAAAACAGTTTTTCTAGATTAGCCAGCTTAACATTTTTCCTAAAACACAATGATTTTCCCCCGGAATGAAACTTTGATATAAGAGGGGATGTTCCAAGCGAAACGAAATCTTTCGAATGCGAAATATTTTCCGCGTTTTTAGAAGAAAATACAATTCTGATTTGGGTGTATAATAAAAATTGAATATTGTTGCAGAAAACTCTGCTTAATTTCTGGGTTCGTCGTTCTAAAGTCCAGTTGGTGTAGAAAATTCTAGTAAAAAGATCACTTGTCAGGATGGAACACGAACTTTATTGCTTCTAGAACTTCATCGAGCAAACCGCTGTACAAAAGCTTTCACAGATGCTGTATTTCTCACACAAAGCAAAACCCTCCCACAAGCAAAAACTCTGTGGAAACTTACCAGGGAAATCGTAAACAACCCCTCAAAACTCAGCAATAAAGAATTTACACATAGCACTTAAAAACAATCTTCTTAAATAAGCGAAATATGCCGCTTTTATAAACGCTAATACAGAGCTTATGCTCTCTCGCGGACATCTGCTCTCTGAACTGGACAAGGCAAAAGCAACTGACTGGAATTTCTGGGTTTCTCTCCCTTTTATACTTTCCAGAAAAATCGGGACCTCTATAAAGGGACCCCAAACAGACGCGTTTTGATTACGTTATAGAAATATAAATGAATACATGGCTATTTCGCAACGCTAATGCAGGAAAACAAGCTTTACAAGCCCCGAAAAAATTGCGACAAATATCCGAAATGTCGGACATTTGGCGAAATATAGCCAAATTTGGCGTCAGAAATGTCCCAGAAGAAGGATTAGCTAAAGGCCTACGGCCATTATTTCTCGAGATTTCTAGAAAATTATGCTAATCAATGGGAAACCCAAAACTCCATTTCTCCATGTTGTAGTTAACCGATTTTGATGCAACAAAATGCAAAATTTAATTATTTAACGCGTAGAATACGAATTTCAAACTATTTTTAAATTTTAAACGGCAGGAAGATCCATAAATTCGTAACAATATGAAGTTATTTATTTTAAGTAGACGAAGATTGAATATATTGAGTGTAGCAATGGCATAAGAGAAATTTTTCATGTGGAGGTGGGGGGGGGGGGGTTACGACTACTGCAACTTATATATATGTATACGTGTGTGTGATTATAGAGTGAAGAAATTACATTTTGTTTGACAAAATATTCCTCATGGGGGTGTAAACGTAAACCCCCTACCTTATGGCTATGCCAATGGAGTGTAGACATATTTTTGTCGAATGTCCTTTCTAGCGGCCGTTGTAATTGCCTTTATCTTGTAGTTATATAATATAAAGAAAATAGTGATCTCTAGTGCTAAAAATATGGGACGTAGCCAGGAAAATCTCTATTTAGAGAGGATATGAAATAAGTCGTGAGTAAATAAAAGGAATCTTTGCACGACTTAAAGCTTATGCAAAGTAATTTGAAAACTTCGGAGGGACGGGTATACCATGTACCACCCCCATCCCCCAGATACACCCTGCTAAATACCGATAAAATAAATAATAGAAAAAATTAAATAAAATAAAATAATGCGTCGTGGCATTATAGAATGAATGAGAAAGGGGGAGGGGAGAGAGAACCAAAAGCACAAGTAGCAATTACACTGAGGTATTTCGATGACGAGGTCTATGCCACGACGTAGGCTTTTTCGTCGACTTTTTCTTTTTTTCTAAAGAACAAACCAACCTCTCGAGCGTTAATTGGCTTTGTTTGTGTTACTGACAGCTGCCAGATCATCGAGTCGGGTTCGGAACACAAAGCCCCTTTTTCTTCCTGAAACGTAGAAAGGCCGCGGTTTTTAAACGCACCTGCTAGTGATGGGAATTATATAGATTTCGGGATGGAAAGTCAGGCCTAATTTTTTTTTCTCCTGCCTGCAGGTACATCAGATGAAACTAAGTCTTCAAGATCTCCAGTCTCTTCCATTAAAATATTGTATGGCGTACTTATTATGGCCGTCTTATTCAACGGGCATACTGCCTACTGATTCCAGGGCCAATGCACCCTAGACAGACTACTTTAGAAAGCCTAACATAAAATTTTAAAAGCATGTATCTTAACATACAAAAATTTCAAATAATATTTTTTTTTTTCAAAAAAGTAATGTGAAACGTGGATATTAAATGTAAAAGTAACAAATACATACAGTTTTTATGCAAAAATGCCAAAGGTTTAGGATTACCCTAAAAAAAAAAAAAAAAAAAAAAAAAAAACACCTCTATAGATAATCAGATTGTCTATGAGATATACTGAATTATTTATCATATTAGGGATAATCTTTAACTTTTTTGGCTCTCATCACTCTATCGTATTTCAAATGTCTTTTATATTTTTGATTAACTGCGCATTAACTGCGCTTAAAATGGATGCATTAAAGAGATTCATTATAAATCCCATAACAGGGGAAAAAATTATACACTAAATGACACCAGACTGGTTGGATATACGTATTAAAGTAATTTTTAACGCTTTTAGGAGAGATTTCTCGGGGCTTAGGCTTACCCCCTACTAAAATTTGGATTTTTAACAAAATTATCGTGATCCCTTTTTGTGAAAAATTAGGCCTAAATGTTTTCTTGATGAGCCTGCTTTGTTTATATGTAACTGATATGATTACAAGAACGACTTTTTATTTGAATGTGTATAAGTTTACACTGAGCCAATTAAAAAAGAAAAAAGGATATATAAATACATACATGAATACAATATGCATAGAAACTTATTAAATACTTCGTTAATTAATCAAATAATCGGATATTTATTGATCACACAAAAGTATTAATAATTTTTTTAAATTGTAATATAAATTGTTATAAAAATAGTAAAATGTACAAGTATGACAGAAAAGATGCCTAGTTTGTTTTTTTTTAATAAGATTTTTAAATCTATGTTAAATTAATGTAAAATACAAATTTTCTAAAAATAGAAGAATGAGAATGTAAAACTAAAAACAAAGAATGGGGATAAATTACATATCATTAAAAAGCTACCTATTACAAGAAATACAGTTTATATAATTCGCTGCAAAACTAGAAGTGTTTCTTTATCTTAATTTTGCAAACAACAGAAAGTAATTAACATTTATCCTTCTAATAAAACCCCATATGTATCCTAAACATTTTGTATTGCAGAAATATACTGAAGTAAATCCCATCATAAATGAATTCAAAATTGGGATAATATGGCTTAAATAAAGAGAACTCTTTTTCAAATCTTTCTTAAAAATTACTGTATATTACTAGCTTTTTTTTTTTTTTTTTTTTTAGCAATGAGGAGGGGGGCGGATATTTAATATATATATATAGATAGATAGATAGATATAGATATATATACTTTTAGATGTAGAATAGTGAATGAAATGATAATTGTTAACGTCATTTGTCAGGAATTGGCTCAGTTTCAAACTTTTATAGAAAAACTATAAAATAATCGGAATCCGCACATAAGCAACTTACCGAGTCTAGAAACAAAGGTAAGAAAAACACGAGAGCACTTTTAAAACATAATCAATGGATCTAAGGGAGGAAAGATTTACTTATCTGTAATGCAAATAAAAATGTATTTAAAAAAAAAAGAAAGAAGAAGAAAACGTGTTTTTATTTCTGTCAAAATATCTATGCCAATACCTTATTACGACTCTGACTAGACCTTTCCACTTAGAAAAATTTGCCAATCCTTTTTCCGGCATGCAGAAAAAAGCACAAAACAATGCAGTGTAAATTATACGATATGAAATAAAAACATCTTCAGTAAGCAAGAGAAGAATTTTTATTTATTTATTTATTTTTTTAGAAAATGGCGCTGTGGAGTAATCGCCTTTCTATTTTATGAGACATTTCGCAATTTTGAAGTGTTTTTCAGCATGAATCAACATTTAGTTAAGAACTCTGAACAGACAGATCTGGAAGGCTTCGCATATACAGTTTTGTACGAAAGAATAAAGAATGTCGACACAGCGTCAAATCTAGTTTTAAATGTACCTAAAAATTTACATCGCAATATTATTTCTTTTCCGATACTTGAATTCTTCCGTTATTGTAAGCAATATATTTTTTTATTTTCAATGATTGTTTAGATTAAAAATTTATAAGTAAAGAGAAAAACTGAATTTAACCCTTTAACGCACAGTGATCCCGCTCTGGGAACACCAAACTCTGACGTTTTGACTGTTGCCAGTCACGAAGAATAGATTGGATGTCTATAAAAATAGTTGCGGGTGACATAGCTCCACGAGAATCCTTTACTTTTTAGCGCGTCATTTCCCGTTAAAAAAAGGTCACGATTATTTTTAAACAGCACTGACATCTGCTGAAAAATGGAAGAATGCGAGAATAGCCGGATAGATTGCCCAATGCTGAAAAAAGGGCAGCCGTTGCCATCGCTCGACTTAACTACCAGCAAGATGGCGGACGATCGAAACGTTCATCGCGTGCCACAGATCTAGAACCCTTTTTTGACGACAGCTGGCTGTGCTCAACGGCTGCCCTTTTTTCAGCATTGGGAAAGGGTTGCGCCTCAAAGGGTTAATAGTTTAATATCAGGTGTCGATCCAGGAATGTTTTCCAGGGTCTCATTTTTGTAAAAACTGTTTATTTTTCTGAATTTCAATACCTATCCTCGTGAATTTTAACACCTATCTTTGTGGATTTTCACACCAATTTTTGTAAAAGACACTTTTTTTCTTAAAATAATTTACAAAACAAATTAAAATATGCTGTAAAACGCCAACGAAGGGTTGTTTTAATCGATTGTATTTTTGTGAAGGGTTTGTGAAAGGACCGTTTTAATCGATTGTAATTTTGTGAACGGGCTGTTAAACGGACCCAAATTTCGTTTGCATCGATTCCTGAAAATGTATATTTAAAAATGTAAAACAGTTTCAGTCATGTTTTTCAAACTACAATTAAAACCAGCCTTAAGTGAAAAAGAAATCGAACCAATCATGTTTCCGATAAAACCAGGAGTCCGTTACAGTGGCGTACATAAGGGGTTTTAGGCCTTTTAACAAAAAATTAGGTCTAAGGTCTAAAATCCCCTTCCCCTTTAACAACGTGGGATGCTGTTTACAAGAAACATAGATCATGAAAAACGCATTCAACACTTTCCAAAACAGTCTTACGATATTTTTACAGGTACTGCTGCGACACACATAAATTCGCTCCCAGCGTTGAAGGGGGAGAATGGGTTGGGGAAAAAAACCCAATAAGATACAAATTTTAATTTACTTATTTGTTTTATCACTGATTTTAAAGTACTGAAAAACTTTTTTTTTTGTTCGATCCTGAAAAAAAAAGTTATCCACGCTATATTGGGGCAGAGCATTAATTAATAAACTTCATAACACAAATTAATTTTGTTTTGTTTGAAAATAAGGAAGAATGTCCTCTAAAAAACATTTTAAATAACGTTCGTCCGTAATGCGTTTCGATTACTTCGGGTGCCCCCCGTAAAAAATTTAGTCATGCTACATAAATAAAATTTTTATAGGTAAAATATATATATATATTTATATACTTTTTAATGCCTTGCTCTGCCGCAAACGAGAAGAATCGGTTGCTACGCCATTAACCGCGCTCTCATAGGTTCTTCTGATCATATTCTACTGCATGCTGGGAGATGTAATTCATACGCTGCCCTTCTGCCACAAGGTCAAGATCGTCCATACATTTAAATAAAAAGGGAGAGGGGGGGACGGTAATCTTAATGAGCTGACTTTCCAGCAACAAGACACCTAAACCAAGCCTTTCGTTTTGGAACTTTTTTTTTTTTTAATTGCATCAAGGTAACGGTATCTTGCCGACAGATGATATACCTGAAGATCGGACTAAATGTTCCAATCTACTTTTTCTAATCAACGATAGGGGGGGTCACACCTTTTATTTTGCTTCCAAAGATACGCGATTGTCTTCTCTCTCTCTCTCCCCAGTTGCGTCATCGTATTTTGGTTCCATTCCAATAAGGCAATTCTTTTTTTTTTTTAAACTATTATTATTTTTATTTTCCCTTAACGGCCTTGGAGCAGGTCCTCTGTGCGAAGAGCCGTTTGCGGCGTGGATAAAAATGGACGCCGGGTGGCGCAAGGTTGGCGTGTCGTGGTCGCTCGCGGGTTAAAATATCCAGTTGTGTTGTTGCAGTCACTGCGCGAAGGTTGAGGGGAAAAAAGCATTGAGATATAACTCACGAAAAACAAATAAATTAAATCGCCGCCGCTAGGAAATGGGATTTTCTATCGCAATGGTCACTTTCCAGGCCGCACGCCCCGAGTGTCAATGGCTGAGTCATACGCACGTTACGTCAGCTCGAAATGCAATGCGTTCGTCAAATGCTCGGTTACATATCGACATGGACTGAGCGCTCGATTGCCCAGAGGTGGGGGCATCCCCAGCAAAACGAAATTGGATATCTCAATTACGGAATCCGGGAAGTATACGCCAATTTAATGTCACGAGTTTTTATTAAAACTATTATTAAACAGTATTGACATTGAGTGTCTAGTTCAATTTTAAATATCGCGAAATGAAAATGGCGTCGAGTCCACTAGCGATCTGAAAATAATTTTGATTCGTTAAACGACCTTAGTTGAAAAAAGCATATTGTCTATTTGTGGAACCGTAAAAAGGTTGCCGAATAATTGGTACTACAAGCCTGGATCCTTAAGGGGAAGTAAACGATGCCCCATCAAATTAAACAAAATAGTTAAGAAAAGAAAAACTGAATCCGCCCGAACAAGCTTAAAAAAAAAAAAAAAAGTGACCAGAAAAGTGTCTAATATATTTTCGGAGAGTCTGCCCCTCTCTGCATGATCTAATGAATATGAACTATGTAATTCATAAAGACTATAGTATTACTACAATTATAAAGTGAGAGAGCAAAATTTATTAATTACCTTTAGTGCAGTTCAACGTTAGAGATTTTAAGACAAATTTAAACTTTTGTAACAGACAGCGGCGGGGTCGTGTAGCCCCTCTGCAAACGTACAAAAAAGACCCCAAATCAATGCTCCAGATCAAGTTTTCCTCAGTTTATGAGTTCGAAATGGCGCCCCAATGCGGTGCTTACCTTGCTTACCGTGTCGGACAGCCCTGGTGACAGAGACTGTGCTCTCTGAATTTCTGAGCGTGCTTTTTTCTAACATTTTAATTAAATTTTTATGACGTTCACTTGAAAAGAATGGCTGTTGTTCATTATGGAATATTAGAAATAAATTGTATTACACCACATTCTTTATGAATTACGTAGTTTATATTCATTAGATCATGCAGAAAGGAGCGGACCCACCGAATGATTTCAGGTACGTTTCTGCCCATTTTTTTAAAGCTTGTTCGGGAAAATCGGTTTTAATGCTTTTTAAAAAGTTTTTATTAGATATTAGCGTTTTTATTTTAATATAGTAATTTTTTTTAAATTAATTCAGCTCTGAACTATCGTATCAAGTAATACTCATTTATGCATCACAAAATTAAGAATAGTTAGCAAAAGCTAAGTAGTTAGCTTTTGCTAAGTTTTGCTAAGTAGTTAGCAAAAATTTTCGTTCTCCCCAACGGGACACGAACACCAATCACGATGACGAGCGTCTTATCGACTAGGTTACAGAAGCGTTTGCTGTCGCTCCCAAAATTAAACTTTTGATTCGTTAGCTCGTTGAATCGAAACAAATATTCATACGCGTCATTCCTTCATTGAAATTCGCGTACTGCAGTTGGAATCACCTACAGCGATAAACTGAACACTAAAACATTTGACATTTCGTATATATATATAGTTGAAAGATGGCTTCAAACGCTTTTACTAATGTTGTTTAAAAAATGAGATCCAGAAGTTTTAATATCAGTATTTTAAAAACAGCCAAAATGGAAAAGTTTGGTTTGGTTTTTTAATTTAAATTGTTTTTCGAAATTGGTTTTAAATTTAAAATTCAACATCTTTTTCAAATCCTTTTAGTAGGTTTTCATTGGTGACACCAAAACAACCTATATACCAAATTTCACGGAAATGGGTCGAAAAAGATTTTTATATTAGGAGTCTACTCTCAAAATCCAATTTTTATTATTTCAAGAAAAATCTGAGTCATTGAAACTTCCCGAGTTTTCATCGTACAAACTTCGTTCAGGTCTCATTTTAAAGCGCATATAAATCGTGAAGAAAAGTCTCTTGCACTATTTGGATATAACGATTTCTTTTTGAGGAAAACGCGTTGGCGGCATTTGTAACTTCAAAGAAGAGTTATGAAAAGAATGGATAGCACTGCTCGCTTGCCGCTGCCACCGGTTACTTTAACGTTTGTCTGGTTGGTTTTTCATTTGTGTTCGGCACAGCGAGCGCTGTGCTAGATACGACAGATCGACGGAGAAATAAAAAAGAACTACATGCAGTGATCTACCTCCAGGAGCAGGCATTGGTTCGCTATGGATAATTTTTTTTAGCTAGCGTAACTAAATAGTATACATTATTAACAAACTTTACTTTTACATCGCATATTAATTTGCTCAAGTCTGATGATATGATCAATGGTGAAATAACCACATCATTAATCTATAATTATGATTAGCACATAAACGATACTGTGGCATATCTCTGTCGGGATATTTGAGTTACCGTGATGTCGTTATGGTGAAGTAATCTGAAAAGTCGGTTTTCTTTGATTTTTCCTTTCTTTAGAAAAACCATAGTCGTTAATAATTTTGTATCAAAAAATGTAAGGGAAGGGAATGTAGGAGAAACTGACAATTTCATAAATATAGTTGTAAGGGACCTCAGTAAACATTTTGCTGGGAGGGGGGAGGGGAAGGGATCAGAATTTTCCTGTCCGCGACTTGGACAAGACCCAAAATGGTGATATGCTCAGCGTACTAATGTACTAACAGAACATTTTATTTTTAGCCATATTTTTAGCCTTTTTTACAAATAAAATTTTAAATACAATCAGTATCATACAATTATAGAAATATCGTGAAATATTTAAAAATACGTATTATTTCGCTTTTAACGGCAAAAGAAAAAGTCTAATTACCTCGTAGAATCATACATCTTTCAGAGTTATTTAAAGGGACCAACTAAATGTTTTGGTCTCATTATGGACGCCGGACCGCCTCATGAGACTGAAGAATTTCTCTCACAGTTACTTCATTTCGTCCAATGCTGATGATAGCTGATGCCACCTCTCCGTATTCACATATCTATGGTCTAGCCTCGGATTCGTTGCAGTTCCATTTACAAAACTGCAATTTTTCAATTGAGGCGAATTCAGAGGTGGCAATATCATGCTCTTTAGATGCTTCCCGAGTATCCTCTCCAATTATGACATTGACTACGTTCAAGATAACACTCTGCAGCAAGCATGCGCGCTCCGACATTTTTATTATATTATTTTTTTTTTCCCACAAGAAACGAATGGAAGGTCCATCTCATAAGTAGTTCAAGACCGTCTCTTTCGTCTCGATCTGTGAATGTTGTTTCGAGTTCCATTCCAAAAGAGTCAAGGGCCTGGCAAGCGTTCAGAACCACACCATCCGGCTTGCTTGGAAGATTCGCAGATTGTGACATGTACCAACATCAAAGTGAACCGAACGAAAACATAGTTGACGAGTTGAAAGTGACATCCTGTGGTTGTGATCCGATCCCAGAAAATGAGATCGGGTGGGTTTCCGAGTTTTCCATTAATTGAAATTTTATTATCAAAATTCTTACCGCCCTAAAACATCTACGGCTAGATTGAATTGATTGTCGTAAACAGATTAGCTTGAACATTTTATAATTTTTTTTTTTTTTTTAAATTCTCGTACAGAGGAAAAAAGGGGCTATAATTAATCCAATCGATACTTCTAAATAAATCGGTTGGCGCTTTTGCAGCTGTCCTCCTTTGCAGTACGGCGTATATTTCAACAAAACATAATACTATTGAGGATCTTATATGAGGTCTGTCAGAATTTTGGAATTCAAACTATTTCCATCAAAAGTATCAAAATGCAACATTCTGGCAATTCCATAGAAAAGGTCAATGTGAAGCTAAATTTACAAAGTAAGTAAAATTCTAAGTGTTTTTGCTCTAAGTCGGATGTCCGTTGAATAAAGATGAAATTCGAAATTGCGGGACCTGAAAGTATTTCCGTTCTGGCCCCTTCAGAGCTTCAGACAAGGTTAAATAATTTCTCTTCGAATTCAATAATTTTTCTTTTGATAACAGAAATTAAATTTGTAATAAAAATATCCAGATTATTAAATTCTTGACAAAAATTGTTTTTTGGTGCACAAATTAGGTCATCTCTCATGTACGATAATATAATTAACTTTTGTGTTCTCAATTGAGAACGCAGGATCCCAAAGGGTTAAACAGGTTTCCAGTTAATAATGAGTTCGTTTAAGGCACCTTTCACTTTCTACACATTGCACGGCAATCCAAATATTACAACCGTACGTAGACATAGTAACAAAAAAAATTAAAGTAACGAACATTTTACAGCGTTGTTATAAAGTGTTAAAAATAATACACTAGTAGTAATAAGACAAGACTAAATAAATGAAATAATAATAATTTGAATATTTCTATTTCTATTTAGTATCTTATATTTACACTAGATAACAGCGGTTTACATCCCACAGCACATACAAATAATATCAAATTAATTTTAAAGATGTGGATGCGAGACGAGAAAAAGGGTCCGTCTCGTCTCTCACAGAGCAACTGCAAGCCTTTGTCTCGTCTAGTATATATCCCAGTTTTGTAATAAACTGTATTATTTAAAAATAATCCAAGATGATTCATTCATATGTTTATTTTTCAATTATTTTTGATCATTACTGAAATCCTGCTATTTTTTTTATTTTATTTATAATCGGGCCCCTGATGAGCGTCTCAAAGATTATAAATTTCCTTCCATTCCTGTTTATAAATATGGCTTAAGGTGTATTTGGTTTTTGCCACGTGTATGGCCCACTGTTTTTGTTGTTAATAGTCAGTATTGCTAATGGGATTTAATTGTAAGGGTAAGTCATTTTTTTGCAATTTGTTACACCTATGGCGCACCCGCAAAGAGGGACTATTAAAGTCCTCCTTAAAGCAGGAGAATAAGACCTTAAAAACTTTGAAAGTTGTCATAAATGAATTAAAGTATTTTATCTTTAAATATTGTCTTCAAAATATTTCTAAATTATTTTTTTAAGGTTGTTGGTTTTTGTGTATGAAATACGGTAACTTTTTGGTTACAATGTCACTAAAAAGATCCGATAATTATTTGTGACTCTAACGATTTACCTCGATAGTGGGCTATTGACAAGACGTACAGAATATTTTGACGTTATAAGAAAATTATAACTGTAGTCGAGTTCAGAATATTGTTTTGATATAAAGTTTTTGTAGCTCCAGCGGCACCTAAACTAAAATACTGTGTGCACCGCTGAACATAGCAGGTAGGTACAGAGATAAAATATTTTCAACTTTCTCCGGTACAATGGCTCTCAGAATCAAGTACAGTGGCACTAGAATGGCTCTCAGAATCTGCTGTTTGATCATTGCTGCCACAATTAAGAGGGCTTATCGCAAAATTTATTGATTTTTCATTACATTTGGGGAAGATTTTCCTACTTTGGGATTAGAGAAATTTTTAAATGATTTTTCTCTTTGATTTAGGATAGGGATGGTAATTTAGTCAAGTTGTTTCTGGTGTTCAGTAGAGGATCCAGGATTTTTTTTTTTTTTTCCGGGGGTGGATAAGAACGCTAAACTAGAATGCAATATAACTTACAAAAATCTTTTTTTTTTTTTTTTTTTTTTTTTCCCGAGAGAGAGAGAGAGAGAGAGAGAGAGAGAGAAAGAGAGAGAGAGAGGATAGGCACCCTTTATTTTTGCAAAACTGTTCGCATATGAAAATGAGTTTTTAAAATGTAAGAAAAGAAAAGAAGAAGGAAAATCATAAATCTCGAGTTTAATATATTTGCTATTGGAGAAACCTACATCTGGAAAAAAATCCGTTTGGCTTATCCGTAGCTGAATCTCAAATTTTTCAAGGGGAACTTGGGAACTTTCAAATATACCAAGGGGAAATTTTCAAATTTATCCATGAATGCGCAATTTTCTCCTCATCTTATGCTTACTCATCTCGGAGAAGGCTACAGCCTTATTAGCCACCTACCTGGCTACGCCCTTGAAAGCTGTACATTTAAGGTACGTTGACTTGGATTTAAATAAGTTAAATTTAAATACTGATTTTTAAAACAAGGATATTTTAATCTTTACTAAAACTATTTTGTCTTATTTCGTGATTTCATTAACACTTTAAAAACTTAAATTTCAAATTTAAAAAGCAACATTTTAAGATAATAGATGATGGCACTGATTTTCCATTAAGGCCCCGTGAACGAGGACCCCCAAAATTTTTATTAAAAGAAATTTCCTAACTCATTTGCTATTAAAAAATGTATTTTTTAATTATACATTTTTAATAGCAATGAGGTTAATATGACATATTATGCATTACTGTTTTTTGTTACTTGAACATGTTCTACACTTCAAATAGCCAACTCTTGGTAAAATGGTACTTTCACTATGATTTATATATATATGTATATTTATTTATTTTTTCAAGTCAGTTTTGGAAATTTCACGCAGATGTCAATGTTAGGGGGGAGGGCATCCATCCCAAATTGCATCTATAGTCAAAAATTTTCTAAATCGGGCCCCCCTGGTTGGTGTAGACGAATAGAGTCTATAACCCCCAAGGAGATGCCCGGGAAAAGAAAAAAGCTCATCCAGTCACGAAAATGCAAAAAGGCTGATCAGGTAGGTCACTTGCTGATGAGTCATACAGAATTCGAGAACCAGTTTCAGGGGATAACTCGGTTGAAAATACAAAATGAAAAAAAAAAAAAAAAAAAAAAAATCCACACTCCCAGCATAACGAACCCGTCTAGGACCAGGCAGAAGGGTTCAAGTTTGAATTCGAACTATCCACCTGTTTGAATACCCCCGTTTCACCAACTCGTGATGACTGAGCGAAAAGACTGAGTGAGGCGAAACAGACTTAGCTCGTATTAATTTTCGAAATTATTTCGAACATACCTGTGCAAAATAGTTTGAATTACTGATTAATCTGTATTCCAGTTCAAGCTGTAAATATCATGTAGCTAATTTAAACAATGAAAATTTGACAGAGATTGATCTTATCAGGGCTCCTTTTATGACTGCTGCCTCTATTATTGCCTGCGGCCGTGTCCGGCTGGAGGGCCCCCACCGGCCTCCTGGCATCTTGGCCTTCCTGACACCTAACTGTTACGCCACTGGTCGCAGAGGCGGCCGAGAGATCTATTTTTTTATTCTTCCGATTACGATATACTTTTTGTACTCCATTACTGAAAGCTTAAAATAAATGTCTTTATGTAAGTTTTTTTTTCCCCTTTACACAGCCTTTCTTTGTGTAAGTTTTTTCTCCTACTTTAAACGTAAGTTTTTTTTTTCTTTAGTTCCTTATTTTATTAAACTTATTTTACTTTTGAAGACTGGCAGTTAATGTTATATGTTAACAAGGATCCTCACACACTCACACACACACACACACAATAAATAAATAAATCTGCTATTAAAATTTAAAAATAATCGAAAACTTTTCAGTTCTGACCTTTCTGCTCGGTGTCAGGAGCGGCACTTCAGCTTTTCATTTGGGGGTGCAAGATTTGATGTATTAAAATACACGGTATGGTATAAAAATATTTTTTGTTAAATTTGGGACTGCGGCTGCGCCCCCTATTTGCCGCCCCTGCTTGGTGTGGATGGTGGAACATTTTTGCAGCTGAAGAATTGTGGACCTTTGGTCCCCCCCCCTGAAACGATCCTCTTGTCGAAGTACCCCCTTTTAAGTGTTTTGCTTTACAAAATTCTTAATTATTTCTAATGCCGTAAGTTGACGAAAAATACTGCAAAATAATAATAAGTTTAGTAAATAGAGCAATTATAAATCAATTAAGTGCAAATTAAATATATTACATGAAACTGATAGTGCATTATCTTTTAGTTCTGAATTTGTGCCCCTGATTTTTTTTTTTTTTTTTTCGCATGTATGTTTTCACTAACTGATAAAATAGAAATTTGATTTATGCACTACTTTATGACTCGCTTTATTTTTTTATATCTATATTATTTATCTGTCCACTGGATGTTTGCGGACAAATATCTAGAACCGTCCCAGAGAAGCCGAATATTTTCTAAAGTTTATCGAGCGTAAGAGTCATCCACAGAGGAGGCAACTCCCAAAAATAATAAAACCCGTGGGACGGTATCATTTATGAATTTCCACATGGGCAAAATTACATCACTGACTTTCTCTAAGACAGGATTTTTCGGGCGTTCTCTCTTGCCGATGATTATAGACTACAGAACTATTTTCTAAATATACCAAATTTTCTGAAATTACACACACACACACAAAGGAAATGAACGGTGCAATTATTATTGTAGTTTCTCCACCTGTTAAATAGGGAATTCGTGAATTTACACCCACACCACATTTCTGTCAGCTTCGCTTGTGGTTTTGTTCTTTTTTTTTTTTTTTTTTTTCTATTTAACTTCCACTTCATTTCCAACTTCCGAAGAACAACCAAAAAAAATATTTTAATTTTTTTTTTAATTACAGCTGAGAACAGGAATTAAAATTTACATACATCGCAAGTCCGAATTTTGACAGATATTAGGGAGGAGAAGAAAAAAATGCACTTACCTATAGCGGGCAGTTTTTTCCCGCGGAATTTGCTCCAAATCTGGCCCATTTCTCACTTATTATTATTATTTTTTCGCTAAATTAATTATAAATCCGCTTTATCGGAGAGAAGAATATAAGGCTTGGTGTGAAACAAGGATGATATCGCAGTCGGCACAGAACTGAACTCACACGCACCGGCTTCGGCGAAAAAACCACAAACACACACACGCGCAGCAAAATTCTCTTCAAAAGACGAACCAGAGAGAACGAGAAGTGCTTTTCGTTTGGGTGTAGGGAAAAGCGGCGCCACTTGGCGGCGGGAGGGAAGAAAGAAAGAAAGAAAAAAAAAAAGCCGGCTCCCTCCCTCTCCGAAAAATCACGTGCCTCTCTCCTCCATCCACTTTTGCGGAGTTTTTATTTGGGTCGCTGGCTCAACCGGCAAATATTTTAACCGGGAACATGTTCTGAGTTGTTTGTTGGCTCAGCCGTCGTCGTTGCGTTGCGTTTATTGCGTTTTCGGTGCGCGTGCGGGCGGAGGTGGAATGATGATGACGCAGAGGGATCTCCTCGGATGGATGTTGCAGAATTTCGTCAGCAGCCGACTGCTGCGATTTTTACCGGAGTTTCTCCGATAATTTTGATTTGCACTAAAAATTCCGATAATTAGCGAAAAAATCCGATTTTTTGTTCTTCAAAATTAATTTATTTAGACAGCTATGAAAGCTGGTCCGTAGCCAGGGTTTGTTTAATGGGTGGGCCCGAAAGTACCCAGGGTAGGCAGAATTTTGGGATGATATCAATGGCTTTCGAAGAACTTTTAACTAAACGGTGACTACTGCAGTGGCGGATCGTGCATAGGGACTGTGGAAACTTCAGCACCTCCAGTTTTCACTAAAGGGCTCGCGCGTACTCGCATTTTACGCGTAAATCGATATTTTTTGAAAAAAAATGACTCTCACTTTTTGAAACTGCGAGTCAAATTTGGCTCGCAAAATTTCAGCCGGACATTTATGCTACTCATGTCTGTAATGTAGTTTATATTAATCGTATATTAATTTTCACCTACATATTGATTATGGAGAAATCAATATGTAGGTGAAAATTAATAATTACATGAGAAAAAAGGAACGTCTTCATTTTTCTTTTTCTTAGATTTAAAAAAAAAAAAAACTAGTTTTTTGACTTTGACTCGCAGTTTTCAAAAATTGACTGTCACTTTTATCGACTGCGAGTCAACTAGTCAACGTGACTCGCAGATTTCTTTTATCCTTGTTTTCTTTTAGCCTTTCTTAACATTTGTACCTTACAGAGCCATTAAGCCTGAAGTCAGTAGCGTGGTGATAGACAATCGCCGTTCCGATCTCAAGTCGGGTAGCGTTACTATAATGATTTAGCAGATAAAAAGCAAATGAAAGGCCTTTTAAAACAATTTGGCGCTAAAGCCAGGGTTTTTTTCGCCCTTTCATGTTCTCGACATAGGTGTAAACATTTAACATTTGAAATTATTAAAAATTGTCCCTTTTTTGAATGTAAAAACTATATTAAAATAAGTGGGAAAATGCTCTTTTTTTTTAAAGGTACATTCAAAGCTAGGGTTTTTTAACCGACGAAAAACGGAGGAGGTTCTCAAGTCGACGCGTATATATATATATATATATATATATATATATTTTTATGTATGACCACGCATAACTTTTTACAGAGTAATCCGATTTTGATAATTTTTTTTTATTGGAAAGGGTATACCCCGAAGTTGGTTCCATATAGATTTGGAAAAAAAAATTCCAACCCTAAGGGTAGGAAAACATGGGATGATTGATTTTTCACTCACTGATTGTAATGTATGAACACGCATAAAATATGACTTTTAAATAGGTATTTTTTTTTTAATTGCCAGCTCGTTTAGTGATCTTTTTCCTTTTCCTCGTGAAAATTCAATATTCCTTAAATTTTATAGTTTTCATAAAATAAAATAGAAGCTCTAACGAGGCATATAAGCTCTTGGATCGATATTTGTTAGATGCTATTACCAGAAGAGTTGATTTTTTTTAAATGGACGGTGTCCGTGTGACGTCATTTTTCAGCCAACACGTAACCTCCAACCAATCGACTTAAAATGTAGTTTCAGTTGACACTCGATGTTTCAATCTGATTAGTTCAAATTTGCATTTTCCACCGACACGTGATTGAAATAGCATCGTATCGATATCGTCCATTGCAAGGGATATTGGCGACGTTTTTACGTCACCGTTTAAAACTGCACATCAAACCACCTATACATCTTCGTTCACAGCACACAGCACATATGTGTACATTTTGTTTTCGCTTGTTAAAACGATTCTTTTAAGATTTTTTGTAGTTCTGAATTTACGTACATATGCGTCGATGCTTTAATTTTGAATAAATCATGGTAATGCATGCGAATGTGTAAATCCCACGCACACATTTTGTTTTTGTTTGCCGTTTCGTAAAAGAGTATTTGAATGTTATTAAAATTTCCGAAGTTCAATTTGTTAATTTTTTTTCGAAATTCATACAGCTAAAAAGAACTGGTCTATGTTCCGTATCCGGTGCTGTTTACATTTTGATGTTCATTTAGTGTTGGTTCTGGCGGCATCGTGGGCGATGTTCAGCGGGAGTGAAATACCCTGCCGGTGGTAGTTTTGACTGGCAATCATAAAGAAATGTGTACCGCTTGGCGACGTTTTTTTTTTGGAGGGAAGATAATGCGTCAAATATTGCAAATTGGAAATTTCAGAACTGTTGAAAGATCCGAAATTTCTTGAATTTTCGAGCATGCGTAATAGTTATTTTTTAATTCTAGCTACTGTGTGACGTACACAGATGAATGTATAGAATTTGCTTGCTCAATTTGACGCCACTACGCTGTTAATTTGCGTTTATAGCCACAAAAAATTATAAAGTAAAAACTTTTTAACAAAAAAATAAAACCGCCGAAAAACTCAAAAGCAAAAAATAATAAACCTTTTCTTAATTAACCTTAATAACTAAGTTCTTAAACTAATGTAAGTATACCTAAGTAATTTTGAGTCGGTGCCAAAAAACCAATGAACAAAGATCACTAAATTACCTTAAATTTAAAGAAATAACCAAATTAAATGGACATTGCAACATGAAATCTCCGGCGATAAACATTAACATTCCAAAAAATGCGCTCTTCTCACGTCTCTCACGATCAACGAGCTTTCGCAGAAATGCAGAGACGTCTACTTTGTAATACACAACTCAAAATCTGTGTGTGAACAATAAATTACTCCTATTAATAATAGAGATTTAGGCAATTTAGTGATCTTTGTTCATTGGTTGTTTGGTACAGACTCAAAATTACTTAGGTATACTTACATTAGTTTAAGAACTTAGTTATTAAGGTTAATTAAGGAAAGGTTTATTATTTTTTGCTTTTGAGTTTTTCGGCGGTTTAATTTTTTTGTTAAAAAGTTTTTATTCGCCCTTTCATGTTCTCGACATAGGTGTAAACATTTAACATTTGAAATTATTAAAAATTGGTCTTTTTTTGAATGTAAAAACTATATTAAAATAAGTGGGAAAATACTCTTTTTCTAAAGGTGCATTCAAAACTAGGGTACCCTCAGCCAGAGGCAGATCTACGGGAGGGGGGGGGATTATAGAGGCTATAGCCCCTCCCGATTGAAACTGAATATTTACACTAGATCAGTGGCGTATGCAGGGGGGGGGGGTTGGGGGTTCAAACCCCCGCTTGTCAAAATTTTTTTAACAAAATGTCCATAAATTTTCAATTTTTAGCTTAAATATTACGCATTTTAACACAAAGTTATCTCTATAACCCCCCTCCCCCTTGAAGGAAGTCTGCATACGCCACTGCACTAGATAGAATAGAGTTTTGATGGTCAGTTAAAAACTGCGTGTCTAAAATCGGTTATTTTGAAATTTTAATTTACTTTTTTGATTTACTACTTTGATTTTTAGAGTTGACCTCAATCAGGGACTGATTTATGGCGGTGCATTCGGGGCACGTGCCCTGGGCCCCCGATTTTTAGGGACCCCCAAAACTTCCTTTTATGTAATCATAAGAACTACTAAAATATCTCTCAAGAGTAAAATTTCTGATTACTTACTTCATTTCATTACAAATATTCAAAATTTTTAATTTAATGTAACTTGTAATGTTAAAAATTATGCATTCGATTCAATATTCGAGAAATTCGATATTCGCAAATTCGATAGGACACCTCAGCATGCTCCTCCTCTCTCTTACAGAGCCTGATTATGCCCAACAGGGGCCCCGGGCATTGATGAATTTGGGGGCCACCATCTGTGAAATTTGTTTTATTTTTCATAAAATTTTGATATAAAAAATCTGATGTGTCCAACACATGACTTCCTTGCACGTCCATTAGATCAAAAATATTTTCGACGCACTTCCTCTAAATTTATTTGTTTGAAAGAGATAAAATATCAATAATAGTAAGGTTTAGCGATTTCTAGCCAAATATTTTGATATCGCCAAGCTGAGTTCAATTTGAAAGATTTCCTTCTGACACTTTATTTGGCGATATTTCACCAAAAGCCGACAAACTTGAGATAGTCTGCGAGATTTTGGGGATAGCCAAAGTAGTCATTGACCACAGACTTTCAATGAATTGAATGCATCTATACACCTCAATGTATTCAAAGTCATTTGGCTCACAATGTAAATAAATTCTCAGTCGATTGCTGTCAAAAAAGATATTGAAAACAGTTAGATATTACAATAGTTCTAAATACAAAGTTAAAAAATCTACGGGTTAAAGTTTTAGAGTTATACAAAATAGGAAATAATTTTTGGCGCCAAATTTGGCGATATTTCGGCGAAACTCGTCAATGTCGACGACATTTGGCGAGATTTTAAGCATAAACCAAACAATGACAGATTATCGCCAAATTTGGCGATATTTCGCCAGAACTCGCCAAGAACGATGACAAATGGCGATACTTTGGGCATGGACCAAATGACTGACTATCGCCAAATTTGGCGATATTTCGCCAAAACTCGCCAAGGTCGAGGACAGACGGCGAGATTTTGGGCATGTACCAAACAATGACTGTCTACAGTTGTATTATAATGAAGATGTCCATAGACATTAAGGTACTGAAATTCTTTTCGGTGGTCCTGTAAATAAACTCTCCAGTAGATTGGAACCAAAAATCGAGATACACAACTAGATGTTACAACATTCTTATATATGAAATTTCATAATAGTTTTTGAGATTTGAGAGTTAAATATGCACACACGTACACCAAAAGTCGCCAAGCTTGGCGACTTTTGGCATAGTTCTTGAGGGAGGCACGTGACCGTGGTCGGACCATTACCTAACTTATGTGGTAGGACGGTATTGTGCTTGAAATGGATGAATGACCCTAAAATTGCTATTGACCGTAATGTATTGGAAATCTTTTGAGTGTTCCTGTTGCAGAACTATAAATGATAAAGACACTTTTTTTAATGGAGAAATTCATTTTCTAACTCTTTACAGCATATATCACTTCTGAGTCGTTTGAAATAGCCCAATACCTCTAAAAAACGCTTTGATGAATTTCGGCCCATAGAGCGTAATATATTTCGAATCTTTTGGGCGGTCCTGTAGATAAACTATTCAGTCGAATGGAACCGAAAGGGGAGGTGCACAACTAGATGTTACAACAATCCTAAATATAAAGTTTCAACATTCAACGCCTAACAGTTTTTGAGATATGCGAGTTTAATGAATTTCGGCCCATTGAGTGTAATGTATTTCGAATGTTTTGGGCAGTCCTGTAGATAAACTATCCAGTCGAATGGAACCAAAAGGGGAGGTGCACAACTAGATGTTACAACTATCCAAAATATGAAGTTTTGACATTCTACGCCTAATAGCTTTTGAGTTAGGCGAGTTTAATGAATTTCGGCCCATAGAGCGTAATGTATTTCGAATCTTTTGGGCGGTCCTGTACATAAACTATCCATTCGATTGCCACCAAAAGGGGAGGTGCACAACTAGATCATAGAACAATCCTAAATATCAAATCTCAACATTCTACGACCAATAGTTTTTGAGATATGCGAGTTACATACATACGTACGTACGTACGTACAGACGGCATGGAAAAACTGGCCACAGTAGACTCGCCACTGGTCAAAATGAGTTGCAGACGCGTTAATATGATCGTGCATGCTAGCCTACGATGAGATGCATCGAAAAAATTTTTTAAATTAAATTTAGAGGTAGTCAAAATCGGTTTTTATGTCGAAATTTGGCCCCCAAAATTTTTCGGGATCACATTACTTCCTTGTACTACGTACAAGGAAGTAAAAAGAATATTTCAGAACAATATTTGATATTTGGGGCCCTTTCAAGCCGGGGCCCTGGGCAAAGTCCCGATTTGCCCATGCGATAATAAGGCTCTGTCCTCTTATTGTTTCTAAGGTGGCTGTAAATACCCATAAAAACATTTCAAAATTGAAAAATTCATAAAAAAGGTATTTGTCGTGACATTTTACTGATTTGTAATTGTTTATATATGGTTAATTTAGGAATGATAATTGGTTTTAACTTAATTTAATTAAGTAATATTCTGCGGAAACTTTTTGTGCAGGGGCCCCCAAAAGTATCTGTGCCCTGGGCCCCCAAGTGTGTAGATCGGTCCCTGACCTCAATCAATGGTTTTTAACCCTTTCGTTCCCAGGCTACAGGTATTTTGGAAACCTGAGTATAAAGAAATCGCCCGAAATTTTGTCTCCCCCTTGAAACATTTCGGTTTCCCTTAAGGATGATCAGTAACCAAGTTGTTCTCGCTTTTACCATGTATACGTGAATAGCGAAGAATAGCTCATTGTTAGAACGGGTTATGGCAGGTTGGTTAATGGCAAATGCAAAGAACAGTGTTTGAGCGATGATGTCCATTGACCCTCTGTAAAGTCGTAAACAGGGGAGCTAACAATGCATATATATAATTCAGTGGCGGCTCGTGGGATACAGCAAGTACAGCCGGGCTGCACTTGAAATCATCAGCACATACTTTAAAATAATTTATTCTACTAATTTTCTTAAATTCAGATTAGAATTATGGAATTCCTATGGTAAAAAAAAAAAAAAAACCGTATTGTGGCCGGATCGCTCATTCAGAAAAAAAGCACTTTAATCTTCCCGCAATTCAATTCGGAAAATCTTTAGTTCAGCCCAGAGCGCTGATAAGAAAATTGGCAGCACCGTTGCCATGACAACGGTTACGTAAGCATTTCCTCCGGCATAGGCTATAATGGGGGTACGCAGCTAAGACTCAGCTCATTCAAGATTTTGAAAGGTCGGCAGCACCTGTGAATTCGACTCTCTGATTGGCTCGAGAAGTGAGGGAGGGAGTAAGGAGAATATTTGTTCGGCAAACTCTCGACTTTATATTGCTGAATTTATCAAGAAGGTAAACCTGAATAGACGCTTATGAATGGACAATGACCCATCAAAGCAGTATTGTTTTTAAGTAAGCAAGAACTGGCATTTAGAGGACATGGCGAGCGAAAAAATTCTTTAAACATAGGAAATTTTAAAGAGCTTTTAAAATTATTGATATCTGAATTAAAAGAACGCCTTTTTATGAGGGCATCACTGACCGATTTGCAAGTTTAAAAGAAAGGAGGATTGATTTGACTTATAAAAAATCAGTACGTTTTCTTTTTTTCTTTTTTTTTTTTTTTCTTTTCTTCTCAAGTTATCGTTACAAAAGAAAATTCTAAGGAAACTTCGAATCAGACACGGATTAATGCAATTTTGAGGATAAGAGCGGCTGGTTGAAATGTATGTCCATTTTATGGAAAAGTAAAATAGGATCTCTTACATTTTTTTATGTAATTTCTTTTTTTTTTCCTCGGTGAGGGCTTAATCCGCCAGCTTTCGAATTCAATAACAAAGATTTTCCATTCCTGTCCGGAGGAAGGGGGGGAGGCTCATATGTTTCCGGCTGCACTAACAGTTTTGACCACGGGCCGCCACTGATATAATTCATTGTCTAAAAATAGTAATAAACCATAGATCAAACAGATTTGTAAAATACCCGAATGGTCCAGTATGAAATCTGTTGCAATTTTTCGTCTCATATCTGGCCATGATTGCCTCCGCAAACATCTCCATCGCATAAATGCCACTTCGGACTCTCTTTGACTTCTGCGTGATTTTGGAGAGGACATGGACTTGCTTCATCTCCGCATATGCCCTGCTCTTCCTCATGTTTCTATTTGGGAGCGTTATTGGGTGGCAAGAGCTGCCCTGAGTTTATAGCTGTACTGATGTCACTTTTGTCTTTTTGTTATCTTTTTGTGATGTTCAAAGTACTGCATGCTCTCAATCACTTTGTTTTTTTTTATTAAGATAGTGTATTCTAATATTAATAGAACAGATTATTTTATAAAAAAATCTGATGTGTCCAACACATGACTTCCTTGCACGTCTATTAGATAAAAAATATTTTCAACGCACCTCCTCTAAACTTATTTGTTTGAAAGAGATAAAATATCAATAACAGTAAGGTTTAGCGATTTCTAGCCAAATATTTCGATATCGCCAAGCTGAGTTCAATTTGAAAGATTTCCTTCTGACACTGTATTTGGCGATATTTCACCAAAAGCCGACAAACTTGAGATAGTCTGCGAGATTTTGGGGATAGCTAAAGTAGTCATTGACCACAGACTTTCAATGAATTGAATGCATCCATACACCTCAATGTATTTAAAGTCATTTGGCTCACCCTGTAAATAAATTCTCAGTCGATTGCTGTCAAAAAAGGTACTGAAAACAGTTAGATATTACAATAGTTCTAAATACAAAAGTTCAAAATTCTACTGGTTAAAGTCTTAGAGTTATACAAAATACGAAATAATTTTTGGCGCCAAATTTGGCGATATTTCGGCGAAACTCGTCAATGTCGACAACATTTGGCGAGATTTTAAGTGTTATGATCTGAAAAATGTTTTGAAAATAATGTTTGTTCTAGCGATCTATGAGTAGTAAAAACAAATTATAGAGTAATATTTTGTGTAATGTTTAAGTGGTACTACTTATCTTTTGGGTTTGTTTATTATTTCTTTCACGGCACAAACTTTCCGATTTCGCAGTTTGTTTTGATTCGTTTTGCGCGCTAACGTCAAAACAGGTTGCCAGATCGGATGAACAAAACTTTTTCCTTTTGATACGTGGTATTGGTATGATTGTAACTTTTGATAAATAATTAATGTTAGAAATGTTTATATGTGTTTTTTAAAATCGAGCCGACTTTTCCTTTTCTTTATGCCGACATTTTTTTTTCTTAAATAAATCTTTTGATACAAACATCATATTTTGGCTTTGTAAAGTGTTTGCTAAATTTTAAGTTTTGGTTTAAAAAGTTTTTATGCTAAAATTTTCTCTCCGTCTTTAACTTTTATTCTGCCTTTTCTGTTTTTTTTTCTTTTTACCTTTTTTTCCCTGCATCATTTCACATAATTCGATAGATTGGATGAAGTTTCGATACAGACATCGAAATCGGCGGAGGAACACAACCACGTGCAAGAAAAAATGTAAATGCCTCAAAACACATCAATTAACCAACGAAATAATTAAATTTCCTTTTAATGCAACGTAACTTCACCAAATAAATAAATTTCACTTAAAATTTTATGCACTAAGATATGAAAAAATTAAAGTTCATGAATGAACTTGATGGTCGGATGAATACAGAAGTGAGAAGGCAGAGAAGGGAAAAGCGAGCGTCAGGGAGCGAAGTCTCTCGCTTCCTCGAGCTGGTGCTACCTGCGGACGGTGGTCGTTTGGTATTGAGATTTCCTGAGTGGTGTCATCCCGTCGGCGGCATGAAGCGCGGAGAGACGATGGACGAACTACGAATTACGACTTGAAGAGAAAAACACGATGGGGGCCCCCCAGATTCTTTCACCAGACGATAAGTCATTCCCTTTTCTTTTCTTTCCCTTTCTCTATTTAATTTTTTTTGTTTTTTTGTCGGCTTTTTAAAAATATAACTTTAAGTGCACTTAAACAAGGGAACCTTAAAATGTTTGTAATAATGGGTATTTTAAGTTTGAATATTGTAAAAGAAAATGTGTTTCCATGAATTTGTTTTTTGAGTTAATTTAAAATAAATGTAAGATTTTAAAGTTTAACAGAGTGTTTTCTTCATTATCTCTTTGTCTCGTTACGGGGTCTACAATGGCGTCGTTGCGCCATTTTTCTTTTTCAGCGAAATGCACAGATTGAACCTGGGTCTTTGGCGGCTTAAAACTTTTAAACTATACGATTATTTCGGCCTCTATGCCATTTGTTTTAGGAAAAGAAATTGGTTTATTTGATATTTTTATTTAACTTTAATTTAGGTGTGTTTGCAAATTTTAACTTAAGCTTCGTGAAGTCATGGCATACGAAAATGGTGCCGTGACATTTTTTAAATTTTCGGAGTCTGTGTTTAGCTTTAATAAGGAATAATGAAGATAATACTCTGATATTATTTATGGTTTTGTTTTGTGCCGTGGAGGGAAATAATTTTTTGTTGTCAATAATTTTAATTGAACTTGATTTTGTTTGGGGTTTGAATAATGTTCGCGCATGACAGCGATGACGAAGGGCCCACTGTAAATGAAAATGTTGTGGTTTGCCCAGCCTTTGCGGAATTCATTCCGCTTATTACCCCCTTCTCGGGAAACAATAGTAATGTAACAATTTATGATTTCTTTGATAATTTAGAAGAGGTTAAGCTCCATGCAGGATGGACCGCCGTACAAACACTATTTGTTGCTAAGACTAAATGTATCGGCGAGGCACGCGAATTCTTACGTTCGCAGCCACAACTTAAACAAGCAAACTATAAAGATTTTAAGACAGCGCTGATAAATCGATTTGGGAACAAAACGCAGGACAACTCTTTACTTTTGTTTACCACAGCTACTCAGGGAATTAACGAGTCGGCGAGAGCCTTTTTGACGCGCGTACAAGGCTTATCGCATAAATGTTTTAGTAACAATGAAGAAGTAAGAAATAAAATGTTGACAGCTCAGGTCATTCAAGGCCTCAGTCCAGCAGTTAGACGTTTTGTCATGTCACAGAAACATGACACCTTCGAAGAAATGTGGGACTTAGTTCTTCAAGAAGAACAATGTACCGCTTTGGACAGGGCTACTTCATCAGTCCATTTAGCTCAAGCTGAAATCAAGCCATCGGTAGTTGAATCGGAACTCAAGGAGATAAAAGCCCTGATGCAGAACTCCTTATTAGAAACGGACAAGCGCGTAGCCGACCTCCAGGAACAAATTAATGATTTAAAACTAATGTTGGGACAAAGAAAAAATAGTGAAATAGTTTGTTATTCCTGTGGAGAGAAAGGGCATATCAGCCGTCGTTGCACGCGTAGGGTTTCTCAGAATTATCCACCTAGAAATAATTACAGGGAGAGACCGGGAAACTAATTGAGGGGCGAAATTGCGAAGCGCCGCTACTTTCAGACACGTCCCCAGAGCGCATAGGACTTGGGAATTTTGGTCATACGTCAGTTTTGCCTTTAATTCCCATAACCCTACAGGAAGAAAAGATTTTTGCTTTATGTGATACGGGAGCCTCTGTCTCCATTATTAAAGATAAATTCGTAAACGATGCCTTAATAAGTAATAAAATAAAAAGTGTAGAACAGTGCAATGTGAAAATAATTGGGATTTCTAATAATATGATGGTTTTAGAGAAGAAAGTTAAATTAGAAGTTTCTATTGCTAAATGTAAAGTTATTGTTGAATTTTTTTGTTGTAAGGATAATTTTATGTCATATGATGCTATTTTGGGTGCAAATTTTTTTTCTAATAACAAAATTAAGATAGATTTTGAGCAACACACAATTTCTAATGAAAATTTTAAAATTAATTGGTTTGACACTCGTACAGGTTACAATGTTAATTGTCTAAGAGATGTTCATGAAAAAGGTTATACTATTAGTAAACATATAATTCCTCCAAGATCTGAATTAATTATCTCTGTCACTACCAAAAACAATCTCAAACTTGCTGAAAATGTATTAATACAACCACATAAACATTCTCTTTCTCAAAATTATGTTATATCATGCTCAATAAATACTGGTAGTGATAATGGTACATATTTTGTTAAAGTTGCTAATTTTTTCGACACTCCTATTCACATAAACAAAAATTGTAAATTAGTTAACATTGAGCCTGTACTAGATGTTGTTAATGATGCTGAGGCAGAGGTTAACGTAGTTAATGAATTTTTTGATGATGATTGTGAATTGTTTGGGGGTAAATTTGATTTATCTCATTTATCGGGGGCTCAAAAAGAGAAATTAATGCAATTGTTGAACAATCATAAACATATTTTTGCTGAGTCAGTTAAGGAGCTATCGGGTTGCAACACTGTAGCACACAGGATTTATTTGTCAGATGACATACCTGTTAGGCATAAGCCATATAGAACTCCCCACGCCTTACGAGACGAATTACGCACACAGATTAATCAACTGCTCGACACAGGGATCATTTCAGTCAGCGACTCTCCTTACTCTTCACCAGTTATACTTGTTAAAAAGAAGAAGAACACTTATAGACTTGTTTGTGATTATCGTAAACTTAATTTAAAAACTCAACCTCTTCCTTTTCCTTTACCATTAATTTCAGACCTTTTAGATACTTTGGAGGGAGCTAAATTTTTTCTTCGTTAGATTTATGTTCAGGGTATTGGCAGATGAATCTCCACCCTGGTGATAGACACAAAACAGCTTTTGCCACAGATTTCGGATTATTTCAGTGGAATAGACTCCCTCAAGGATTAAAGAATGCCGCTTCGTCCTTTCAGCGATTGTTAGAAATTGTTTTGGCTGGTTTGAAAGAATGGAACATTAACACCTATTTAGACGATTTAATTATTGCATCTAAAACTTTTGATGAACATCTAGAGAAATTAGATATGGTTTTTAAAAGACTCGGGGACCATAATTTAAAAATAAATCCTGCAAAATGTCAACTTGTCAAAGATAAGATCACTTACCTGGGGTTTCAAGTCGAAGAGGGTAAACTTTCACCTGATACCAGGAATGTTGAGGCAGTTCAGAACTTTCCCGTTCCGGGTAACAAAAAGCAGGTCAGGTCATTTTTGGGATTGTGTAATTTTTATCGAAAATTCATTAAAGATTTTGCAAATATTGCTATACCTTTAACCAACCTAACAAAAAAATCTGTGGATTTTAAGTGGGATACTTCAGCAGATCAAGCTTTCAACCAAATAAAATCCGCCTTAATTTCATACCCCTGTTTACTTTTGCCTGATACAAAGAAAGAATTTATTTTACATACTGATGCTTCGGGTTTTGCTATTGGAGCTGTACTTAGTCAGGAAGGGCCTGATGGACAAATACATCCTGTGGGCTATGCTAGTAGGAGATTGAAAGATGCAGAGACGCGTTATAGTGTTTTTGAAAGAGAAACTCTTGCGGTAGTTTGGGGAATTAATAATTTCAAACATTATCTTTATGGACAAAAGTTCAAACTTTTTTGTGATCAAAAGTCCCTCTCCTATGCTCTCACACTGAAAGATGGTGGCAGAATTACCCGTTGGATTTTAGCTTTACAAAATTATGACTTTGAAATTTTTCACACTCCTGGGAAACAAAATGTGCCAGCTGACACTTTGTCCAGAACAGTAAATCTCATCGACACAATGGTTCAAAATTTTCCTTCTTCCCGTATTAAGAGCCTTCAGGACGAAGATAGTAAGTGTAGAAGTATTCTTGATGAATTGAGTGAGCCAAATGACTTTGAATACATTGAGGTGTATGGATGCATTCAATTCATTGAAAGTCTGTGGTCAATGACTACTTTGGCTATCCCCAAAATCTCGCAGACTATCTCAAGTTTGTCGGCTTTTGGTGAAATATCGCCAAATAAAGTGTCAGAAGGAAATCTTTCAAATTGAACTCAGCTTGGCGACATCGAAATATTTGACTAGAAATCGCTAAACCTTACTATTATTGATATTTTATCTCTTTCAAACAAATAAATTTAGAGGAAGTGCGTCGAAAATATTTTTGATCTAATGGACGTGCAAGGAAGTCATGTGTTGACACATCAGATTTTTTTAATGGAGAAATTCATTTTCTAACTCTTTACAGCATATATCACTTCTGAGTCGTTTGAAATAGCCCAATACCTCTAAAAAACGCTTTGATGAATTTCGGCCCTTAGAGCGTAATGTATTTCGAATCTTTTGGGCGGTCCTGTAGATAAACTATTCAGTCGAATGGAACCGAAAGGGGAGGTGCACAACTAGATGTTACAACAATCCTAAATATAAAGTTTCAACATTGTACGCCCAACAGTTTTTGAGATATGCGAGTTTAATGAATTTCGGCCCATTGAGCGTAATGTATTTCGAATGTTTTGGGCAGTCGTGTAGATAAACTATCCAGTCGAATGGAACCAAAAAGGGAGGTGCACTACTAGATGTTACAACTATCCAAAATATGAAGTTTCGACATTCTACGCCTAATAGCTTTTGAGTTAGGCGAGTTTAATGAATTTCGGCCCATAGAGCGTAATGTATTTCGAATCTTTTGGGCGGTCCTGTACATAAACTATCCATTCGATTGCCACCAAAAGGGGAGGTGCACAACTAGATCATAGAACAATCCTAAATATCAAATCTCAACATTCTACGACCAATAGTTTTTGAGATATGCGAGTTACATACATACGTACGTACGTACGTACGTACAGACGGCATGGAAAAACTGGCTACAGTAGACTCGCCGCTGGTCAAAATGAGTTGCAGACGCGTTAATATGATCGTGCATGCTAGCCTACGATGAGATGCATCGAAAAATTTTTTTTAATTAAATTTAGAGGTAGTCAAAATCGGTTTTTTTGTCGAAATTTGGCCCCCAAAATTTTTCGGGATCACATTACTTCCTTATACTACGTACAAGGAAGTAAAAAGTACAAGCATTTCAAATCTGTAAAATTAATGTTTTTTCTTTTCATTTTTTCCATGCAAAGAAATAGAAAAGTTTTTTGTTGTTGTTGTTTTTGTATTTTGAAAGCTGCTATATTTATGTTTTATTGCAGATTCCATGTAGCTTTTGTGTTCAGAGACAAAATTAGAATGCAAAAGGTGGATTAAATTCTACATCTTTATTTTATTAATTTAGTAATTTTTTTGCATAATTTGCACAATTTTAACAGTAAGAGCCCCCTTTCCCTTCCTTCTCTTACTCAGAAGGTATATGTAAATGTTAATTGAGAGTATTTATTATTACCATACATATAAACTTTTTTGATATGCTTTTGTGCTGTGCCAAAATTGTATGAGCTTGTATTTAACCTGCTCCTAAAGGTGTTCGAAAGTGTATGTAGATTTACATACTTTTTATTATAAAATTACCCTCGAATTTTAGTGAAACTATAACCAAGATTGTTTTGTGACCTCATTAATGTGGCCTGGGTCAAATGAATAGTTCTGCTGACTTACTCCTCTGTAAATTCATCACCTAGTTGAATGCGTTAGGTTGTGCTTTAGTTGGAGATTTAAATTTGATACTAAGCCATGTACACAATTTTAACTAATTTTATTTTGCATGTATTTAACATAGATCTAGATCATGCTCTAGTATATTCTAGCTGCCAACTCTTCCAGATTTTGAACTTTTCCCCAGTCTTATTCAAATTATGGGGGGGGGGGGGTATCCGTTTTTTATTAAGATAGAATAGCAGTTATGTTTTAACTTTTATTAATTCTGTAATCACTTGTTGAAGTCATAATTTTTATCTTCCAGATACTGTTAGAAGAAACCCTGAATGGGAAATAGTATTGAAACACTGATTTTGTATCCAGTCATTGTATTTTATAACGATGCAACAAAATAATACAATCAAACAAAATTATTAATAATTTTGTTGTGTGTTCACTGCCATTGCTTTTATAACTTATTCGAATCTGTATGAAATGGTTCTCAATAAAGGATATCTGCCACTTTTTTCAATTCACAGGCTATTTTTTACTTTTGCAGCTCTGTAATCGTCTGAAATTTTTTTAAGTTAGGTTATTCGTGGTAAACTAAAATTCGTTTATCTGAAGACTGCTCTGGACTTGGAAGTTCCATTACCAAAGTTTTTATTTAAAAATTTGTTCATATTTTTATTAACCTGAAAATTCAGGTGTGTGTGTGTGTGTGGGGGGGGGGGGGTCTGTTTTTTCTTTCTTATCTGCCCTCGGTTTGATTGAATCTTTTCCGAACATATTATTGAATTTTTCTGGTTTTACCTTCATCTATTGTTCTAAATCTATATTCAGCAGTATAATAATTCTTGCATAAAATCTATATTAAAAGATTTTTTTTTTTTTTCCAATTTGAAGTTTGGAAAAGATTAAGTAATTTGTAGCTATTTTGCTGTAAAAGTGAAATTTATAGAAATAAAATCCCACTTAAAAATAAATAAAAAAAATGAATGTGTATATATATTATAAAAATTAAGAAGTGGCTCTTCTTATGAGATATGTATAAATTATGTTCAGAACAGGAATTTGCTTTTTTAAGAGGTGCAGAAAAATACAAAATTTCTTAGTTTCTGTGAATCCCACCCCCTCACCCAGACATTATCTATGGAGGTTATTATGGTTCACCCTCATGCTCTAAATTTCAATTATTTCTTTGTGTTATATGGCAAGTCTACAAGAGGGGTGTCTGCTTTGAGGTGGATGACTTTTTAAGGGATTCTAACCCGTATTCTTGCTCATACCTCTAAACTTTAAATTATGATTTGTTGGCAAGACAAAAATGCTGGAGGATTTCAACTAAATGGGCAATGTTGGGTAATTATGAAATAATTTGTTTTTATTTATATTTCTTATATACTGCACCAATATGTTGGGATAGGAAGAGAGTGCCTTTCATGAAGAAGTGGCCAACACAAAAATATTTCTTTACCTTTTTTCACGAAAAAAAAAATCAAACAATAAAAATTTGTTTCCATTTTATAAATACTTTATTCCCTTTTTCTGGTATAGGTATTCTCTTAAATTTCCAAACATGATATATACATTAACAGAGGTTATCAGCAGATATATTTATATTTTTAATTTAGCCAACAATTAGTTTAATGTTTTTTGGTTTTCAATTAAAAGATAGTTATTACCATTTTAACTTATTTTTGTGTTTCATAATTCTTGTATTTGTGTGTATAAATGACTGAAATTTAATTTCAAATAATTTCTTTTCGATAACAATTCAATCTTGTCTATTTCTTATTTATTTTGAGACTTGTTAATTGTAATAAAGTTGAAAAGAAAGTTTTATTAAATTATGGACAAAATTGTTCTAAAATGTACTATAGGTAAAAAATAAGCTGTCTGGGATTATTTTTTATTTCAGCTGGAGAAAAGGAAACATTGAGCATATCAAATATTTGTGCACACTGTTGAGTAATGTTGATCATCTCGATATTCTGTATGTGAAGAAATGTCCGAAACTCTTATTTCCATTCTTGTTTGATCACAGATTAACTCAAATGAAGTTATAGTACTGCAGATAAAGAAAGTTCTTATAAATCTCTTTGCTAATGGATTTTACATAGCTCAATGGCTATACAGATCTCCCCCAAGCATTTTGAAACTTTCACTTCTATACCTGTTAAGTTTTGGCTGAGCAAACAAAACATAGACTGTAAATTAATTCAAAAACTAAATAGATCTAGAGGTTACAGAGGTTTGTTTTAGTAGCCTGTGTAACTCTTACAGGTACCTTTTAGTGATGCCATCATCTGATTATTAAAATGAACCTTTGTACTCCTTCTTAACCTGTTTAGTTTCAGAATAGGATGGTCGTTTAAATACTACACGCTTTTTGTGACCAGTCCATATTTCACAGGAATGAAAGCAAGAATTCAAAAATGCATGTAGTTAGGATATTACTTGTACCATTGATCTATCTAAAATTTATTTTCCAGCTGTTGGGAATCATTCTGAACATGACAATAATCCATAATACCCCAAAAATGGATATCTAAGAAGTTTTGGATATGAAATAGGTATCAATTTCTGATTATTGGGATATTTTGGATATGAAACACATATCCATTTGGGATCTTCTGGAAGTTTAATTATCGTAACTGTGCAACATATATGCAGATCTCTTATAGACCTGAATATTATAGATGTTATTTACTCATTAGAGAGATCACACCTCAAATCGCTAATAGAGGGATCTATTTTATGTTATCTGGAGGATCTTGGACCCAATATCCAGCTGTAATGTATTTAAAGATTGCCTATGGACAAACTTGTGCTGTGTGGGTAAATGCGGCAAAAATATTTACTTGTACAATACGAAGAATATTTTCAAGACACGTGATTTTGCAGATACGTTTTAAATATATTTAATTTAAATTCAATAGCAATATAATGCTTAAATATCAACTTTCTACTTTTTACCAATGTTAGTTTTGTTTCCAGTGTAAGACTGAGTAAGTATTAACCAAAAAAATTAAAAATGGTATAAAATTATGTTAAACTAATTACTTATCAATATTGGATATATTTTCAATCTATATCCAACACTATAAATGTATTTTAAATATATCTTTTATAGTCAGTTCACTGTTATGACCTTTAGTTTGCGTTGGAGCCGTACGGGGAAGGGACACTGTGCAGAATGGCTGAAACCGGAGCTCTCGTTCCTTTCTACTCCGGAGCTCTCGTTCCTTTCTACTCCGTATTGCTCACCATTCAGACATGATAACACGGTGATTCTATGGTGTCTTTATAGAGTTTATTTAGGGCGATCGATTCAAATAAAAGTAAGTGTAATTTGGACAATATTTATAGGTAAAAATAACCAGAAAGTTTATCAGAAATAATAAAAATTCAATACATCGGCCTAAGCTCGTGCTAGAGCGAATTATACGACCAACGATAGTCGTTATAATTAACGACTATCGTTGGGAAGAAGGGGTTATGGGGCATGCACAGGTACCCCAATGTCCGGCACAGAGCGAGCAAGGTGATTTCACGAGCATCTCAAAGCTGCCAGGACACGCTTTGTAAACGATGCTGACTCCGCGAGCACCTCTGTTGCTGCTGTACCCATACCAATGGACATAACGAGTGAAGATACCACCATTCATTTGTTGAAGTTGCCACAGCACGCTTAGTAAACGACACCGTTCCTCCGAGCACCTCTACCACAGCTCTACCTACCTATACCAATGGTCATAACGAATGAAGATACAATCTATACATCTGTTGAATCCGTCTCGGAACAGAAGGACATGAACATCAGTCTAAGAGATTCAATGTAAAATTATTGGTGTACAATGGACTAACGCTTCAAAACGATATTCGAAGCCAATCAATAGTGATCCACGACACAACAGCTTTCTCGTTGGCTTCATGAAGAATGAATTCGGTCTCAACTACGTGCAAAGAACATCGACAACATGGATGCCAATATGATTGCTCGTAGGAGTGGGGGGAAATTAAGAGTCCTGCTCCAGAATTTTAGTGTTGAACCATTTCTACGTAATACCAGCACCTAAATCATGATGGTAATATGGGAGCTAGGGGGTGCCATGGCTCCTCCCTGCATATAGATATAAGCGCCGATGACCGACAACACTGGGTAATACTACTATAGATGGTACGTTCACCAGAAATATTAATGTTAACATTATGCCTTATGTTTCTTATATCTCAGTAGCTGAAGTACACTTCGTTGTAATACAAATTTCCAAAAAACCTGAATTTTCGTCAGCATCGTAGTACAAAGTGCGGAATTAGCAATAGCATAGAAAAAAAAGTTATAACTTCCGTGTATCGTTAAAAGAATACAGGTTAGAGAGCAACAAAGTGATGAGTAAAATACATAATAAAGAAAAAAATTTTACTTTCAAAGTTTTATTCTGGTTGAATGAACTTTTCAAGCCATCAGGTCATTCCTAACCTGTAAATAAATTTTGTTTGATTCACTGTAGATATTTTAAAATTCTGCCTCAGGAAAATTTAGCACAATTTTTACAAAATCTAAAAAAGCAAATACAGTATTGTTAGGTTGAGCCTGTAGGTAATATGCAGAAATTTGTATACAGCCCCAATGCAGATAGAAAGCCTTTATTAAGAAAGTGCGATTCCAGAAAAATCTGCAGGTGTTAAAAACCGTTCATTAGTGACCACCTGAAGGTCGACTAAAAACATGCGGTATTCTCAAAAGAATTTAGCACAAAAGTTGCGTCAGGAGTTTAATAAACGCAAGTCTCAAAAATATACGGAATTGAACAGAATAAGGGATAATGTTGGAAGGAATGGAATTCATGCACGTGCAAAAGTCATTGATATCATAGAAAGTGTACTTCAGCTAAATGCCAGGACAGGAAATTTATTAATAATTTTAAGCGTTGCGCTCGGAAGAGTTAAAAGAAATCTTGGTGAAAGTCGAACATATAAATTTCATCTTTTGGCGTTCTTTGAAAAGAGTGGGAAAAACGAATGTTCGCTAGCTAGAAATCATTTTTGTGTATCGCGGGACGCCTTGCAGTTTTTACAAAGAGAGCAACCGCGACAGAAGAGGGAAGCATTGAATGCCTATGACCTTTGTGGTCAGGGCGTAGCGGTCAATTTGCGGGAAGCTTTTTGATGTTGGTCGGTGAGAATTCGTAGGCAAAGCTTCAGAAAAGGACAAAATATAATAATATCAAGGGAAGGAAAATTGAAAATAAAATTTAAGAAAAACATGGAGGTATGGACGATAAGCTGCAGAAATCCAATGAGAAAGTGTGAGAATTGAGAAATGACCAATGGCAAGTTAGAGAGAGGTAAATTTCGGGCAAAAGAGTTAGTAACTGGTCGGTTTAGGAGAATTAGGAGCCACAGAGTGGCTAAACTAATTATTTACGAGTTTAGGAAAAAAATGGGGGACGAAGATTTGAGCAAACCTGGACTGTACAGCCAGAGAAGGTAGATTTTTCAGATTTTATTAGATTTTCAGAGATTTTTTTTAGATTTCTCAGAGTTTCTTAAGAATTTTCAGAATTTTACATATGTGATCATCATTAGTGGATATTTATATAAATAAGTGTGTTTAGAAAATAAAACTAAAAATGATCATCACTGCTCTGCACCGGATTACAGGTAAATTCCAATTGCCATCCTTTCCATATTGAGTGACTTATTTTTAATAATTAATAATATTGTTTATGATTGCTAAAGTAGTTAGAATGTGTTTTGGTAAACAATAACAGTTTAATTGTTCTAAATTAAGCCATTTTCGAGATCAGTTTAAATATTTTTTTGTAAATGTAAATAAGATATTTATATTTAATAAATGTTTGTTATAGTTAACTAGCTGAAGTACCCGTTCTTCGCACGGGAATGAATGGACTTTTTGATATTACGATTTGTGGGGATTACTATTTATTGTAATAAAGAGATAGAGCAAAATGGATATCGCTTTATATTGTGTTCAATAGCCATGCATACCGAATTTCAAGGCAATCGTTTGTACGGTGCAGAAGGCCATGCGGCGTAGCGCAATCTAGTGGAGAGTTTTAGCAAAACGGATACGGCGGAAATATTCTTCGCATTCAGATATCGATGAATACGAAATTTCAGGACGATTGGCTGGACAGCCCTGACGACGCGACATCTAGTGGCAAATTATATAGGAAAATGGATAGCGCCAAACTCTTCCTCGTGTTCAAATATCTATGTATACCTATTTTCATAGCGATCAGTTGCACAGTCAAGAAGTGATACACTGCAGCGCGATCTAGTGGTTAATTAAAGTAATGATTTGCTACAGTGCCGTCAAGTGGCGAGTTATAGCAAAATGGATAACGCCAAAATATTCTCATTGTTCAAATAGCTATGTATACTGATTTTCATAGCGACCGTTTGAATGGTCAAGAATTTGGCCTGCTGCAGCGTCATCTAGTGGCTTTTTGATAGTGGCGAGTTAAAATAATAATGCATTGCAGTGCCATCTAGTGGTGAGTAACATCAAAAGGAAAACAGTTTGAATATATTCTTCGTGCTGAAATGTCTAAGTATAAGAAATTTTATGCCGATCGGTCGAACGGTATAGAAGTTGATGTGTTGCAGCGCCATTTAGCGGCAAGTTACAGCAAAATGGATACTGAAAAATATGCTCCGTGTTCTAATATCTGCGTGTACCAAATTTCATCGAAATCGGTTGGACGATATTCGCATAGTAAAAGGATAAACGGAATTGAATTCGACGTTCTGCTGCGCCACCTAGTGGCAAGTTAGAGGAAAACGGATAGCATAAAAAGCTTCTCAATGATAAAAGACTTTGGTGAACCAAATTTCATGGTGCAACGGTGCTGGAGTTTTTCAACCTCATACACACATACCAACATTCATTTTTATCTATAACCAGTATCATTATATATCCCAGTCTCAAATAAAATCCAGTTTCAAATCTAAGCCTCGCCAAAGTGCCAACATACGCCATTTTGCAAGAGTTTTTTCTGGAAATCATTCGAAGCATTGACTTAGCAGTAATCAATATGGGAAATGGTTCGGCCGCCAAAAAGTAAAGCACACATTTATTTGAAAAGGGGAATCCCTTAATACAACCGATTTTTTTTAAACTATCAACTATAACGTGTTTTATTCATCGTTACTCCGATGTACTAAATGAGAAGATTTCAATTTTCTGAAATTTGGCGGAATTCCCCCAACTTAAATCAATTACTCAATTGGCGAGAATTTTGAAGATAGATCGCTTGAAATCCCTTAATAACTGCATTATTTCTTTACGGATCATTAAAATTTAACGCTGTATTCTAATAAAACCTTTGCACTTGCTTTCAAAAATCTATTTCCTTAAGCTCTCAATAAATTGCGCCAAGCCGAAAACTGTGCAAACCACTAGAACTCACTTACTCAAAATCAGCATTTGAGCCATTTTATTTTTTCGCCAAACTAAAAAAAAATTACATATTAGCCTCGGAAATCTTCAATTCTTATTGTTTTGCGTATAAAACATTTCATTCCTGCTCCGATTTCCCATGCACACGATATTATAATAAAAAATTAATAATCTTACAAATATAAACTAACAAAAAAAAAATCATTATTATTCTTTTATTTTTACTTTGAGAATTTAAAACATCTTATTCTGCAAAATCGCCACACATGGCAACCACGATCCTTATTTTACACTTTTTTCACTACAGGGGTTACAATTACGGAAAGGTTTTTGCATGGAGAACATAAAAATCTCTTAAATTCCGGGAACGGGTGGACTTTCAACGTTTTAAAGTGGACTATGATTTATTCTATATTATTTTACATATCTGTGCAAAATTTTAGGCTGATAGGTCCAGTTTTGTGGATTTGTATACAACTCAAATCCACAAACAAACAAACAAACAAACAGAATTTCATTTTTATTTATAAGATATTTTAAATCCATTTATTTCTTTCCTCAGAAAACACAACGCAATGTAAAATTTTATTTTATACTTATTTAGAGCAGTTTAAATAACTTTATGGGTTAAAATAAATTACCGATGGGTCTTTATAACAATAAATCCAATTATTTCATACCTTATTTCACGGCTAAACTAAGGAATAAATTATTCCACCCGTTTATTTCATGTTTTAATAGGTCGCACCGTAACAGTATACCTTCGCGGTTCACCGTTCGCGGACCCGCATATTCGCAGATTTTGCTCTCTCTCTCTCTCTCTCTCTCTCTCTTTTTTTTTTTTTTTTTTTTTTTTTCCCCCCATAATTTCAACAATTTCGTGAATTTCTTAGGCGGTTTCTTGAAAAACGCTCACATGCACTTTAAGTGGTAAATAATTTCAAAATAACAATGCCAGTTTAATACCGTGTTTACTCGCGTAACAGTCGTCCTCGCATAATAGTCGCACCCCCTTTTTGAAGCAGAAAAAAAGTCAAAATAGTTTCCCCTCTAAAAAGCCGCAGTTACTTATTCGACCTTCATTTATGTCTATAAAAAGAAAAATGTCTCTTTTTTTTATGTGCAACAGACGGAAAGATTATTTCATATGGCAGATAATCTGGAAACATTTGGTAAATTAGTAATTTTATTTTAATATCAGTAATATAATAGCATTAGAGTGTACAATATCTCTCTATTCTAAAAAAAAGTAAAGGCCGCTGCCGCTGGCGCTGTCAGAGCTTGTTGACCTATCTCCACCTAAACCGTGGGGATTTGAGTTTCGACTAAAGTGCCCACAGATTCGAAAAATTCCGAAGAACCTGCTAAGCTGACTTGAATTTCGAAAATCGAATTATTTTAGAAGATATTAATAAAAAACTGAAAAAATAAAAAGAATGGTTGCCAGATTTGGCATAAAATCATTCATTCCTTTGCAACAAAGCGTTTCCAGGTATCTAGAATCGCGTGAAATTTACAAACATGAGTTAGAATTACGCCCATTTTACGCCAAAATAAAAACTATATGAAATAAGTAACTCAAAATGTGTTACACAAAGTTGACAATTTTCAAATAGTAAGTTCACTTAGACAACAGGAATTTAGAACTAGCGATTATTCGTTTTTCCAAAACAGAATAACTAATATCTTGAAAATAAAAAATAATTAAAATGCAGATTATTTTAAAGCCGGTTCGGTCTAGCTGGATTATTGGCTTGCAGTAGAAATATTTGGCGGCGTTAACTATGGCATTATAGCAGTTATAGTACACTTTGGATATTTGCTGGCGCGACGAGATGATATATTTCGTGGTGCTAAGTACGCCAATCTGCAAACGATTATGTAAATGAAAATATGGATAACGGTTTTCCGGTAACCTTAAATGAACAGTAATTATAGGTTGTGAGCATGTGTAAATCGCCAAATAATGAAAAGTCGCCATGGGTGGCAAGCTATCCTATCTGTTCCGTAGCTTTTATGAAATTTACATGTACGCAAGTCGCCAAATAATGAAAAATCGCCATGGGTGGCAAATTCGCAAGGTGTCCAATAGGTTTTACATTATTAAAAATACAGCTGAAACAGATGTTCTGATTTTATTACGCTTTTGCTCCTAATTAATATAACTTTTGAATGGCAACATTAAATACCATTGTGTTTCTGAAGAGTGCAAATATTTTTTCCAGCGATTATAAGCGGAGTCCGCACTTCAGGTGGAGTATAGCTCAGGACCCGTACAAACACGGATTCCCATAACAAAATATCTTCCGTGTTATGAGGGGGAGGGGGTCTACTGTAGTGTGAAGTTTAAATTTTTATGTATCAATGAACATGCAAGAACCAAGCAATGTGTAGCTCAGTAACATTCTATCTGATCCAATCTTCGGGTTTTGTCTGTTGAAATTATGACTTTTTTACGAATAAGCCTTATTAGGGGACGAATGCCTCATACGAAAAGCGAGCGTAGCGAGTCTGGGGGCCCTGGCCCCTAGTTATTAAAAAAAAAAAAATCGAGGCTTGTTTAGTTGTGCAACTACCTATCACGCCACCAAATTACATTTCATTCACTTCTTTTTTTTTTTTTAAACACATGATGTGCTATAAAAAAAAAGAGTCATTGACAGAATGACAGATAGACCGACAAGCTTTTTCTTTTGACGATCGTACTGGATCGTCACCTCCGATATAGAAGGCCTCCACACCGATTCAAAATGGCCGACTCCGTAGTTCAGTGCTCTGCGTTCATTTGAATGAGTTTTGACCGAAACAGTGCCCAACCTTTTCTTTTTGAACAGTAAATAAAATATCCATTTCATAAATTTATTACATCAAATTCAACGTCTTTTCATGGAGATTTATTTAATAGTATTCTTATGTAGCAGTGAAATCACATTTAGATTAAATTGAATTATTATATATTGGAAAAGTCCTCTGAAGCATATTAAGTTTGTGGTTTAAACTATTAAAAGTATTACTTTTTTATAGAATATACTTAATACATAAAAATCAATGCTTGATTAGCAAAATTTCAGCTTTTTTGCAAGAGGGAAAGATGTTTTCATATTAAACACTTTTTTTAATTGAGTAGCAGTTTAAGTAGTCAAAATGCAAATTTCTACTGTATTTGGGGAGAAAAAAAATACTCTTTTCGGCATAAATACAACACTCATTTCAAGATTTTTACCAATCTATAAAAATGTATGTAAAATTAGGTATTTACTTATAATCCCGGCGGCGGTCCGCCAAGACAAAGGATTTTTCGCCAAGATAAATGCCGGACGCATGAAATTATAGATAGGTTGCTATTCTTATGAGCCCAGAAATCATTAGAACAACGGAAGTGCTAGAGATTTATTGGCATTTGGCGACAAAATTCCTTACATCTAAGTGCTCTATACCTCTTGAATCATATAATATAATCGAATAAATTTATATACACCATAAATAGCTCTTTTTAGTGCATTGTGAGTAACATGTAAAAATATTTTTATGTGTTGTTAGCCTCTTCAATTTTAGATATAAAAGAAATCCCCATTGGAAATACCACGTAAAAAATTTACGTTTGGCTCATTATCTCGAAGCTCATTATCTCGATTTTCAAAATTCGAATTATAAATAACTCAATAACACATGAGCAATATTAAAAGCAAGATTACATATTATTTAAGTACAGACAATATTCATGCATCATGGCAACCAATTATGTCAAGTTTTAACACATAATTCTATTAAATAATTTAATTTTGCCATTGAAATTCGTGTAACTTGGCGACTATTGTCATAATACAATTAACAATAATGGAAATAACGATTAAAAATATTTTGCGTATTTGAACAAAATTTTGAACATTCATAACTTAGTTATTTTTTATGATTTTACAATAAATTTGGTATCAAATTGTTGGTAATGGAAAGATCTTTAAAATGTTATATGAGTCATCACTCCCACTTACCTTCTCCCTGTAGAAATTAGCTTCTGAACGAAGAGCTTATAACTGACAAGACAACTCTAGAGACAGAGAGTATATTGACGAGCACGTCAAAACTAGATGTAAACATGTGAATAAAGCAACGGAGTTTGGACTACGGAATGCGCCATCTTGTCAATTTCTGTATTCGGTGCGTAGGCCTTCTATATCGGAGGTGACGACTGGATTCCCAGGTCAGGCGAGTAGCCAGGAATTTTTTTTTGTTTTTGGAGGGGGGGGGGATATGAACTTATATCTGCATAAATAGACGGAATTTCATCACTAATCCAAAAATTTCAGGGGGGGATATATCCCGATATCCCCCTCCCTGGCTACGCCCCTGTCCCAGGTGCTTGAAACGGATAGAAATCACAAAATATTTGAACTCTTAGAAATGTACAGACAAAAGTTTAATTTTATTTATATAAATATCACAGACCAATGTTAAACAAAAACGTTGTCGATTATTAATCGAAATAAGCTTTTATGTTTTACCTATAAAGTGTCGGTATTCTATTAAATTATTTAGGAGAAATCTTGTTCTCATTTCAATCTTTCAACACTAAAAGCGACTCGCTGGCGATAGATGTATCACGTTTAACCAACGGCCGAGTGCCCCACCGGATTAAAAAAAAAAAAAATTATTAGGGTATTAGTGTTAGACGTTATTACACAGCCAAGCTTGCTCCAAACCGGCCGAAAGAGATGTAAACGTTGCATCGTTATATCATCGCGCTGATATTTTGAACTGCAAGCGAAAATAATAAATCCTGTAGAAATATTTCCATATGGAGCACCTGTAATTCGTCTGAACGATAGTTTATGGAATAATCTAAGTTATTGACTTATGACTCACCTTTGAAAAGCACCCAAGCTGATTTATTGAACCATGCCAATTAAGAGCGAATTCAGAGTCAGATGGCTTATTTAACTTTCAGTCTAATGATTTAAAAATATTCTTCAGTGAACATGAGAAATGCTGTTTATGTAATTTCAAATGGTCAAATTAAAATAATCAGATCTTATTATATACATAGCCAGGATTTTTTTTTTTTTCCCATTCGATAATTATGAACAAAAAGTTTTTCTAAATCGTTATGTGTTCCTTTTTCCTGCCATGTATTAAATTTAGTGTATCTTAGAATTTAAATATCTAGATAACAAGCACTCTTTCTAATAATGTCCAGCACAATTGAAAAAGTGAGTGATCTAATGAATGAAATGAAATTTAATGACATGGCAGGTGGTCACTCAATTTAAACGATACCTGTAGAATTTTTTTGAAAATTTAGATTAGATTTTGAGATTTTGCGAAAATGTATTCACAATAGGTAAATATTTGTTTGTCTATCACTTATAAACCACGGATGTAAAGGAAATAAAATTTAGCATCGTAATAGGTGACCACTTAAACTGCAAGCCTTAATGTACTTCAAAATTCCTTAAAGATCTTGAGATTTAATTTAAAAATTGTGTTTGATTCCTGAAAAGTGGAACAGAATGAAATTTGGAATTGAGTTTGATGACAAAATAATTTAAACTATAGATGCCAAAATTGTTTTAAATATTTCATAGATTGCGGAAACCGTATAAATATTTGTAATCGCATCTCACAAAAACGGCCTTAATAGGACGAAATTTAGTAACATAATCAGCAACGACTAAAACTATAAATGACGGAATGTTTTGAAAAGTGTGAATGAATTTTAAAACAGATGAAATTGCACTTTCTTTTTTTGTTGGGGGGGGGGATCACTTTAAGCCGTGTGTGGGGTAATATATTAGTTCATCCGTAATTTAAAGCCTAGCAGGAAACAACTTCATATGCAAATCAAAGTTCATGACGTCAAAAACCAGAAAAAGAATATAAGGACGGAAATCGGTATGTTGCAGAAACGTCTGTTTCATTGCCTTAACTGTGAAAATCGATTGCTCGGTATTTTTTCTTTTCTTTTTACTTTCCGAACATGCACCATGTAAGGAAAGTACTGTAATCATGAAAAAATTCGAATTCGAGGTTTTGGTGTATTTACACGTTTTGAGGTCTCCTGAATTCATTTATGCTTTTTTTTTTTTTTTTTTTTTTTTTGAGAAAAAGTGACTTGTCTAACCAACGTAATTTACCGGAATCCATGGCATGGCATATTATAGGCAGGGCCTGATTGTCACACGGGCATACGGGGCAATAGCCCGTAGCCCCGTAATAAGGGCCCCCAAATCTCTCAATTAAATTTCCTTTGTAATCTACAGCACAATTTTTAACAATAGATGGACTTAAGAGATTTATTTTCTGTTCTTCTAATTCAATGGTCTTAAAGACTCATGGATGAATAAACAAAGAGTTTTTGAAAACGTATGGTTTGGCCATATATATGCTTATCACAAAATATCCATTAGTTAACATTTTTTATTTCGCGATGAAGGAAAGAAAATTTCGGATTTTTTTGGTGTATCAAGAAAATTTTTTGGAGTGAGGAACTTTGCTCCCGTCCCTCGTAATTGCCATTCCTTGAATGAGCGCACCCATGCGCTAACAATACAAACGGATTAAAAAAATATTAAAATCACTTTTAAATACATAATCTTGTTCTAAATAAGTAATAAACAAATAGGTAATTTTTAATTCAATTTTAGTATTCTTTAAAAATGTTTTATTTTTATGTCGGCAAATGCAACAGCAAACCAAAATAAGTTAAAATGCTTGTGATAGTAGGGGCCCCAAAATAATCTCTTGCCCCGGGGCCCCAACCACCTATGATCAGGCTCTGATTATAGGCAGAATGGAATCCGGGCAAACACAACGTAGTGTCGCGGACGCTGCTGGAATCGCTGGAAGTGTCGTTGCAAGGTTGTGGAATCGATTCCAAGAAACAGGGAATGTTAGACGTCAACCAGGGCAAGATCGGCCTTGTGCCTCTTCAGCAACTGATGACCGGTATATACTGTTAACAGCTCGTCGAAACAGAACAGACAATGCTACTCAGCTGCAAAGACAATTGTTTTCGGCAACAGGTCAAAGGGTGTCCAACCAAACATTACGTAATAGTACGTACGGCTAGGTCATCAGGGAGGTCTCTATGCACGTAGGCCAATGGTCTGTATTCCATTGACCTCACTCCACCGTGCGGCCCGAAGGAGATGGTCTGGTGAACATCGAGATTGGGAGCAATATGATTGGAGCCAAGTGCTGTTTACAGACGAGTTCCGATTCAGTTTGGAGTGTGACACCCGACATGTGATATGGAGGGAAAGGGGCACTCGAAATAACCCCTCATTCGTTCGTGAAAGGTCGCAATACGGACGAGCTGGTTGGATGGTATGGGGTGGAATCAGCATGGGGGGAAGTACGGACCTGCATATCATTCGGAATGGTACTTTGACGGCCCGAAGGTCTGCAGACGAGATACTGAGACCTCTCATACCTTACGCTGCAGCCATTGGAGATTCCTTTCTTTTCCAGCATGATAATGCCAGACCGCATACAGCTCGTCTTGTGGAGAACATGCTTGAAGCTGAAACAATACAGCGTATGGAAATGGAATGGCCAGCGTGCTCTCCTGACCTGAATCCAATCCAGCATGTTTGGGTCATGCTCGGACGACGCATTGCTGCGAGACCAAGGCTTCCTTCTACTGTCCCAGACTTGGAGATTGCACTTCTTGAGGAGTGGAACAGTATTCCCCAAAGTCTTATCGATAACATCATCGCATCCTTGGAAAACAGGTGTGCAGTAGTCTTAGCTGTTCGAGGAGACTACACGCCATATTAAAAATCTTGCATCATTTCTAAACAATACTTTTTTTTATCGTTTACATGTAACCAAATTGTTGCCCTAAATCATCTTTTCATGTTTTTATATATTTTCAAAGAATTAAAGCTTAATTACAAATTTTTTTACGTCTTTTGGTCTGTATTGCGCATTGATACGCTTGTACTATCCATTTTATGCCAATACGTAGCTGTCTCACACGGTTTTCTTAACTTCTTTGCTTGCCCCCTAATTTTTTTTGAGCAGTGTAGTTAACACCTTGTAGTTTCACCTCCGTGGTCCACCAGTTTTGTATCACTGGGAAACAAACACAGCCGAATAAGTCCCTTCAATTTATAGTACCCTTGGGGGAGAAGCTTAACTGTCTATCAACTATACCTTGTGCTTGTCTACAACTATGTGTGATTTTACCAGAGACTACCAAGCATTGTTATCAGCAGACGGCTTCAAAACTTCTTGCTTGTATGTACCATCTGCCTATTAATTCTATCCTATAGATTCAACTATCTTACCTGGAGAACTTTTTTTTTCTTTTTCAACTATGAATTTTATGTAGTCTCACTTGTTCTTTTAACCTTTTACATGCCAATGTTCCTATTTTGGAACATCATGTTTAATATTTTTTTTAAACTAAACTGTTATAGCTATCAGTTTGAAAAAAATACTGCTTATTACTGAAAGTCTGAATGATTTTTTTATATATTATTAATTTTTAAAACGTAAAAATTTCAGCCTACAAAAATTTCTAAAAATCGACTTTAACAATTTTCGCATTACACAAGAAAAAAAAATGTTATAAATTTCTCCAAAATTTAAATTCACCCAAAAATGTCTCTATTGTATAACCAAAGGATAAATTCAGAGATAATAAAAGAAATTCAAATAATAGCAAGATATTTTTTTCTCAATCTTGCATAAAAATGAAATGTTCCAAAAAAGGTACATTGGCATTAAAGATATACGAAATCAAGGGTATCACATGTATGCGTTGCTTTATTAGATTTTAATGCTTATATCTGCTAAACATAAGTCTGTCAAAGGCATCCATCAACAGTATGTTACTTATTTTTGAAAGGTAAAGGACTGGAGGGGGTGGGTAAGGGGGAGTTGTCTTATCTCTCACCCCTTTAACAGTATGAGGGTGGTTAGTTAGTGCTGCATTCCTCTGATTTGAGCTCAGATAGTTGCTTGTTTCTTCTGTTAGCAATGAATGTGTGTGCTTCAGAAGGGTTTATTCATTTAATTCCTTTTTACATAGGGAGAATATGTGGGTGGGAGTGACATCAAGTTCCATGCTAGATTTTCTTTCTACGCTATGCAATTTTTAGAGACCATTTCAGTGAAGATTTGTATAAATATATGTAGCAACAATGTGGATGATGCAGTGTAAGAAATTTTTAACAATAGACAATGTTGATTTTTTAAAAATTCTTTGTCGTATGATTGAAATAAGTCAATCACAGATATTTGTCATTTGCCCCTTGGTGGAAAAGGGTATATTACTGAGAAAGAAATAAATGATAATAATTCTGAGCTGATTACACCTGAAAACACCTGTGGGCAATAGAATTTTAGAAGAGAAATTGATTTAAATTTTGTTTAGACGAAGCCTAAAATCAACACTATACCTGCATCCTTTGTCAATCAGTAAAAGTCTGCAAAAAATTCATATTCACATTACGTAGTTACATGGTAAGGACATTTTGTAGTGTAAAAAAAAAAAAAAACTATAAGCATGTGTTTTGAATGCAACGAAAGGCTCCATATACACTTCCCACCATATCATAGACATCCAGAAATACTGCTAAAAATTATAAAAAGAAATTAATGTTTCAGTACATTTAAAAATTTTTGTATTACTGGTTGAAATCCTAACCACCCTCTAAAGATTAAAAAATTTTATTCTTTCCTGATAAGGTATTCTAAATTTTTAGAATTGCATTTCTTTATATTATCTGTATTATTAGCCAAGAGTATGCAAGCATAAAGTTGTTTTTATTGTTCTTTTATACCTTTTTTCATTGCATTTCTTATAAAATTTTATACTAAATTTAAAATTACAAAATATTTTTATTGAGTTTTGCTTAAATTTTAGTCATTTCACACCAAATTATCAAGTAAACCTTTATTACTGCATAAAATTTTAGATTTATCATACAGCGTTTTGTTGTTTACATGAAGCAAATATAGAAGAAGAAAGATATCCAAAAATAAACATCCAAGAAATCAGGGAAGGAAATTTTTTTCTGCCAATTTTTTTGTTTTATAGTCATAATGGGTGTATTCTAATGTAATTTTGATGAATTAATTATATCTTTTATTCCTGGATCTTAGTGCGGCATTTAAAGGGTTGACAATCATATATGAAAAGTTTGTATTTGCAAACTTTCAGTATGGCTTTTCATTTTTTAAAATTTTAATTGCAGTTACCTTCGCACAAATGCTGTTTTGTGGGTGTGATTTCCAGATTTCCATTCAAAGGAATGCTTTCTGGAAAAAGACATAAAATGAAGCAACACATCAGCAAAAATATAAATTTTATTTCAAACTAGTAACAGTGATACATCAGATTAAAAATATCAACAATTCGTAATTTTCATAACTGCTTCTTAATTCACTTTTTCTCCTTAACTACACCATATCCTCCTCCACCAGGTGTCTGTAGTAGGAATGCCTCCTAAAAATACACATGTCATTAAATAACAATCCAACCAAAATGGTACGATTCACAAATAAAATTATACACTAAAGTCTGCTTTAAAATTACCATAAGTATCAGAGAAATTCTAGAAAGTACGTTTACAATTATTATTATTTCTTACTTTCTAGGAAAGAGACAATCAAGTAAAAGGAAAAAACACAAGCAAAACATATACACAGAAAGAAAGAAGCCATCACTGATTTAATGGAATCATAAAACAATTAAAATAACAGAAATCAATTTCATAAATACTTTAAAAAGACACATGGTTCTTGAACTCTTTGAAAAGTTGATTTCATTAAATCAAGATAACTGTTATTTGATAGTTCTAATGATAACTAATATTCCACTGCAGGAAATGTTAACATAACAAATTTACAACTTAAATTGCAACAATGCAATTTATGCAACAACTATAATAAGAATAGAATATGAAGTTATTTAAGTAGACAAAGATTAACTGCAATGAGTATACATATTCATTTGTCAAATGTTTTTTCTAGCATCCATTGTAATTGCTTCCACTAGGGGCTTATCTTCTAGTATTATATAAATACCAAGGGTAGTTTATTCTAAACCCAATGAACTAGAATCAACCATCTTAGAATCAATGTAAAATTATTCAACTGATATAGTTATAGGGAGTTTGATCTCCCTTCTTCTTGAAGATATAAGCAGTTTTATGCGAATTATCTGACACAAAAGTATTCTTTCTGTGTGTCGGTTTCTAGTACACATTCTCAGAAACTAAAACAAATGCAACATTGAAAGTAACATAGAAGTTTTTCATCTTACTCCAGGAAAAACTTGGATAGAGTTCTTTGACCCAAGATTAATAATACGGCCATCTTTTCGAAATAGCAAATTTAAACCCTTCTTTCCATCTTCTCCACCTGCAAAGAAACACACACAAAAAATAAATAAATAAATAAATTAGTACAAAGCTGTGTAACAAGAAAGGGGAGGGTCAACTAGAAATGTCAACAATCTAGTAAGAAAAAAACAGTTTATTGTTTATTAAGTAGTAAATTGATGTCAAGGCACCATAATGTCGTTTCTTCCCTTTTTCAAATTCTTGCCTATCACCAAAAATACTCAATAAAATATAAGGCAATCCCCATCAAGTGCATTTAGCTATATTTTTTAGAAAGTAGTTGACATAATTCCAATAACAGATCATCTTGCATTGTTGGTTAAACTATTTAGAGTTTTTCAATTTTTGTTTGTAAATGCAGATGACATTTAGAGCACAAAATTACCTCTAAACAATGTTTGAGTTATGTGAATATTTCTTCTGTATAAAATAAAATTTAAAGCTCATAAAAATATACATTAAAAAATGCTATTTGATATTTTCATGATAAGCTCTTAATTCTAAATCAACCAGGTCAATTTTACTTACAAAATCTAAATACGGACTTTTAATTACTTACTCATTAAAAAGATTACTCTAGTATTCAATAGGATAGTTAAAAGCTTAATTAAACTAAGTAATTTTGACAGAAGATAAAATGCTAAAATATTTTTTTAAATGTAAGCTATAAATATGTTTTAAAAAGTTAAAACAAATTTCAGTATTACATGAATCTATGTAAAACACATGTTTTATGCAGTTAATGAGTTTAATAAAACAAAAGTTTAATAACAATATCACTACCAAAGAAAAAAATAATAATATATTAAAAGATATGTTTTCACATTTTAAACAGATGTTAGTAGAAAATGATCCAATTGCTACAAAGAAAACCCGAATAGCAATTTGAAGATGCTTTATAAATAAATTATTTAATACAACATTCACATTTAATTTATGTGAATATTAAAATTAATTTCATACAGTGAAAAACACATTTTTTTATTTATTTATTTATTTTTTTTTTTTTTTACTAATTGGTAGAGGGATAAAAAGACAAATTAAGGAAAAAGGCATTTCTGAGCTTTGAAGTCAACAATTTTAAGTCCGCAGACAGGCATATTAATGAACTGAACCACATGAACCAACTGATTGCTTTGAAATATTGAATTGTTAACATTGAGCCTCTAATGTTTAGCAAAGAAGAGAATACTTGCATATTGGGTGTCACACAAGAATGAATTTACTGTTTGATTAAGCACTAATTGCTATGCTTCAGAATGGAATCCAATTATGAGTTCAGTGGTTTAACAAAGTAGTTAACAAGATTATAAAAGGTAAACCAAGGTTGATTAACTGAAAACCAATTAGAGATTTACATAACAAACATTGTTTACAAAGTTAAAAAAGCAATATAATAATTAAAAAAAATATTTTTTTAAAAAGCTGTGGAAACATGCAGATGGGTGTCCACATATCTTTCTTAGGAGGAGAGAAACAAGTCTTAGTAGAACTTGTTGAATTTACCTTTACAACAGGCTTTATGTACTGGTGGCAATAATAATTACATGTTTTACAACCTACATTTCTACAAATTTTTGTTTGAATCAGAATAAAAGAGATCTATCTTTCCTAACTAGTAAGTCCTTTCCCACAAAGCCAAACTTATATTTCAACTTTTTAGTTAAATTGAAAATTAATTTTATTTACTCCATTATACATTTATTGTGGAGGAGAACAAGGATTGTCAAAAGAATATATGATCACAGTCATTTGGCATTCAATACTTGAGATTGATTTGGTATCGCACGAGTAAAGCCTATCCCTTATTTTCCAACCTAAAATTACATTTACCTAAGTTTGCAGAAAACTTAACTCTAAAAAAAAAATTTTTTTTCTGACAGTGCTCTGCCTTTTCATAGTGGTGGGAGAATGTCTCTGTAAATGTATAAATGTAGGGAGATTTATTTACAAATAATCAAAAGCACACCTCAAGAGTAATATTACCTTCAAGGCCATAGGGAGCAAACACCCTTCTTTCTGTTAACACAGACAAAGTGATATTTTTGCGGAATAGGATTTTTCTTAACACTCCATCACCGCCTCTGTAAAAACCATCACCCCCAGAACCTTCTTTCAGATGAAATAGCTCTAGTATAACAGGATAGCTAAATAATAAATGAGGTCAATACAAAATGAAAAGTCAAGTAAAATAATGCACGCATAGTTCTAATTAGGTCTTTTAAGAACCTATTTACCGTTTTTCAAGGACTTCCGGATCAGTGATTCTTGTATTCGTCATATGAGTATGAATACCACTTCTTCCATGAAAATGAGGACCCTTGAAAGATCAAAATTACTCTGTAGTTAAGAACTTGTTACAAAATTACAAATAAACAGGTACACAAATTATAAGCAAGCACTTTGAGCATGAGACAGTAAACTAACACGAGAGAGTTTTTAATTGATACAAAGTAATTAAAAAACTAGCTCTTTTAATTACTCTGTATTAAAATTCTTATGGAAACTGCTTGCATATACAAGTAGGCTAAAAAGGAAACAGCATTCTTAGCATATGTTACAAGACTCGCACCAAAACTACTAGCATTGCTATTCTTTCTGCAACTGTAAATTATTTCATATATAAGTAAAGCTAATGAGGCTTGATATCTAACATTACATTATTTTATAAGCACAGTGTTAGAGCAACTGATAATCACTGGTTTCTGCTTTCTTAACCTTTTACAGACCGAATTCAGATTCAGGCAGATTTTAAATTAGTTTGTTGCATATTTTGCCTTCTAATGCATTAGTTAAAGAATATTAGTCATTTAAATGGGGGAAAAAAATTGTACCCCCCAATTTTCACAGTGTTCCTAATTGGGAACATTGGTCATTTCTGACTACACTTTGACTACACTTTCATCGGTAGTTTAAATAATAAGCAAAATATTAAGAATAAATGAAAGATTTATTTAAGTAAAGATATGAATTAAGTTTGAAGGGGGGAGGGGAATGTATCAAGATAGCTCTGTAAAAATTTATGAAAATGTCTATTTTTATGATTTTTTTATCCACTTTCCCACTCATGATAGAAATGCAAATTCTATTTCAAAAACAAAGTCATCTTTAAACTATATCTGATAATTTTTTCAAGTCAATACTGTTGAAATTTATTTTTTCAATAAACTTTTAATTTGATGTTCCGAATTTGGAATATTGGCCTGTAACAGTTTACATTTATGGATCCTAGGGACAAATAAGATTAACTATTTGGGATAACTAGCTGAATTTTCTGGGCTCTTTTTCAATAACATCATGAAAACACTTATAAATTTAACACAAGGACATAAAAATGGGCTTTCAAACATACCGAGCGTCATATAAAAGTGGGTCACAGGGACTTAGTGATTTGATAGAAAACAGATCCTTTTTGATAAAAATGGATAAAATACACACAATAGGGTGATCCCCATTGAAGGTTTATTTTATTAAGAAATAATTTTTTTCATTTTGATAGTGTAATAACAGTAAATTAGTTCTGCACATACAGAAGTACATTAAAACAATAATGCTTAAATTGTCTGTATTGATACTGAATAACTTGACAAAAAAATCAGTATTTAAAAAAATTAGATGGTAAACAAAATTTAAAATTAAGTAAATAAAAGACCACAATGGAATTTACCATTCAAAGTTTGGCTTGATTAAAAAATGAAAATGTATTGAAACTGTGAACAGTTAGCAAATTTATATTCCAAATATTTTTATCAATATGTGTAATCACAACATCATCAATGCATTATCTGCATATAAGAGTCAAATGAAGATTTGCAAATATTTTATAAGTGTTTGATTCATCAACACATAATTCAATCTTAAAACAACTTTTTGCATTTTAAAAATACAGAAGAATGATAAATAGTAAACAGACTAAAGTGTTCAAATCCTGTTCAGTTACAAATTAACTCCTTGGGTAAGTTCAACGACTGCATTGTGTCATGCACTTGCTTTCCCTAAGTAACGGATGACAAGTGTGTTGTGGCATTAAAACTAGGACAAAATTAAACATGGAGATTCTTGTTAATGACAAGAGAGATTAGCAACAGTTGTAGGAAAATGTTTCTTCCAGTCAGGATTGTTAATTTAGCAACTTTGTGGCTAGATCTGACTGTGATATCCATTTCAAATGCAAGAATTTCTCCAAATAAATCCATACCCAAGGAATTAAGAAATGATAGTGATAGCAAGTACAAATAAAGACAAGTACGAAAATACTTACTGCTCCAGCTCCACCAGCCACTGTTTCATAATATCCCATGTTTTCATCACCAAATGTAATATTGTTCATGCAGCCCTATATACAAATAGATGAAAAAAAAATATTCAGAATTAACCATTAATCCACACATGATTACCTTTGAATACTAATGAGCAGGAATATACTTCCTCCATACACACCAGCCTAAATTTTAGATGTTTGCAAAGTATTACAAAGGAAAGAACAGATGGGTCAGTTGCCTCAGGAACCAATTAAAAGGGGCCCAAGGGAACATTTTCTCTTGCTATTTCAAATTCAGCATGCTTTTATTAGCTAGACAGTATTGTATGATGGAGCTCTTTTGCTAAGCTACAAAACTGAAATCAGCTAATTTGAGTCTTTTTGTTCATAATAATGCCATGAAAGGCACCCAAAAAATGTTATGGCTTATTACAGATTTCATTCCATTTCTTCATTCTTTTTGTTTGGAGTTGTCTGATCTGATTCATCCTCCGATTTATGACATGTTACAGATTTTTGTTATTTTAATTATATAAGTATCTAATATGTATTTCTTGAATACAAATAAATAAATGTAAAATAAAACGTTGTTGATGGAGGAAGTACATATAATGGAAAGATGTTATTTATTCATATTTTTTTTTTGCAATAAAGGTATGATTGTTAAATTATTATTATTATTTTAAAGTTGAATTTCATACGGATTATAGAAATTCCAGAATTTGTAAGTATGAATTCAAGAAGTTCTACTGAAGTAATAGTCAAAACAAACCGTTTTTAAATTAACTTGAAATAATAATCATGGTTAAAGCAGACTTTTACTTGAAAATGCAAAAGATCCACCTAACACAAAATTGTAATTTTTTTTTTTTTCTGTGAAATAAATTTTTACCTGTGAAGCAGCACAAGCCTTGAATGCTTTGAAAATAACATCAACAATTCTTTGAGATGTCAGAACATTTCCTCCTACAACGGCTGCATCCTCAGAAGGAGACAAGATAGTTCCACTTGGAATTATTATTTGCACAGGTGACAGACAGCCCTGAAAAACATTAACAAATTACATATCTCATTCATAGTTAACTTTTTCAGAAGTTCCTGCAGTTACATACTTTTTGTTCCACCAATTCAGTGATTCAAAACCTTCAGATTTTTAAATTTTATACTCACATTTTGTTTCTATCAATATGCATAAAGAAAATAATTGGTTTATAATATAAAATTGTGATTAATAAGATATAAAAATAAAATGCACATTTAAACTTTTAAAATGTTTACAGAAAATAGTCATTACAATAGCTTTATGGCAAAAATCCAAGAAGAAAAGAATATTTTGAGCTGTCTACATTTTTTGCAGGCAATAACTAACAACGACTCTAATTTATAGCAAAACCAAATTTAATTGAAAATGCAAATATACCTAGAATTCAGAGAATTAAGAAATATATTCAATTAGGAAAAGTTTCTGTTAAGTAAAGGGTCCATTTAAGACAATTTTTACTCTACGCAATATTAGGATTACTTGAGTTACTTTTTCTTAAACATTTTTTGGAATGAGAAAAAACACTGCAGGGTGCCTTTGAGACTTAAGATTTCTGATATTTTCATTTGACTTTTTGGCAACCTTCTGGAAGCATTCCTTGACCTGCATGTGATGGATAATCCAGCTTTCTTATATATAAAAATGCAATTGATGCCAGAAAACAAAATCATTGCAAGTAAATAAAGTAAATTTCACAACTTTTAGCAAATTCTGTTATCTAACGCCTCCTGTACTTATAGTTTCTTAATTTTCATGATTTTTTTTTTTTTTTTTACCTGGTAGATACTTTGTATTAGTATAATAATAATGTTCTTTTAACACAGTGGACTGCTTTCAGTGGGGAAACATTTTCAGAAATCATACCCTAAAATCATAAATTATCAAAAGTACATTTATTCATATAGCACTGAAAATCCAAATAGACTATTTTGAGTATCAACACTTTCACAACAGCTTGTTAGTAGATTCAAGACCTCCTCTGCTAACAGCAGTCACAGCAGTTTTGCTGCCTTGCACAAGAAAAGGGAAAATGCTAGCCAGACAATATGAACAGTAATTTTCAGTGAGAAAAAAATCAACATGCTTAAATTTTGATTAATTGGGTATCTAGCACATCAATATTTTTCTTTCACTAAGTCAACTTTTGGGGAACCAAAATGGTGCCCCCATAGCAGATCTTGATTATGCTAACAGTGTTTCTAGACAAGATTTGTCAATTTTTCATAATGGGAAATATTTTTATTGAATTATACTTCCTCTTATTTCTTAAAATGCAAAAATGAAACTTGCATGCATACATAAAAAAATAAAGGATAAATACACACCTGATTCAGTGGTATATCATATTTTATCATACATCTTAAGCAGTATATAATAGCAGAAAGACATACAGCTCGAGGTGCATTACAGTTGCTATATACTTCATAGCCAGTCCCTGTAAAATCAAACAAAGCACTGCCCTAGAACAAAGGAAAAATAACAATAAAATGTAAATGAATAAAACATACTTGAAAAAAAAAATTAAATGTATGTGAAGTAGGAACATTGAAAGTGGCCCTATAAGTTAACTTATATATATATATAACTAATAAGTAAAACACAAAACATACTACAAATAAGACATATCTCGCATAAAATATAACAGCTATAAGAAAGAATTAGAAACCAGATTTTGAAGCCAAATAAAGTGCAAGAATTATTGTGATAATATAATGGAACGGAAATTATAACCACTGTCACCATCGTCAGGGGCCACAAACAGTGGATTATAATTTAGAGCAAACCAAATAGTAGGGTTTCGGTTGTGTGGCATATCAGAAGAGATATTAACTCCACACATCTGGGCCCTACCCTACTATATAAAGGAAAGAAGAAATCAAAAAGATATATATATATATATATATATATATATATATATATATAGGGGCAATTTAGCTATTTTAACAATTAGCTAATTAGAGATAAAGATATGTAAATGTGAGAATTGCTTCACAATGCAGCAGCTCCCCCCTCCACCACCACACACAAATTCAAAAATGATAGCTAAGTCCTTCACCAATCGCTTGTCAATTGTACCAAAGACCACTGCCTATATAAAGAAAGTCAAAACACTGTATTTTTTAATATGCACAGTTTACTGCGAAGTATAAAATAGACTGGCTGCTATCAATGCAAAAACATATGGCCTGAAAGGTTAAATGGTCCAAATCACATTATCAACTAAAGAAAATTATTTTATTTTGGCAGCCTTTATAAGAGAGGAAATGGAAAGGTTCTTTAATGGTTAAAAAAGCCTTAGTATTCATGGTACAATATATGTTGTTTTTACAAGCAGTAGGCTAAAATTAGAATATTGTCAGGTTGTGCACAGTACTCATCTTTTACAGATTCCAGAAACTGTAGGGGTATTTAATAAAGTTTCTCAGCATGACTGACTATATTGTAAAGTTCTTGCGTTTTTCTCACTTTTTCCTTCTTCAGCTTTAAAGAATTTTAAGAGCTTAAAAAATTTTAATTTATTTCAATTTTTCCAAATTCATAAAAAATGAAACAACTGTACTTTATTTTTGGCATTAAACTCTTAATATAATCTTTTATAGATCTGAATTGTTTCATTATTAAATTTAACATCTCATAAACAATAATATTGAGTTCATAATATGGATATATTGTATCTTCACAATGCTTATAATTTCATTTTTGGAGCTGAATTAATAATAGCTACATTCATATTCAGAAATAAAATGATTAAAATTCTTAATATACATTAATGTAGTACTACATAATTTTGATGTTACTGTGTACTGCAAGCTAACATGTAAACATTCTTAGTTAATTTAATAAATAATAGATTGTGTCAATTTCCCTACAAAAATATTTTGATAACCTGTAATTGATATTGATTGAGACACATCAGTATTTTACAGCAAACCAATAATGTTTTCTCTTAAAAAAAAAACTGAATTATAGCTTGAAAATAAGATGACAATGCTACATTAAATGCAAGAGAGGGAAAAAAAAGTTCCATTAATAAAAAAGAATATTACTGAAATTTCAGAATTTTCTAGCTACCGTTTTAACATCAATGTTCACTTTCAGACAAATAGGAGTACCATCATCCATAAAATCAGTTGACATCAAAGTGCTGGAAGCAGTTTTTTGAAATGCATCAGAACCAATCTTCTTCAACATGTCACGTACAGCAATTTCAGCATTTTTCTAAATAAAAATACAATTAAGCAAAAAGCACTTTTGTACAACAATAAATAAGGAATCAATTAAATTATGATTGTGGTTTCAGATATTAGATAACATATTTAACATGAGATGAGTAGCTAATTCTCAAAATAATATAAAAACATTAAACTTTATATTTTACTGAAGAAAACAAACTTGCCTCATAATATTATTTAGTGCGCTAAGCAAAAAATTTAAATGTTGAATTATATCAAATTTTTTAGCATTTTTCTAAAAGTGAGATTGTGTACTATAGCATAGGCATGGTGATTTTTTATAATTATAACAAAAATAATTATCATAGATCATATGTTAGAAGTATGATTATATTATGGATTAAGATAAAGCAATTATCAAAGAACTGTACAAAACTCTAAATCTTACAATTGATATCCGTAAGCTATTTAACCTTCTCAATATTTAAACAACATGGACTATTTAAACAATATACAATTTTGCACTAACAGACAAAACAGTAAAAAATGCTTCAAGCACTGAATAATTATCAAAGTAAGAATAAGTCTACGTGATTATCACCTTTATAAAGTAATTTTTTAGTAAACTACAATTAGTGTTTGCTATACCAGATCAAAAATACAATCAGTATTCAGTATTTTTTAATGGTTGTACCTGAAAAATCTTATTACTACTGGTATTAATAAAAGCAGTAAAATAATTTATAATATTAGAAACACATATAATATAAAAAAATAAATCATAACAGTGTTAGAATACATTAAAGGAATAAAGTATGTAATACTATCATTAAAAGGTAATACTGCATAAAAATAAATTTTGTTTTGTACTCTATAATGTAATACTTATTAAAAAAACTATTTATTTACTGCACATTATAAAAATATGATCATTAAAAAATATAATAATGCATCAGCCTGGAACATTTTTTTTTGTTCACTAATTACCTAATGTTAAAAATCCTCTGTCTGTATCCATACTGGTTGGTGGAACTGTGAATAATGAGCAATATACACTCTTTCGCTAAATATTCACCACAAAGTCCTTTGTCTTGTAACAACTCAATCTCTTATAGGACAGTTTTGAATAAATCTGGTTTTGTATTACTTTTGTATTGCTGTTCCTGGCAATTTTTTATTTATAGCTCATTGCATTTTTTCCTCAAGAGACAATTCTTATTCAGTATCAACAACATCATCTTCAATGAATTCCTCTGAGTCTGGATATGTGATAATGAAAAATAATATAAAAAAACTACTTTTCAACTCATACTTATTGCTGAAAATAACGGTATTCTACTTTTAGCAAATACTGGTTTCATGAAATTGCAAATAGCATGATATACTGGTATTTGATATACGGGTGTATTGGTATCACAATCACAAACTACAATGACAGACATACTTAAGGTTAAACATGCATGAACTGTTGTATGTGCATTTTGCTACCCAAATGAATAACCACTAGGTCTAGATTTGATAAAAAATACCATGTGTAAATATTTGGATGATTGAAAAGCCCTTTTTTCTCATTCTATTTCACTTTTGAACTAATTGCTTTAGACTAATTGTGATAACACTCATTCATGACTGAATTTATGTTCATGCTCATTACTTGTACAGTAAACCTTGTGTTAAGAGGAATCACAAGGGATTGAAGCATTTTCTCATCTAAAACCAGATTTTCATTGAATGCAAGTGTCACTTAAGAAAGGAAGACTTTACAGGATCAGGAAGTGTTTCTATTTAGGATGAGTTTCTACACAGTAAAATTTTTGTTTAGGACAAGCTTTATTTTAAAATAGAATGCCTGCTTAATCATAATGCAAATATAACTAGAAAAATTTCCCAGAAGAATATTATAAATTATAGCAATAGTGTGAAAGTAAATGCTAAGTATGATTTAAACATATATTTACTTGTATGTAAGCCATATAACACTGAACTACTTCCAAACTATATTCATTAATAAGTTCCAATACCAAAGTAATGCCCTGGAAAATAAAATCTTATTAAATTATAAACGTAATGTTACATATTATCAACAACAGTCTTATATAACAAGGAATACCCTTTGCATTAGAACTTTTACCAATACAATTCTTAGGTAAAATGTGTAAAAAAATGCAATCTGCAAAAAATTATTGTCCAACATCTTTTACTCTTATCGAAAGTACAATTACTACTAAAGCACAAACAAGGGCACTGACAAAATATATAACATTCATCAATTCATCTTTTACATTTTTTAAAGTTTTATACCAAATTTAATACATGTTAACAAATACTATAATATCAACTAGCATTCCAATAAAAATAGTATTGCATTAAATCTTTTCCACCTTTTAAAAAGCTTCAATCCTTAGTATCAATTTACGAGGTAAGGCATTGCAATCAAGTGCATTAAAACGAGTCACAGTTATGGTTTTATTATTACTTGCAATCAAAACAGGATTCAAAATATCTAATAACAATTACTTTTTTATTAGCAGCCACTTGAGCTTTCAAATCTGAGAGATTATCTTGAAGATTTCGAGTGCCAGTACAGCCTGGCACCTTAGAAGGAGCTTGTAATAGTTCTGTAACAGCTAAAACGCATACGACACAGAGATTATAAACAATATTAAGTGACAATATGCAAACATGACAAATATTTTGTTTAAATAAGATAATACTGACCTTCTTCTTGAAATATTCCATTTTTAACAAGCTTAAAGGATAAAAAAGCAGCCCCTTCTTGAGCCAGACTTGTAGAATGTGCAGGCATTGATCCAGGAGTCAAACCTCCAATATCAGCATGATGACCACGACTTGCAACAAAAAAGATGGGTTTTGAACCAGCACCATAGAAAACCTTTTTCAGAACAAGAAAAGCTAAATTAATTATTCCAAATTAAATGTTCAGGGAACAAACTTGCCATTCAAAATATATCATGAAGAATTACAGACAACAAATCTATAGTTATAAAAATAAAAATTACCTATCTAAATCCAAGGTATGGGTTTTAATTGATAATTTTTATCTTTATAACTGTGAATCTAAATCATGGTGCTTTATAAACAATTGTATATTTACTAGACAAATAATGTACAGTGGAAATCACAAACTGCAAATTTGCTTGATTAGCAAAATATGAAGAAATTAATAGCTGACAAAGTAAGCATTAACAGCATTACCCACGAAATTGAAAGCTAAGGGCTGACTGATGAGCTTAAAATTGTACTAGCTATATGCTGCTTGTACACAACAATTTTTGTGCTGAAACTAGTTGATAAAATGTAGAGTCCATTCAAACAATTCAATTAAAAAATAAATAGATAATGCAAACATTCTTCAAGAAATTAAGCAATGCCATTATTAAGTTGCATTCACATCTCTAACTTGGATATGCAGGCCCAATGGCAAGATTTTCAGGCAGCATGGCAGTTTTCAGATAGGTTCCCCTAAAAACTTTTCTTCAATATTTTCTCCCCATAGAAATATTTAAAACTGTGTTAATGACTTACCATGTTAATTTACCAAGGGTTGTAAGTTAATTTGCCATGGGTCACATATACAAAATTTTGTAAATGATAAAATTTCATATTATCAGAGATTAAATCAGAAGTTACTTGTTTTTGTTTGTTTCTATGCCAAAAGAAGAATACAACTGCACAATCTGAAACAAACTTTGGGATACACAAATACTACATTTTTCTGTGGGACCTGTATGATAAAAATTCATAATGTATGTCCTCTAGGATGCCTTGAGGGAAATTGCTTCTCTGTACCCCTTCTGGGCAGCACTGCAAATATGATTTCTTGATTAAAAGATATATCACCAAAACTATAATGCATTGAAATAAGATTCATTTCTTACTGGTGTTATGACTGTAAGATCTGGCAAATGTGTTCCTCCAGCAAGTGGGTGATTACTAAGTATAACATCACCATCTTTAATGTCATCTCCAAGATGATGAATCTGGGAAAAAATAAGTAAAAATAAATCTTTTGCAAATGCCTATAAAAAACAAAACAGCTTTTCTAATTGGCATGTTACAAAATCTAAAGAAAATTATTAACTGGCAATAAAAGATTATTTTCATTTTTATGAAATTTCACAGTTTATTTCTTGTAATGAATTTCAGAACAGGATAGTAGTAAATGAGTTTAAAAAGAAATGAGTTTAAAATAATTAATCAACACCTTATTGTAATGCTTAGAAACTTTCTCCAGGAATTAACACCAAAATTTATCTAATTTAAATATATAAGGAAAAATTTCCATTAGTTCATTGATAATAACAAATTAAACTTAGATATCTAATGAACTTATCGAACATTCTTTTTTTAAACCCCCCCTCCAAAAAAAAAAAAAAAAACTTTAAAAACTATTATCAAAGCCAGTAAATAAATAAATAAAGACAATGACTACAAACATAAATATTTTAACATAAAAGCTTCTTTCCTCTTTTCAGGGACATAGCAAAAAAAAAAAACTTCCCGGGAAAACTCAAAAGATGGAAAAGAATTTCTTGCTTAAATGCTAGATTAGTGACACTGAATGAAGAAAATTCCAAATTTTGAGAGGAGCCTACCCCCTGGTGTGCCAACTTCTGACTACATCCCTGTGTAAATCTGTTTTTTCGACAAATTTATTTAAAGCAAAGAAAATTAACCTGAAACTGGACAGCTTCTTGCATGGAACCCAAATGCACAGGAATGTGGGGAGCATTTGATACAAGTCCACCATCAGGTCCAAAGAGAGCACAAGAAAAATCTAGCCTTTCCTAAAAATAGACAAATTGTAGACAGATTAAAGTTTGTATACTTATACTTTCAATTCTTGGTTTGACTGCTATACATTTAAAACAATATGAATAGAACATTCTCAAATATTTTTGCATAAAGACTAGTAAATATCTGAAACCTAACAGTTGTATAAATATTTGTAAAAGGGAATCAGTAAATAAAGTAAATTAACTTACTAATTTCTTTTTACAATACATTACACATGTATGTAATCTAATGAAATAACACACTGTTATATCTCTGCAATAATTACAATGCTACTTATCTCCTGGAATATGTAAAATTCATGTGGTGTATGCAAACCATTTACCTTTATATTGTAATGCATCCTGTGTGACACAACTTTTTTATACTGCTCTTTCTTGCACTGTTGACCATAGTATGTACTCTTAAGTTTTAATAAAAAATGTCTGTAGATGGAAAAAATATCTCCCATTTTTTTTTTTCTTTTAACCACTTAACAGTCAGCTGACCTAGTGGGTGATCCCCTCTCCTTAACCCCTTTTCTATAAAGCACAAAGAAGAAACATTTGGCAAAATACAAATATTATAAATTTAAAAGAATAACATGAGAAGAATCATTACATATATTGTGTTTTACTTATTAATTTTATATAAAATATTTTCTCTTGCATGCATTCATAAAGTTTGGTGGCACATTTTAATGTCATTATACAATGATTAAGTATGCTCTACACTGAAGAATGAATGAGATTTTTTTTTAAAACAAGAATTCTGAATACTTTAATTATAGAGAAAGCTAAGCATAAGAAGCAAAATTTGAGATGTTGTGAGACAACTGCATTTATAAAAAATGAGATCTCCCTACATCACAATCGAAAGCAAAATCATATTTCCTACACATGCTGTCAATTTAAGAATATTTTCAGCTTTAAAGCATATTGCATTGTTTGGCAATAAAGTACAGACTTAAAGAGTGAAAATTTTAAACTTTGATTTAGAAAAAGAAAACAGATAAAATAATAATCAAGAAATCTTACTTTAATATTTGTAGAAATAGCAGTTCTTTGTAAAACTCTGTAATAAAAGTAAAATAAGTTATTCTACTCTGATTATGAAGTATTTAAATGGGCTGAAAGTATAAATTTTTGCAAAAACTTGTTACTTGAAAGTTCAACAATAGAGGTAATGAAAACACTGCATATTTTAAATAGGGGTATTTTAAAATGGCAAAGTTCCGCAAAACAAAATGACATTTTTTAATGTATAGTATAGTATATTACAATTACATCTCTTATTCTTAAACATGAATTTTTGGGTCGCCAAATAATAAAAATTGATTATCACCTGATGGGTTAGCTGCTATAAATTTTTGAATTTTGTACAGGTAAAATCTCAAAATTTAAAACTTTGAAAATCAAATGGATCTCATAACAATTCAAATACTCTGAAAAAGTGAAAAACTGAATGTATTCCAAATATACAAACTGTCAAATTACAGCAATAGCATGAATTTTATATGTACAAATAGAATGCTGCATTTCTAAAAATTGCATATATTTGAAGCTAAGTAATCTACCCTCTTGTATCAGACAAATATTCAAAATTACAAGAAGAATTTTATTTTAAAATCTTAATTTGGCTATTATAATAACTGTGCATATAAATTAAAAATTCCAATCATTCAATGCAATAAAAATCTTATAATTTTGTACCATGATAAAATCTAAGTGTGTTTTGCCGAATTACCAATATGATATGGTTATATGTTTTAATTTACTTTTTCTGCATAGTAAAACAAATAGAGTTTACTGTTCTAAAAATAAATTTTTATCAAGCAGGTTTTAGTTCATGTTCTCATTCTTTTGCTGTAAAACTATTTTTATGGATTTTTGTCCAATGTCTAGCCTCTATAATTTGATCGCTGGCACAATGTGTACAGGTAATTTTAAACTTTCTGATGCAGACTATAATTTTCAAATAATGAAAGCATAGATATAATAGATCACAGTAAAACAAAATATTGCAATATACTATAAGGAATTGCATATTTTAGTTACATTGCTTACTTTCCCATTTGCTCAGCAATGCTCATAAAACGATGAGAAAATATTGACAGTTGGATCATATCTAATTCAGTTCCTATTTTTTGACTTGCTGATTTTAATACCTAAGAAGAAAAATAAGGGAAAGATTAACCACTTTAGAAAGAATGTATATGTCATATGTACCATGCTATTATCCTTTAAAAATTATTTACAGATATGCATCGGCAGATCCATGTGACAACACCCCCTCCCCCAAATGAATAAATATTGCAATGGATTGGGCAGTTTATTTACAGGATAATTCAAAATACTTTCAATACATTAAAGTTTACAAACAGGCACTGTTTGGTACATGCCAAAAATTTTACCAACTTTCACTTAACTTGGTGACTTTTGACAAAATATCACCAAATTTGGCAAAAAAAAAAAAAGTTTTAGAAACTGAACCCAGCTTGATGATGTTGCCTATATTTGGCAATAAATCCCCAAACCTTAACATTATTGAAGTATCATATCTCACTTTCAAATGAAATAAGTTTAAATGAAGAACTTTAGTAATGCATATAATTTAACAAACATTTACTAGGAAGTCAAATTTGTTTTTGTTGCCACATATAATCAAGAAAATTTCTTCACTTAAATATGTTGTTCAAAACAGTAACAAAATGTTTATAGCTGTGTGAGAAACTCGTAGGTATTTGGCAAAGCAATCAAAAACTTAGGAGCTGCTTTTACTCAAATTTTAAACTTGAATCTGTCGATAAGTCAATGAGTTATTCCCTGACCTTCATTGAAAAGTCTCCCTCTTTACAGTAGCATGTTGTTTTTAATTTCCTTTAGGAGTTTTTAGTTTGACTTCTGAAACCCTAGGTTTGATTCATGAAATGCTACAGTTTCCACAGATAACACAGTGTGAAGACTATTAATCTAATGCAACATGTATTGCCATTATTTAACAATCAATATTTATTATCATATTGCCAAATGCAATATGTCAATAGACATTGGCTGGCTGAACTGACTAGACATATGTGCAGCAACCACTAGCAGTGAAGACAACTATATAGCATGTAGCTAGTATTGGGCTTGTACCAATTTTAGATGTATTATGGCAAAGCCAGCTTTTCTGAAGATACAATTGGTGCCACAAATCATTTTTGTCTAGAATTGAATTTCAATATACATTATAACTAATTTTTTTAATTATGTGGGAGTTTCTTAACACAACCTGAGCTGAATATGAAAAGATGTCAAATATATGAGTGCACTTAACTGAATATACAGTAGGTAGCCAAATTATTAGGGACAGTACTGATGCTCTTGTAATTTCTAGTTTAAGTTAATTTTTTGAGTAAAAACATTGTTTTGGATTTTTCAACTATTTTTTACTTATGAGGGTATTTTATCTATATTATAAAAACAGCTAACCTTCAATATACATCCTACATTTTTTTTTTTTTTTTTTTTTTTTTTTTTTTTTGGGCCTTTTTGGGGGAAATGCGAATGAAATCTGTGCTACATTCTATTTTTAATCTTTTTTCACTCTCTTCTTAACATTTAAAAATTCTTTTTTGTTATTTTTTAGTTTTCCCGATTATTTTTATTGTTTAAATAAACAAGGTGGTTGAGGGTTGCATTGCCCCCTCCCCTAATATGAAAATCAATTGTTAGTAATATTTTTGAAATTTATGTTGTTTAGATTCTTAACCCTAAATTTTTGTAACAGATATTCAAATTTTATTATCCGGTTAGAAAACGCAAATTTGCATTCAATTCTTAGTTAATTTTATCAAAATTAAAATTTGTTTAGATTATTAACCTTAAATTATTTTAACAAATATTCAAATTTTATTAGTGTCTGTGGTTGGAAAACACGCCTGGAAACACGATTTCATAGCTATTTTGTTACCTTGGCAACATCAAAAACGTCATTTTTGGCACCAAAAATCAAGGTAGGATGTATATTGAAGGTGTACCGAAAATAATCTAGTATCTGGTGTAGCTACCCTTTGATGTCATTACAGCCTTTATTCAGGACATGCTCACTATACATATTTTTACATGTTGTTGGAGTTTGTTCTTATGAAGCAATTCAGAATTGAGTTTCAATCAACTTTTGCTTGGTAGTGATCAGATCCTTATGGGTGAGTTTCCTGGGTTGTAAGCTCCTTGGCTGCTCACACACATAATATGCACATGATGATGCAGTATTGACTATCATCAAAAACAACAATAATGATATCAACAGCAAAAAGCAAGTAAAAAATTTATAATAAAACTTATATGTTTGAAAATTTTGTTTCAATCAGATAAAAATAAGAATTTGAGTGATGTCTATAATAATATGGCTACCTAGAGAATGTTTTCTTTTTATTTACAACCATCAGGGAGAAAAAAATATATCAGGGAAAACTTACTTTGATAAGAATGCTACCATCATCCGTAACTGAAGCTAAACAATCAGGTTCAACAAGTATAGTACTGAAATATTTAAAAACAGTTGCTATGATCTTAAGAATATAATGGCTACTTTCTATAATCATAAAATCACCATAACAGAGTTACTTGTGATGATGACAATAAACAGCAAGATAAAGTTACTTATCAGTAATAAATACTCAACTAATAACTGATTTTTACAGATACATAAGGTTTGATTACTGAATTAAAAGACCTACCATTTAAACAATATGCTTACCTTTTAAATAAAAACATGAGATATGACTATACAAATTTACTTTAAGTATCTATCCTATTAAGTATGGTTATGAAATTAAGTCTATATATATACATATGCAGACTACTGTTTTTTAAAATTCATATTCACTTTAAGCACTGATGGCTGTGAAATTAAGCCACAGGAATCGCAAACATGAACATATAATTTTTATTTTTTGCTAAGGTATGCTTTAATATCTAATGCTCCTGGACAATGCCAAGCAACACAGATAGAATCTGTATGTAATGAAAAATAAATTACAACCAGATTTCAATATTGTAAAAAAATTTCATACCAGTTTGAGTCAATAATGATGGCTGGACCTAGTATTTCATGACCATAACACAAATCTTCAGTTAGAAATATCTTGGTGTCCAGATAGCCACCTTGAAAGTAACACTTCTCAATCTTTGAAAGAAGAATGTATAAATTATTTTTCATATCTACAAAAAATCCTATAAAATCAACTCCTAAAGATTCTCAAACAACTTAAATGTACTACATATTTCAGATTAAATTATATTTTTTTACCAGATTGGTAAAAAATAAATTACTGCATTTAAAATTAAAAACTTTGTAAAATAATATGCATGAAAAATATTTTTTATGTTCATTATTTTACAAGTTTTAATTTTTGCTTTTTACACCAGTTTTTTGTTGAATGTTCTTATTAAATTACTGCATTCTTTGAAAATGATGCAAATGAAAATACAGATTCACTTTTTATTGTTTAGTTAACTGCAAGAGCAACTAAATTAGTTGTCAATCAATAACATTAACATTTAATTACATAACTGTCCTTTTTTAGTATTCCTACATTCGCATCTTTTGTAAAAAAAAAAAAAAAAAAAAAAAAAAAAAACTATATTTAGAACAGCCTAGTCTGACTACTCAACAAATGTTAAAAAAAAAAATAGATAATTTGCATATAATCTCATAATTTTGTTTAGATTATTTCCTCCACATTTTTATACTATGATTCTGATATAAGTGATATAATTTGGTTCCCTCTCTTTACTTATTATTAACTGGGTGGGGATGAAGGAAAATACAGTAATTTTCCTATCGTGACACAAAATCCACAAAATTCTAAAATCTGCAAAAGGTCTGGAACCAGGCTGTGCAGATTTTGGGTCTTCTACTGTAGTTAGTGCATTGTGCTGCCGTGCCACAGGTCTGGAGTTCAAATCCCAGGTTGAGCAAAGTTGACTCAGCCTTTCATTCCTTGAGTGGGTTGATAAAATGAGAAACAAGCTTGTTTGTGGAACTAAAGACTGGGGGCTCTGTGTCAGGTTGACCATCTAGTCAGGACATGTGCTTCTGGACCTCAGTTTCAATACATTTGTAAATAATAAAAAAATAATGTTCATAGTTTTGAAAGATTTTTTTTCCACTGGTACAGCATTTGTGTCCCTGAACATGTTAAAATATTTTTTAAAGTTTTAAATAAACATTTTTTGAAATGATAACAGTCAATTATACTTATTTGAAGTCAGTATTTATGGAAACTAAACACACACACACTGTCTAAATATGACAAATGACTTTATATATAAAAAAGTAAAGGAATTTGCTGAATTCAAAAGAAATCTAAATTTGAGAGAATTGTTAACTTACACTTTTACATTTTGGTGGCAAATTAGATGTTTTTGTATTATGCGGAAAATCAAAACAGTGCTTTGCAAGGCCACGGACTCTGATGTCATCAACTATAATAGGACGGTTGGGGATATTAAAACCAAATTCTCTTGTGTATCTAAAACACAAAAATATATATTATTAATGTATATAATCTTAAAATACATAAACTACAGGAAAATGAACATGACAGAAAAATTACAACTGAAAATAACAGAATATCAACAAACAAAGCAATAGCTTTCATTTTAAGAGATGCAGGTAAGTTTTTCAGTAATTACAAGAAGAAAAGCTTATTTAAAAACATTCAGCAGGAAAGAAAAAGTTAAAAATCATAAATAGTCATTCACCCATGAAAATAAATCACACTATCAAACATATAAAATAAATCTACTAAAACATTTGTCAAAATATTTTGTGACCCCTTCTTCCCTCTGATGCAATAATATAGTTATGTATGTTCAATAATTGAAGCCATCAAGTAACATTAGTGTAAAACCTATAAAAATGCATTTCCTTAAAAATATTTAAATTCCATCAAGTAGTGGTTTAAACTGCAGATTTTAACAATATACTTAGTGTCTACAGTACAAAAACAGAGGATGAAAATCTGCCTTTGAATGTGTTTTTATGCTATTGTTTTGTTTTGCAAGATAACTATAATAATCCAGTAATAAAATTAGTTTTATTTAAAAGTAGATCTTAAAAATAACAGTAAATAACTTAATACAAATTTTTCATTAAAGTCCATGGAAAGCTTCAAAACTTATGAAAGCTATTTGCCTAAAGTAATTTAGAAAATCTCTAATGAATATTATGTATCAAAACTCACTATGCCATGATCCCATCACAGTGGTATTCCAACATCAAACTCATCTTAAAAAATTATGCATGTAATTAATATTAAAAAAGTATAATGGTAATGCATTTTTAACAGCAGCTCTTAGCAGTTGGCAGTTTGCATGCGATGATATTGATCACCTTCTTTGTCAAATGCAATATTTTTTTTTTTTTTTTCTTTTTGTCCATTGCATGAAGATCCATCTTTTTGAAGTACAAGCTATTTTACCTCTATGTCACATCTACATATAGGCAAAAGAATTGTAAATACGGTATTTAGTAACTCTAACTCTTTTTATTGGCACAGCAGGACAAAATAATCATTACATTTAGAGATTGAAGTTTAGAATGAAATTTTTGTCCATAAATAATTCCTTCTTTTTTTAAAAATTTATTATTTTTTTTCATTCTTAGAATATCCACAAATTAAAAAATTCATATTCTATAACATATAAGAAAGTAAAAACCATAACTTTGACTTATGACTTTTGAAAAAAGAGTTAGAGAAATATTTAATCAACGGAATATTGTTTAATATCATTATTTAAGTATTCTACCATTATATACTACACTAGAAATTTTGGAAATAAATCTAATAATGTAACATTAGAAGAAAAGGATAAAGTAAAAATTGTTGCTAACCTTGGTACATTGTAAAAAAATATATGAGGTTATTGACCTTGGTGCATTAGCAAATGGTTTCTTGAACAGAAAAAGTATCCATACTTTTCCTTTTAAGAAAAAACATGGATAATTCTGATAAGTGAAACACAATATGTAAATCAACATAATATGTACTTTACAATCAAACAAGAGTTTGTAACAAAAATTTATACAAGTATCAGAAATGGTTAATAATTAAATATTGAAAAATTTATACAACCTTTCTAGAAAACTCTCTAAAAAGTCATTTATTCGAACAGGAGAACTACAACTTGAACACATCAATGCACAATCTGTTTTATCATAACGCATGTTTAGATATAATTCCAAAGATATTTGCTCCCTGAAATACATTATATTTTTAATATTCACATATGAGTAAATAAATGATTAAGTAAAAAAATTATTTTTGAACACACTGTATTGGCCTGAATATAACACAACCTCTAAATTTTTCATCAAGATAATTAGAAAAATTCTATGTTTAGGCCTTGAATTAAGTGCGAGTAAGTTTTTTTTTTTTTTTTTGAAATGATCAGTTAAAAAGCACCGCATTATATTTGGGCCAATACGGTAGTAATGAAATAAATGTTCACATACTCTTTAAATCCTTGCTGTTTCAACTTATACACACAAGTCTTTGACAGAGCTTCAAGTCTCGAATTAATGTAAGGGAAGTTTTCTAAAATAAATTATTATTATTATTGATGTTTTATAAAATCATTTCTAATTTTAAAAAATTAAGAAATACTTTAATGAGTAATTTAATTATACAATGTTAGATGCACTAATCATCAATGCAACTGAAAGGTGTAAAAAAAAGTTTAAGAATAGCAGACCAGCTGATTCTTCTTTGTATTTTTATTAGATCTTTACAATAACAATAATACTAAAAGTACTTAATTTTGCATTGTTAATATTTGGTTTATTTAAGTGTTTGGTTCACTCATTATTTAAGGGATAATCACTATAACAGCTGTTTTGAATAATTCAGTATAAAATTAGTGAGGAAAAGTAAGACATACCAACAGAAAAAACTACAGAACTGGACTCCTGAGTCTCTGACACAACATCAGCCAAAGCCATTCCGAATGCCGAAAGTATTCCTGCATACCTAAAATAATATAATACAAAATAACAAATTTCATTTGCGGTTTTAGAATTTAAATATTCATAAAACAATTTAAATATTTTAAAATGGCCAAGCATTTAACACCCCCCCCCCCCAAAAAAAAAAAATGTTTTTTCTCCTATTTGAGAAAATACTACTATATTTAGTAAAATTTTCTTGATGTGGAGACTTCTCCACCAGGTAGAGACTTACAATGAATTGTAGTAGAAATTAAACATATTCACAAAAGCTAATTATTTACATATGAAAACTCTCTGGGTGTTACTCATCCTTAGTTTCATTACTATGCAAAATAAAGTTTAAGAAGAAGGTTACTAATGAATAGTAACCCAAGAGCTGTGCAGTGTGTCAGCATTCTCCAAAGACTTTCAAAAGTTGAAAAATAATTAAAAATAATTTTTCAACTTTTTTGTAATTAACCAGACAATAATAAAATCAGCATTTCAATTAAATTTTAAACCATCCATCTAAAATTTTAACTTTCATAAAATATTCTAAAGCCAATTAAAATTATTAGTGGATATATTATTAAACTATTAATTTAGGAATGTTTAATAAAGAATTATCATTAGTTTATTTAATTTTTTATAGCACTAATAGAATTTAAACCTTTTAATAGATAGTGAAAACTAAAATTTCAACTTGAAAATATGATCTCTTTATAACAGACTTTTAGTTATGCATATTTTCTTCAGATTTGAAATCTGATTGTCTGTTTTTATTGACCAGTTAATTAGTGTGTATTTTCCGATTCATCAAGTATACAAGGATATTAACTGTTTTAATCTAAAGTATTAATTTGGTTAGTATCAGTTAAAATGGCTAATTTTTATTTATTCAAATTAAAAACTGACTAATTTTGTCCAGGTTTAGAACTTTGTTGTCTATCAATAGAAAGGACACATATTCTTTAAAAGATTGACTTACCTTAATATTCTTTTTAAACTTGAGTTAAGAAGAAATGATTTTAGAAGAAACCTAATATTGACAAATAGGAGTGGGTCCCCCTTTAAAAAAAGGTGTTTTGTATTACACTGAGAAATATGCTAAAACTTTTACTTTGAAACTATTCGAGCAAATTTAGACTAGTATGTTTCTTTTTTTTTATATAAAATATTAATTTATTTGTTTGAACTGATGTTAAAAAAACCCATACAGTTATTTTCAAATAGTAATTATTATCTCAGACAGTACCAACAAAACAAATACAACATAACACACAAAAACAAACAACATAAATGAAAAATGTTAAACTGAAATAAAGTACTTGTGAATAAATATAGTTGAAATTCCCAAATTTTTAGCAATAGAACATGCATGTTGACTACCAGCTCCACCAAAAACAGCTAAGATATGTTGAGACGTATCAAATCCTTTACCCTGAGTTAAGGCTCGTATTGGACGGCTCATAGCTTCATTGGCAACAGTCACAAATCCCAGGGCCAATTCTTGAATGTCATACAAATGTTTTTCCTTGTCTGAAGTTTCAGACATTATAAAATCATTGACCTGGAACAAAATGACATAGAGTATCACCCAAATTATTGGAAACATTCGACTAAAATCCATGTGTCTTTTTCTTAAAAGTACTTTAATTAAATTTATTTGAGCTACAGTTGTTATAATTTTTTATTGAATGAAACCAAATGATTTTTTTTAATATCACCTGCTTATCAAAAGATCATTTGCTTTTTAGATGCTGTCTAACAAAGTTGAAAAGTGATTATCTTTGGTTTGTCTGTCTGTTTGTTTGCCCTTGCTCTAACTGGCATAAATATACATTGACTTCTAAGATATTAAAATTACATATGTTCTTTCTAAGTACTGTACCATGTAGTCTATTGAAAGGGATGTATAAAGCATTTAAAGTTTCTTTTACAGGAACATCAAAAAGAATTTCAATAAATTAGGCTCTATGGGCAGCTAGTTCTGTTTAAAGCCTATTTTAGATATATTTGTTAATTTTAAACAAAACAAAATAGATATATGTTATTAAGGATTATAAAATAATGCTCTCCATTGAAAATAATGTATGCAGTATTGGCAATTTTCCTACATTATTTCTCACATTTCCAGTACATTACGGTTTATGGCAGTTTCATAATAAACCTAGCAGACATAAATCCATTTCAAGTACAGTATATACACATTTCTAAAAGCTTACAGTTCATTAAAAGGATAATGTTTAAAGTTTTTTTACACGGTCTCACAAAAGTACGTTAACAGATATATATATATCTATTAACATGACAATTGTATTAAAAGTGTTTTATAACCAGGGCTGAAAAAAACCCAGGTTTTGAGTTTAACTGGCTTTTTTTTTTTAAGGACATATAATTTCTTTAAGATTACAAATGAATTTTTATAATAAATATATAATAAATTAAAAATTATTTTTAAGTACATATTGCCAAACAAAATTATCATACATCTTATGACATTATTATCCTTTGATGAGAAATGGGTAAATGGAGGACTATGTATGATACTTGATCCTTGCTTGACACCAACATGTCTTAAATATGTGAATAATTAAATAAATAACACTGTAACTTCAACTTTTTTAATAGAATAATAACAATACATGTTCTAATTTTATTATTTAACCTTCATTATAACATAACCATAATAATAAATTCATAGTGTGAAGTAGATAACACTTTTCAACTTCCTTATAGTGTAATAGTATTTTATTTAAAAGTAGCTACTACAAAATGTCCCAGTCCCTTTATTAATAATTTATTTTAAATAAATATTAATGTATCTTATAAGCCTGAAAAATAGTTTAAATACATTAAAAGAAATTAGGTTGCTATTACAGAAGAAAATGGATATTTACTTATTTTCTCTATTTTATCTTTTATTTCACATTTTACTTCTTGCTAATAATTTAACAGTCGGAGAGATATTCCTGTCTTACCTAGTCTTAAATTTACTTGAGTAATAGCTAAAATATTCAAGATCAAATACAACCCCAAAAAAAAACCCCACGTGTAACCGGTTTTTTTTTGGGCAGGTAGACAGCCCTGTTTATAACTGATGCATTTAACACGATTTATCTCTTTCTTGTTTTAATTTAATAGAAAAGTGGAAACGCCAATTTTTGCATTTCATTTGTTTTGCACAAGTATCAACAATTTAGCCAACATGGTATATCTTAAGTAATTAATAACATATTAAAAGGATTCAATTTTTGGTAATTTAAAATTTTACAAAAGTATAAATTTGAGAAATTCTTAAACTACCCACACATCCAAAAAATATTGCATCAGAATTTCAAAGCCATATTCTAATTTGAACATTAGTTATGAATATTTTTATTAACATTTATCAACTACTTTTTTTTTTTTTAAAACCTTGGCATACTCTGAATTAAATCTTTAAAAACATCATAAAATTATTTCTTTCTTATATTTTCTTATACAGCATTTTTTTTTTTTTTTTTTTTTTTTTTTTTTTTAAGAATACAATGTCATTAAGTAAAATCCTATTCTCATGTTTCTTTATTTCATAACAACTGAGGGGACATTCAAGTATTACGTAAGCAATACTGGAAGAGGGGTGAGGGTCTGGGGTATGCTTAGTTTTTCTGAAAAGGGGGGAGGGGTCGCAACAACTCTTAACGTAAGAATTAAATAATAGATCAATTATAGTAAAGCAACAACAAGAAACATGGGGAAAGGGTGCCTTGTGGTCAACTCGGAACTTCCCATCTACATAGAGATTGAAATCTGGCACAAATTTCAATCCAGTCAACATAGGGAGCATAATCTGGAGGCATATTCTACCCACACTTCTCCTTGGTTTCTAGCCATATTTGAAAGAATCATCAAGCTTAGTTCAGTCTTGAAGATTTATTTTCGGTGTCCAAAACTGACGATTTTTTGGGCAATTATTAAAAATTGAAAACCTTGGCGACTTTCAATATTTGATTATCCTTACATTAATGGCTATTCCTCAGGTAATCAAAAATATAAGAATATGCAGAATTATTTTGTGCATGGCATATGTTTTGCTTAAGATTCTGTAATTCTGGTTGAGTTTCAAAAGTGGTTTTAAACTCAATATATCAAAATGATGTAGATTCCACATGTGGAAACTCGAAGTCTTGTTTAAAAGTAGTATTATTTATTTATTTTTAAGTGGCAGCTATTCAGTTTACGTTACTACGACAACAAAAATTGCAAGCTTAATGTCAAATGAAATCTTAAAGCAGCAGCTGTAGCTTCAAAATTCTTCTTTATTTAAAAATCCGTAAAAAATCTTCTAATTTATATTCCTCCCCCTCCCTCCTTGTTTTTCTTTTAAAAGAGGGTGAAATGAATGTTCCATCATTTTTCAAAATATTAAAGAGTTATGACAGATAGAATTCAAGATGCAGCAGTCTTAAAATTATTTCAGGAAAACTTTCATTGAAAGTGAATTTCTTTAAAAAATTCCCCAAAATCTGCAAATTATGTTACACAGTCAGAATGAACTGTTTTTAAAAGAAAATTTTCTCCCGTATTTGATGATGCAAATATCGAATAGCACATCATCGAAGCACAGTTGCGAGTGTAATTACCACTGTTATTATGTATTATGCAAGAAAAAAAAAATGCCAAAAATCACATAAAACATAAAATGAAACATTTTCTGATTTGAATTTAGAAAAAAATCACTCCAAGGTAATTGAAATCAAGCCAATGACACCTGGAAATTCACATGCAGTAGGATATTCTGGACCAACATTTATTGAGATAAGAAGTGGCAAACACAGTTTGTCAACAGCAAACACACATGCTCATTACTTTGAAGCATTGCTCAGTGTTAATCAGTTTCAGGCACTGGTTAGGACTGAGCATGGTTCTGTATTCTGTAAAGCCTGTTGTTATTATAACTGAAGATGGAAGGCCAGATGAAAAACCTAGATACCGAAAAGTAATCACTTTTGCAATACATCACTTCAAAATGAACAATTTGGATGCATTATTTATTGCTAGTAATGCACCAGAAAGAAGTGCATTCAACAGGGTTGAACAGAGAATGACTCCTCTCAGTTGAGAATTGGTAGGACTCATTTTGCCTCACGATCTCTTTGGCTCCTGTCTGGAAGACAAGGGATTAACAGTGAATGATGTTTGGAGAAATCTAATTTTGAGTTTCATGGGAAGGTGTTGGCAGAGGTCTGGAATACCATGAACATCGACGGACATCCTGTCTATGCCTCATACAACAATTCTTGTAAGCCTGAAATTCCAGTTGAGGCAGAAATAAGGTGGTGCTCGGATCATGTTCGGGAAAGTCAGTACTTACTCCAGGTAGTAAAATGCCAAAATGAAACTTATTGCCCTCGTCCAAGAAGTGGTATTGTTAAGATTCTCAAATCATGATTCTTGTCACCACCATTTAAAATTAAGCAAAGATCAGATGACCTAACCGTAAGTGATGAAGGAGAATTTCTAGACATAAGTCTCTGCCTTGGATTAAATGTAGATTTTCTTCCACCAGGTTTTATCCAAGTACCGTACGATTATTTTTGTCCCTCAGTGAAACCAAAGCTTTCGCAATGTGTTCATCAGGTGTGCGGACTGTATTATGCATCTATCAAGTCAGTAAATCGGCATAGGAAAAGCATGCATTATAATGCTGTACGAAGTGTTTCTCAACCAAAGTTTGCCCAGTGTGCATAGCAGCTCACTGTGCCAATAAATTAATGAGCATCATACAAAGTTTAAATGGTCATGAAGATGTTGAATGGCTAGATGAAGAAGAGGTGGAGAAACAAGCAGCTGAAAATCGTCTATATTCTAGCCCACAATTCCAATGGAAATGTAATAGAAAATATAGAATGGATCAGAGAATCATGGACATTAGACAAGAAATGTGATCGGCAAACAACATAACATTTCTGTAACTCTTCTCAACATTTATTTGAATCTTGTTAAATTATAACTTTCTTCTTTTATTGTTCAATTCAATAAATAACGATACATTTGAACCATTATGGATTCTGTCAAACCTGATACCACAACATCTATATATGCCAAGTTATATAAATTTATAGGATTAATAATGTAATTTATATTGGTAAGTGCTTTTTTCTGCTAAATAGTACTGACGTACAAAGTGTCATAAAATCTTATGTAATCAAAAGGGGGGGTGGGATCCCACTTGCTTATTTTTTCTTATAAGGGGAGGGGTGCAAAAGGACTAAAAATATGCTTACATAATAATTGAACGGCCCCTGACAAACATGCAATAGTTATATTTAGATTTTTCTCTTTAAAAGAAATTATATTTAAACTCTTTCAAAAGTTTATATCTATATCAGCAAAACAAATATTAGATAAACTATTTAAAGCCACAGAGTAAGAAATATGAAGAAATAGTTCAATATATAAGGGGGGGGGAGAGATTATTATAATTCATTCATTTTCTTTGGATTACCTTCCCAAATTGAATAAAAACAAACAGCAAGTTTGAAGTTTTATGACTCAGCAAAAGAGCTGATATCTTCACAGAAACACAATGCAAAAAAATTGGCAAAGCCAGATATGCTTTTCCAAATGCTGAATATAAATATAAATTTTTCAGTAAGTGAAATTAAAACTGAGAGACATATTATGCAACTGAATAAAGTACAGTAAAATCCTTTATGGGAAAAAAAAAAAAATAATAATAGCATTATATTCAATGTTATACTTTCTTAATGTTTTCCATTGTTCCTGAATATTTTTTGTGCTGATAATGTTAAAAAATATCTGTAATACCACTACATTCCCACATTTAATGCTTTTTTGAAAACCAGATAGCTTATATGATGATCAAAACAGTAACAAAGAAGGATACATAATTCCCTCATGATTCAAGCAATCTCAATATTTTATCTACAAAAAATCCTAGCAAAACATATCAAAAACGACAGCACAGTGTAGGATATGTGGGTGCTCAGTGTGATCAAAGGGATTTTGAAATCACAACAACAGTACAGTGCATACATCAATGCAGCATTTCTAATGAAAATTCGTTTCCTTTTACAAAATCAGCCAGTCAGAATGAATCATACACTCATACATTTTTAGTATTATGTATTAAGGCAAAGCTACTCAAGGGCTATCTGCCTAGGGAGGGGTGCCTTGGGCAGAGGACTTTTTAAGAGGGTTCTAATGTAACACTTTAAAAAGTCCAGAAATGTAACAACCAAAATATATAATTGGTTATTACATTTTTGTGTTGTACAAAATTAACTTTTAGGTTATCAAAGAGTAAAACTCTCTGATAGGTAATAAGACAGATAATAATATCTCTCAAGATAATAAAAAAATATATAAAGTTTTTATTGTATCAAGCTTCTAATGGAAGTTAATCACATTAAAATGTACCTCATTTTTTAATTTTTCAAAAGCTGCCAAAGTTGCTTCCTTATCAAGAGGTAAGTTTTTCGTTTTGCCAAAAATCTTTGGAAAATACTCTGGCTGCAAGCGACCCAAAACAAGATTGGCATCTGTCACTGTTAAGGGACCACCTATATTGAAAATAACACTGTATTTAGCATACAAAGGAAACATCTATAAATAAGATTAAGCTATTTTAGAAGTGAAAAACCATTAAACTACATGCATATATATAATTATTTTTATTCCATATATCAGGATTAATATCCAAGTATTTTTAACTACATTTCTCTATCTGCACAATCACTATTACATCCCTTTAATGTGCAGTGTCTGTTTATTATGCTGGATTGAAACTCTTTGTTTTACAAAATTAATAACTGATACCTTTATAGAAGTTAAATTACAGCATTTATTTCATCATAATTATTAGTTGTCATTTTAACTAATTATAGATTCTGACACCTGGTGCCACTTAATCTTGTCTCCTGATTTTCCAACTTCTAAAAATATTCAATAATTTATGGATTTACCATGCAGAAATCCTTTTCTCACCCCCCCCCCCCGCCAATTTTATGATGCAATATATTCAAGGGAAATATAGAAAATACTAACATGCTGGGTAACATAATTGTTATTTATCGAATTTATATAATTTTTGTTATTTATCAAATAGGTATTCCTTCATATTCTTACATCCATTGTTATCTTGTGTGGTATGTAGTTATTTAGTTTTAATCTTTAAGCAATGTATTTTATGTGCAAGTCATGTGAGGAGTGATGGACGTATAGAATAAATGACAATGTCCAACTTGAGTACTTTATTAAAGCTTAAGTGGAATATTTACAAATATACATACTATATACAGAGAGGTTTTTGGAAAGTGTCTTGAAGCATGCTCTGCGATAGATGTCTCCTGGTTTTGTCAATTCAGCTCATAGAGTCCCTGATAGGCAGTAGCTCTGTCTCCCCATCATTTAATTGGCCCTCAAAATCATAACAATATCTCATTTGTTAAATTAACAGACATGAGAGGTGCCTTCTTGCAAGACACCAAAAGATTGACATGCTGAAAATGAATATCTAAACCAGATGCCTATCAATTAAGTTTAAAAGAGGCCAACTATGGCTTATATAACATACATATAATGAATTATTATGAAATGCTTTTTGCCCAACACAGAGTTCACTACATCTATAGGTTTGCGCCGACTTAAATCCAGACTTCACATACCTTTCAAAACACTCAAGCATGATCTCATATTTCTTTCCTTTTTTATTGTTTGGAGCAAGTGATAATCCAATTTGAGTACACAAGTCACTTGACTGAAATGTATTAATTATTAATTGTAAACACTCGCCAAAAATTTAATTATTAATTAATTCTAATTGCGATGTTGTGAAAATCCAATTACTGAATTCTTGTGATAACTTGCAATTCAAACTAATTATTTTGGTTGTTAGTTACAATTAGGTAATTTAATTGTGAGTTGTTAATCGTTTTCACAAGTAATGTTTGAGCAACACTGACAGTTGCCCAAGTCACGATTCAAACCTGGATCCAAGGTGTTGTAGAATGGTTTGGACATCACTTGGGCAGCATAGCAGAAAGGAACAGGACAGTTCTGATATTTTAATTTGCTTACGAAACTAATATTTTTATGAATTACCACGAAATTAAAATTTTTAAAGTATGCAAAAATGTTCCAAAATGTCATTTTCAATAGAAAATAATTTGTAAGAATAATTTGTGTCAAAAATGTCCTATCTCTTCTCACTCTCTCTTAAATACAAACTATTATATACCCTTTCTGTAACACACTGGCCCTGGGTGAGCCCCAGCAGACTCGGGCCCCACAGCTAGCAGTCCAGATCTGAAAAACAACATGGAGCCTCCACCAGCAGCAACAGTATTGATATCAAGCTATAAAACACAAAAAAAGTAATTTATGCACACAAAATACACGATCTATTTGTATTTCAATACAGTTTTTATATGGGAAAATGCAGTGAAATAAAAGTGCAAGATGAATTTTTTAAGAATGAGAATCTTGTAACTGAACAATAACAGTGGGTCATGAAACAGCTATTTTAAAACTATTAATGACTTATTTATTTTATTACAGTAAAACCAAACATAACCCTTTATTTCCTATCCTTTGACATGCTATGTATACAAGTATTGGCAATGGTATTTTAGCAATGTAAATTAAAAAAAAAAAAAAAAATTCCAAATAGTATTTGATTAATTTTTTGCCACTATATATATTTCAAAAACAATGCTAAATAGTTCATTTAATCATCTATGTAACATGACAAGCTACTCTAAGAAACTAAAAATGTTTAAAATTGATATTAACCCACTTATTTATAACCATATTGAGCCAACTTTTGGATTGTCAAGAAAGCAATTTTAGTTTCAACAAATATATGTTCACCATTTATTCCCAAACAAATCAACCAGTCCATTTAAAAATTTGGTACAGATATGCAGACTAGCAAAGAATATATATATATAAATAGGCTAATTTAAAAATATAAAAAATCTACCTCCCTGATTTTCTGTTCAACCTTTAACTAAAAACTGAAATAACTTTCTTGCCAACCCACTAAAACAGATATAATCAATAGCAAAATGTCAGACCTTGTTATAAGATTAAATGATAATGTATTACTCAAGAACTTTACAAACAATTAAATGCAGCCACAATTTATCACTGGTCTCAGGAACCGTTGCCTTAATTATATTGTTTGTAAGTTTTGGGTTGATATTAAATAATAATAATAGTAATTAAAAAAGAATTTTTTTTTGGTAAATAAAAGATTAAAGACCCTTTTGTCAAGTGGAAACCTGTATTAACAACAAAAAGATATATATATATATATATATATATATATTCTTATTCCTAATCTAAGCATACATCGCAATCCATAAAATAAATAACTTCAACAGAAAATGTTTTAATTTTTTTTTATAATTCCTAAAGACAGGTGCTTATTTATTGAGTAATAATTTTTAAAACCCCATATTATCAGATTTTTAAACAACTTAGGTAACAATCTGCAACAAAATAAAATCGGATGTGAGTTGCAAGCAGTAAAGTTACCTGGGGAGACTGGATATTAACACCAGCAATGGCTGTATCATATATATGTTCAAAACTGCCATCAAATCGGCTGACATCAGTTGATGTACCTGAGTGGGAGAATTAAAATTTTATGTAATACGAAATTATTTATATGAATAAAAATTGTGGCTTAGATATAAGCAGGAACTATGCAAACAAGCAAGTGTCAAAACCTGGTAGGAATTTAAATATATTCTTCAAAACCAGATGCTCATACCTGAATTTAAAACTGTGCAGATATGCCAATAAAAGTAACAAACAAATTAATAACTGAAAATGTAAACTTTGTTATTGGCATTACAAAATAACTATCAATAAGGAACTTATTAAAAATTAGTCATTTAATCTGAGGATAAAGCTCAAACCTGGAGGGGGGGGCATCTATTAAAGAAGAAATGATCAATGGGTAGACATTTAAAGATATCTTGTTCATCTATAAAAGATCTAAGTGCTATGTGAGGCAACTTAACTGCCATGGTTTCCACAATTTGAAGAAAAGTTGGCACCTTCATATTACAGTACTTTATCAGCAGTAAGTGAACTTGCATAGCTTGAGTAGTTCATCGGTCAAACTAGAAATTGACAGTGATAGTGAGCCTGAGTACCTTGGTTTGAAATCATGAAACTCAAATAGGCATTCTGCATGGAATTTTGAAAGTTTTTTCATGATGTAACATGGCAAATAAGTGAGTCTAATGTGACTACAATTCATATTAGAAGCTACACATAGAAATAAAGATTTCTTTTAAATTTTTCAGAAACACAAAGGACTCCTGTTTAATTTAGTCATAACAATTTAAGAATTGTAAAAAAGCTTTTCCTTTACAAACCAAATAGACAGTATTTTATTTTGCTTTTGAGAGTAAAAAGTTACTTTTTATCTGACACACTTTTCTTGAACATTTGAAGACACTTCATTAATGAATACCATATATCTCGGTGTATAACACTCTTTCAGCTTATAAAAATTACTTCATTTTTCCATGTGCATATTATACTCTGAATATAAAATGTATAACATAAAATATAAAATGAATTTCTTGACATATCCTCAATTTACTGATGCATTTTATATGCCAGAGCATGTTATAAACCGGGATATAACGGAATATGAATTTTTAAAAACACAAGTTAAAAACTTTACCTCCCATATCAAAACCAATAACAGGTTGATTTGAAAACTTGCCATATGTTGTTTTGCTGTAACCAATAACACCCCCAGCTGGTCCTGAAAGGACAGCTCGAGAACCACAAAACCTAAAATAACACTTTACATCAATATGCCGTTCTAAATAAATGTACAAGAACTTCAATAAACTTCAAAAAAGGTAGAGTACACCAAAATGACTAGTATTGAAGAGTCAAATGAGACAAGTACTTTGATTTCTTATTTTAAAGAGTTTGTCTTAAGTTTTCAGGAATAAGTTTCTGTTCAGGGAAATCAATTTCTACATATCAGCTATGTAAATTTACATAGCTTGAGTATCTTTCTGAGACTGCTAAAATCTCATTGGCAAATGCTCTAACACTTAATGCACCACACACAGTATATTTGGGTCATCTTGTTAAAAAAAAGTACTGAAGTGTGAATCATCAAGATTCCCATCTAGATTCATAAACAATGATTCTTAAATTTACTGTAACATAATATTCAAAATAAAAGTTGACTTCTAGAATAATTCCAATTGAACATTTTGGTGAAGATTAAATGGTTTTTCTTAAGCTGTGCTTGAAAATTTGACTGATGCATCAACATTTTTTATCAAATGGTATGTGAAGACATTTTTAATATGAGAAGTAATGGAAAATAAATGTATTCAGTTTTAAGAATGATTTGGAAAGCAGATATATTTTAAATATTTAAAGAAATTAAATAATATTTAAAGCAGATAATCTTAAATATTTAATGAAAATCTTAAATATTTAAAGATAGTCTGCAGCTATTCTCATTCTTTAACACTGCCCACCACTCGTCATTTGCAATACACCAAACTTGTTCACAATGAAAAAAAAGTAGGATATTTCGGAGGGTTTATAATTATTATTATTAACCCATTTATGCCTAGCGTCCCTTTTTTGGGACGGCATTTTCGCTATTAGTCGAAAACGTTATTTATTTTTCCTAGCCTTTATTCATGAGTATTGAGCCTCAACTCCGCACAATATTTTAACATGACCAAGTAAGATGTTGATATTTCGATTTTTATGCAAAATGATTTTAAAATAAATCATTCCTTGTTCAAGAAGTTGACATCAGAAATTTATCTATTATTTCTGTTATCAGTAAAAATCGAAGAAAGTCGCAAAAATATCCAGGCACAAATGGGTTAAGAAAAATTTTTGTTCAAACAATGTGCAAATAAAAACCAGAAACAAATAGTCAAAATTAATTTCACTCGATTTCACCTTTACTAACAAAGTTTTTTAAAAAAATTTCGGTGTTTCTAATAAAAAAAAAGTAAGCTGCTTGTTGCACTAGGTACAGCAAATTCTGGTGCAGTGTGTATCACCACCCAACTCTTGCCATTCCCTAGGAGTGTGTGTTAGAGATGAGTTCGGGCTCATTTTTTGAAACCCGAGCCCGCCCGTGCCCGAAGACTTTTAATCCGAGCCCGCCCGAGCCCGAGCAATTTTATTAAAGTTGGAGCCTGAGCCCGAAATGCCAGCTAAAGACAAATAAAATGAACTACTTCATTAATAGGATACAATAAATTTTGGAGCTTCACACACCTTCTAGTCCCCCGTGCCGCTATTTTTTGAAATAAGTACATCTATTTATCCCATAAATCACTTTTTAAAATTTGTTTCAAGGAGTATGTTCAACAAAGGAGAAATTTTTCACGAGCCCGAGCCCGCCCGAGCCCGAACGCAATCGTGAATTACAGAGCCCGAGCCCGAGTCGGGATCGGGCTTTCGGGCTGAGCCCGTCTCATCTCTAGTGTGTGTGACCATACTTGGGAAACACAGCACTAACATAATAGTCTGAAATGAAAAACAGCCTACTGACAACTGCTATTTCCATATATCTACATTTAATGATTAAATTTGAATGAACATATATTTATAAATGCTATTTTTGTGTATAGTTTTTTTAAAGTAATATTTTTTGCTTAGTGCTTTGTTAAACATCTTCAAAATTAACAGCAATACCTATCTTCAAATGTCTGCAGTTTAAAAAATGTTTCACTTATTTTGCAAAATAAAAATATAAATACAATGAAATACATGAGATACCATTTTTGTTAATGAAAATTCCTTTTAACTGTTTCTTAATTGATTTTAAGAAAAAGAAAGAATAGAATCAGTTTTTTTTTTTTTCAAATGAAAATGCTTTATTGCTTCACAACTTCGCTAAAGACTCATGAGACAGTTCTAGATTTCTCTGATCTGAGAATTTGGACAACCAATCAAGACACGTGTTTACACATAATACAAAAGTTATTTCCAAAATAATAGACCACAAAAGAATCTTACAAATTCGTAGGTGTCAAGCCTCCATCTGACTGCATGAAAAGAACATTGACATCCTAACAAAAATAAATATAACAATAATTCATATATATTCAGAAGAAGGATATATAAAGATTAATTAATCTTAGACAGAAATAAATAGTATATTATTTGTGGAAATAAACTATAAATAAATAAGTAAATATTTAATAAACAGAATAAATACATTTATTAAAACTAATTACTTCACCTTAACATTTCATACAGCAATCATGTAGGCAGTGACATGGCAACGTTACATTTCGTTACATCAAAAATTCCCCCCCCCTCCAAAAAAAAAGCCACAGAATTAAACATAAACAGATATAAAATTTGTTTGCTTCCCAATAACAAGAAAAAACAGAGGAATCATGAAATGGTGGGCGGTGGACATTTAAGCAGATGACCATCAGCTCAGTGCCACTGTAGAGGGGATGCAACATGCATGCACTTGCATCACAGTGGGATGTAAGCACATGCCTTCTGCGATACCTCTTTGTCTCAAACATGGAATGTTACAGATTGACATCACAGAGTAATTGATAATTAGTCACAATGTGACAAACATGTGATATTGCAGTTCAATTTCTCGCAAGGTAGCATCCATGTAGGTTGTTATGTGACGTCACATAAAATGTCACAAAAACTGTCCCAGGTAATCATTTGTTTATCGTCACAACCTTTCTAGGACAAACAAGTCACAGTGTAACCAGTGGCGTATGCATGGGGAATGTTCAGCCACTCCCCCCAACTCCCCTTGTAGAAATATGTTTAACATAAAACAGCTCATATATGTTTTATTTTCAGCATAAAGATGTCCATAACCCCCCCCCCCAACTTCTTGAAGGAAGTCTACATATGTCACAGAGTATAACCAGTATGCATACATGATGCAATTTCACAATGCTATATAGAATGAGTTTTATAAGCATTTATTTCAACATACATTAATAAGAGTACATTATTTAAAAAGTACACACACCTTTAAAGCATCTTGAAAGCCAGCAGAAAAATTCTCAACATACTTTTTTATGCAAGGAGTCAGGTAAGCATCTACACAGGCTAAATAAAATAGAGGTAGATAACTGAGAGTGAATATAAAATGTCTCCAAATTATGTAATATCTCAGAAACAAGCATTTCAGTGAAGAAAATGCGATACCTGTATGACCTCTTGGTACAATGCGCAACATGGGCATCACTTCTGATGACAATGAAATGTGCTTGAAACCTACTTCTAAAGCTATAGTCTTGATTTGTGTCTCATGAAATGGATATCTAAATTTGAGAGAAGATAATAAATCAATATTTAGTACGTCATCTAACTGCTGTAACAATAATATACAGTAAAATAAATAAATCTTAAAGCAATCAATGATAATTCCATAAAAAAGGGCTGTTTTGACAGCCTTAATTTCTTTTCAATATGATTTTTAATTTTTTAAAGGAACTTATTAATAAAATTATTTTTTAGATGTAACTGCTAAAAATGATGGCACAGAATTATAGAGGAGTTCTGGAGAGGCAATATTTCATCTTATTTTTATCACAAGAATATAAACGATAGCAATAATTAAGAAATGACAATCTAATAAGAAACATAATATTGATAGTGATAAAAATAGAAAACTTACAAATAGGAATGCATTAGAACCACTGCTAAGCTATTTATACCCTTTTCTTTTAACCTCAAAAGTTCTTTTCTAACTTGTTTTTCATTTAAAGGTTTCCACACTTCAACCTAAATATATAACTATGAATTAAGACAGAATGTAACTAACACAAAATAAATTTACTACATACACAAAATAAATTACATAGGATATGAAAGTTTATGAAATGGAACACACATATGCTTATGCACATAATGAAATCATTACAAAATTTTCGCTTCAAGTTGCTTAAAAGAAAAAAAAAAAAAAAAAAAAAGAAAGAAAGAAACTTATCAGTAGACAGTAGAACAGAATCTTTTACATTCTTATTTTTGATAGGGGGAAAAAAGTGGCATGCACTTTACTAGTACAAATTTAACTTTTACATTTAAAAAGAAATATTTCAAGTTACTGAAATTCAGTTCAGGTATATATTTTTTTAAAATTAACATGTATGTAGTTAACATACAAGATGAAATGTCATAGTTTTAGTTCATATTTGATGTATATTTTCATTGAAATCAGAAATATCGCCCGTAAAAAAATAGTTGCAATCTTTTTTTTTTTTTTTTTTTTTTTAAAGAGTTCAAAGACATTAAATATTTTTCACACTTTAAAGATCATTAATGGGGTTTATATATGCCCTATGTTATTCCCCTTTCTTTTCTATCATATTAATATTTTAGCAATGATGTAATGATTATTCTTATATTTAATGCTAGGCCAAAATATTTTTTTTTAAAATGTGGATAATGCAACATTTTTTCAATATACTCGTTCGGTGGATTATTTTTTAGCATAAAAAAATGCCACAGAAATACATTAACATAAGTCTTACATTTTCTCCAGTTATTCCAGTAAAAACTGGACAGGCCTTCTTTAACTGGCAATTACTCTGTTGTAAAACAACTCTCTCTTCAATTTCAATTACTTCTTCATAGAGATGTTCAGGACATACTATTTCCTATTTAAAGAGAAGAATTAAGCTAATAAATGAAAATGTTATTACTATACTATTAAATATAGACAGTAAAGACTTCACATGCAAAAACAGCCTCAGAAAAACATAAAAGATAACAAAAAACAATATTTTAGGTGAATGCAATGCATTACTTTGATAAATACATTAAAAAATCCCATTAGTATTCATGCTCATTAAAGTAGACATTACCAAGTTTTCAAACTAAAAAAAACCCTGTGATTTCCTGCTTTCCAAAGTCAAAATGGCCGAAATTTCTCATACATATATTTTCAGCATAAAACACCACACTTAAAAAAAAAAAAAAAAAGTTAAAATAAATATGAGATAAACTATTCATCTTTAAAAATTATATAAATGTGCAATACTACAGTTTAAATAATACCTAATTTTGTAACAAAAAATACCTTTATTAATCTCATACAGCTTTAAAATCAGAAACATTTTTCTAGATAAATAATATGCATTACATAATGAACACGCATCTACGTAATTTAATGTTTATAGCAACTCCAGTAACATTATTTCATAATGAAATGTTTATAGGTTGTTAATTCTGATCTACATGAAAGGAACAAGAACTGATGTTAGATTGGGAAAATTTGGGGAAGTTACAATTTCTCAATGAATTCTTGAAAAGCTGGAGTAAAATAATTCTGAGGGCCACAATAGATTTTTTTTTTTTTTTTTTTTTTTTTTAATGAATGGTTTTCTGACCAAGATGTTATGGTTACAACTGTTGCAACATAAATAATAATAAATAAATGAAATTTCTACCACAATCATGGCATTTTTCTTATGTGGGTAGCGAAAGAATGCCTATTTCAAATTTTCATGTTAGAAAAATATGGCTTTCTTTATTCTTAACAGAATAGTACTTTTCCCCCTAACGATTCTTCTATAAAGGAGTTAGATGACAAAATTTGATTTTTTCTTTGAGTCTCTCTTCCCTCCTCCATAATCAAATTTACAAGTTTTCTTCAAGAAACAACTGCATTAACTTCTGTTAAACTTGAGAAGTTTCGGTTCGCACTGATATATATCTAACATCCTACTTATATTATAAATGTTCAAGGTTGTGAGTTTGTTAACCCTTTCACACTAAGCGGCTAGACAGATTTTGATGAAATTTGAAATGATGGTGGCTTATATCCTGAATTAACACATGTGACTTTAAAATTCTGAAAATAAACCCACTCGATCATTTTTAGAGAGTTTTCATGATTTTCAGTCCAAAAACCTACTCTAATGCCAAATTTTAATAGATTAGGAAACACAGTTAAAAAAGTGAGATTCATTTTTTGTGCTTTCAGCAACTCGAGTTAGTTATCGTAAGGGGGAAGGATGTCATTTTAATGTCACAAGTTTAGCATGAAAAGCAAATTTATCATAAGCAGCTTAATAGAAAATTTGGGTCACAAGTATCGATATTGCAACTAGATATAAATCAAACACACTCTGATACAATGGAAAATACAATGTGAAAAGAATTTCTCCAGTCATGGTGGTAATTGAGGATTTTCATCAGATTCTGGCTCTGAGAATATTTAACCCTTGAGTTTTGGAATAAGAAAATGAAAATTCATAAACATACAACAATTAGAATATTAATGGCACTTTAAAAGTATTTGGATTTTTACTGCTATTTTTGGTATTCTGTATTTGTTAATTGCAAGCAAAATTAGAATCTACTTATATAATATGCTAATGCATGCGGTACCAAAATTGACGATATTCCCATCCCTAGTAGCACAACTAGTTCAAATTACGTTGGAAACACGTCTTATGATGTTAAAAAACGTGTTTTAAATGTCTTTTGGACTAATTGTGCTACTAGGGATGCTGCGAACTGCAACAACTAGATATAAACATTAGTGCAATAACAATAATGCATGTGCGAAAATCCAAATTAACAGTTTAATGACATCAAATGGAGCAAGCATATGTCACACAGTAGCTAGATTACAAAATAACAATAATGGATACACAAAAATGCAAGATCTTTCAGACTTTTTAACAGCTTTAAAATATTGAATTTACAATACTTAGTGCATTAATCGCCCACCTGAAAAATGTCACCATGCATTGGACTAAAGCATATTTTAGCCATTAGCTCTTTCAGCATCGGCTTTTATGACGACACCCAAAATGTGTATAGCAACCCTAACCTAAATAGATTTAATGACAAATACTGTTAAAACACATGATTTTCATTAAAATGAGTCCAGATGAAGCTTCCATTTAAACCACTGTAGGTTTTTGTTTCAGAAATAAATTTATTTTCATTTATAATTTTAATTTATTTAACAGTTAATAGTCATAGTAATAGTTCAATGATGATACTACATATTAAACTAGATGATTATTGATGAATTCTCGATTATCCGAAGTAGGTTCAGTCCCAATTACTTCGGATAATCGAGGTTCTACTGTATATCGATATGCTGTAGAAATTCAATGGCATTTATCTTTTTATTTGTGGCCAGATTTTCAATAGCATTACATTGTGTTATTTATACTTGTAGTAATTATGCAAAAGTATGTTTGTAAAATAATACCGAGAAGTAGAGCCATAGAGAATTCAAAATTGCAGTGCACAGGATCAATGGAAGAAGAACATATTTGATGAATTTGTCGGGCACGCGGTTTTCACCCTCTCTATGTATTTTTCTTCTTTACACACACATTTACAATACTGGAGCATGATTAAACACATTATTGAAGAGAAATTATGATCACCATCAACATGCAAGAAATAGATAATTTCATGTACTAAGCAAAACATTGCATCAAATCTCTATAGATGAAGATACAGAAAAATGCACTCATTCCTAAAACACAGAAGGAAACATATAACTGGCAATAATGACCATTTTTATTTTGACAATCACAATATTCTTGGTTACACAAAGTGAAATCAATATTGAATTAAAGAACAATTCTTTTCACAGATTACATTGCGGACAAAGGCGCAATCCCTGAAGGGAAAGTGATTGTCCGAAACAACAATGCAACTCTTACTCTGGTCGCTAACTCATTCAAAGATGCATAGACAGGGGGTTATGTTGCAAGGTCAAATTTGGCCGTTAAGTTATTACGTATGTAAAAAGAGAGAAAAATGGAATTTGAAAGACTTTTCTAGAACATTCGATGCATGCAGCTGCACACAGAGATGCAAAAAAGAAAAATCAAGTAACTGCCGACACAATGCAGTCTCTGAACAGGGGAAAATTGCAAGTTAGGCTTTTATATGAAGAGAAGGGAAATAAATAAATAAAAAACAGACTGTAGCTGCACGTTTGATTAGCATAGCTAAATGCAGGAAATCAAAATGATTTAAAAGTGCATTATTGTCTTACAAATGAAATGGCTGAAAGAAAATTTTGAAAGCTTTAAAGACAGTTACTATTAAAAACTTATTATTAATTTAATTTAGAATACACTATTAGTCTAAATTTAGACACTAATAATTAACATTTGTATTAATAAAAAGTATGCATGTTGTGACAACGTGAGTAGTCTAAAAATGCCTAAACTTAGGAATTCTCCTTTTGAATAATTCGAGCAAACCTGTCTAAAAATTCAGGAGTATTTAAATAATGACATGAATAAACACTGGTACAAAATTATAATACTTACTAGGCTAAAAATAGATGGTCTTGCTTGATTTCCAATATGTAAAATGTCTTTAAAACCTTCTGTGATAAAAAGAGCAATTCTTTCGCCTTTTCTTTCTAACAGGGCATTAGTGGCAACAGTGGTTCCCATGCGAATCCAGTCTAATTTATTTGTAGGGATTTTGCAATCTGGTTGCAGGTGTACACCAGTCTCCTAAGTAAATAGTTTAAAGGTAAGAAAAGAGTGAATATTAACACAAAAAAATTTACCGTGGTAGTGAGCCTTCCTTTCCACCCGTCATACTAACTTGGCAATTTTTTTCTGATGCCAAGTTGGGATTATGGTCAGCAACCCAAACTCGACAGTTTAGAGATTACCCATAATTGTTACAATGACAGAAGAAAATCACACAGAGTTATTTCTGGAGGTACTATTTTAACGTGTTGTGTTGTGGGATTGAAGCCAATTATCTGCATGAGGGATCAAGGCTTATGGGTAGGTGCCCTCCATGGGGTCTTTCTAAGGGGTCCTAACCTGTATTTATGCTAAGTTTTGGAGAAAACCACGGAAAACTACGAACGGTTAGGTAAACGAATGCGCGATGGGACCCAAGACCAGGACCTTCACACTTTACCTATCTACCATTTCCAGTGACATAACCACTGTGCCATGGTGAGGCCCCATTTTAACGTAACAATGCCAATAAAATAAATAAATTTAAAATTCAAACACATTTTTCAAAGAAAACAAAGGATGCAACAGATTACATAAAAAAATAACTCTACTGCTGATTTATAACTATGAAAAAAATCTATAAAAATATTTGATGACTAATATTACCTCTTCAATTATTCTTCTGATTCCTTCTCTAGGAGCATCGCTGTAATTAGCTGGATCATCGGACAATAATTTTAACAATTTTATCTTATTGTTAGGACATAATGCAAATATATCAGTAAATGTACCACCTCTATCAATGGCAAAACAAAATTTACCATCCATTATTTAATGAAAAAAAAAAAAAATGGAAATCCTTCCCTAAAATGACAAAAGAAAAGTACCCGTTAAATGAATGCGTAAAGGTTAATACAAAAGATTTTTTTCCCTTTAAATTACAACTATTTAAAACTTATAATAAACAAAGTATTGCCATTATTTTCGAATATAGTATATTTTTCCACAAACAACTTTTTCTGCAGTTAATTTTAGCTCGAACGATTACACTTAATAACAGCTGCTTAAATTAAAACTACCGCTTTTGGTCTAAATTCCATTTGATAAGCGAGTCAAGGAGTAGTGGAATTATATGAGGGGGGGGGGGTGATTCAGACTTTTATCTATATCCAAGAACAAATCAACAACACCACTCTCAGAAAACACTCAGTAATATTCACAATTTTCCCACACCAAGATAACAAACCCTGATAAAAACTGAACCATGCGTGCCCGATGCCGTATATGTGCTTTGCACGAACCCATAAGTAAATGTAAACAAATAAAAAGCAATGCCCATATCGATTCTTTCGATTCATAGAAACATTTCGATTTGTATTTTCACGCAAGGCTGTAACCATAAAAAAATTCCGAGCGCCATATTGTTCATAAAATGGAATGTCTTTAAATGTATGTACAAAATTTTCAATTAATGGTTAGTAGGTGTGCATTTTATGAGAAGTCCCTCTTTAAAGGGTATTTTAGACGTTAAACAATTTCAAACAAAACAAAATTGGTGTATGTTGTTAAATATTACAAACTAATGATCTCCGAGTAAAGTATGTAGTATTTATTCCACAGGAACACTCAAAAGAATTCTAATACACAGGCCCGGACTGGCCAGGGTGTCCGACAGTCAGCAGACGGGTGGGCCCCCACCCTCGGCGGGCCCTCCCTGCTGAGGGCCGGCCCCCAAACAGAAAAAAGAAAGAAAATACAAAAAAAAGTGCTATACTGATAGCACTTGAATGAAGTTTGACACATACAAAATATTTTGCAGCTGCAATTGCGCCCCAGAAGGCTTCAAAACACTTAATTTTCAATGTAGTTCTCAAAATTTTTTGGGTGAGGGTTCCAGAATGAGCAAGGGATTAATATATGAATTAATCGATCAATATTTTATTAATGCATTAATTATCAATCATAATTAATTAATAATAACACCATACCTCCCCCATACCCCGACAATTAACGCATCCTATTATTTATCGGTTACACAATAACCCCCCCCCTTCTTTTGAGACGGGCGGGCCCCTACCCTCTCAGTCCGGGCCTGCTAATACATTACTGTCTACGGTAGTTTAGAGACACTATTCCTTCAAGCAAAATCCAAATACGCGGTAAGGTATCATACCCAGGGCGGAACCCGAAATTACTCAAGGAGGGGGCGATTTTGTACCTGAAACAGGGGGGCGGGGTAGAATGCGCAAAATCCTTTTATAATTAATTATATTATTGATAAAATCTATATATGAACTATGATTAAAAACAACAGGCGTAGTACCCGCCATATATCCCTTAGAAAAAGGCTACATAATTTTCATTATACTTTCATGATATATTTTAACAGATTATAACAGAGTTTTGGACTTCGCCCAGGAGGGGGCGATCGCCCTCCCCTTGGATCCACGCCTGATCATACCCATAAGTTTAATACACGTGTGTGTTTGGAATAATTCGTATTTCTAGTGTTTGGTGAATAATGCAAGAATAGGAGATGGAGCGACAAGCTTACCCAATTTCCAATGGCCTATTAAAATTACATTACTGTTAGTGGCGTAGCCAGAAATTTTTAATGGGAGGGGAGGGGCATGGGCGTCGGCAGAATATTTCCCAGGGGGGAGAAAGACTATTCCAGGGGGGGCGGGCAAAGACAGGGTGCGAATTGACGGGGGGGATGCCGGCGATTGTCCCTGGCTGAAGAATGTAATATCCCTGGCTAGAGAAATATTAATGGATCCCTGCTAGGGATAGTATTTATTTCCTGTAGGAGAAATGTGGAAATTAGTCTCTGTCCTTACAAATTCAACAGTACCAAACGATTTTAAGCATTGAAATAGAAATTCTTTTATTTACTAGACAAAGGAGCAAGTTATAAACATTCCTTTGAAATCGATATATACATGCCTGATGCCACTTGTCATTCTGCAACAAATTAAGACTGCGAAATGAATGAACAAGCGCTGTGCCGAATTTGAGGGTAGACGTAGAATCGACATATGCAGGAATATATGTGCACAGAAAATCGGGGGTCATCTTTTGTTTGAATTTAAGCCCCTTCCCAGACATGTTGGGGACTGCATTTGTCATGTAATACTTAATATATTATGTGAGTGGAGCATTTTACACCTTCCCGGTTTTTTTTTTTTTTTTTCAAACGTCCCCCCTCGAGAAAACGTTCAATTCGCACCCTGGGCAAAGACTACTCAAAGGGAGGGCAAAGACTACTGAAGGGGGCGGCAAAGACTACTCAGGGGGGGGGGGTAAAGACTACTTCAACGTATGGTTACCATGTTGCAGCAAAATAGCAAGGGAAAACACTGCATACAAAAATCCAGGGGGCATTGCCCCCCTTGCCCTATGTTGCAGGCGCCCATGGGGAGGGGGTTACGACTATTGCAACTCAGATATTTGTATCATGTGATAATGGAGTGAAGAATGTACATTTTGTATGACAAAAAATTCTTCATGGGGGGTGACCCCCCTAACCCCACCCCCCTTGGCTACGCCACTGATTACTGTAGTCCCTCGCAATATCGCGCTTTGAATTTCATGGCTTAACTCTGTCCCAGAATTTCAAGAACTTTTAAAAAAAACTCTATGTTCAAAGCGTTTCACCCCCCTCCAACCCCCGATTTTTTGGTTAGGAAATTTCGATAATTTAAGCTGTGTTCTATTGAAGTACATATCGTGTATCGTCACAGGAGACGTAAACTTGCTTTTCTTTCTGTGAAGTACATTTCTTCATGTTAATTGCCTCACCATTGAACAATCTTATACCAAGTATAAGGAAGTAACGTGATCGCGAAATATTTCGGTTGCCAGATTTTGACAAAAAAAAACGGATTTTGACTACCTCTAAATTTACTTTAAAAAATTGTTGCGATGCATCTCATCATACGCATGCACGCACACTCATATAAATGCAACCGACGGCAAGTCTATTGTGACCAGTTTTTCCCTGACGTATGTACATACGTATGTACAGTTGCGGAAAAAAAATCGCCCACTTGTACTATTCGGCCGTCGTTCGTCGCTCAGCAAAGTTACATAAACCAATCGTTTACGATTAAAGTACACTTTAATTTGCTATGCATAAAAATTTCATAAGGGGATATCTCCATATTAAAATTCGCACCAACTCTCCCTCCCCCACAGTAGCTATCCCTAGATTTCACATCATATTTAAACAATGTAGCTCATTTTGACCCCGGATACCAACTTTCAATAAATTTGAACTGAAAACGAGTGAGTTAGGAGCATCCAAAATCTCCCCCCTCCCCCTATGTTAAAATATTTTTTCATACTTTAATTCATATCTCATATAATATAGACATTAAGAAGCTGATTTTATAATTCGTAGTATTAGATCTAAACGACCCAAACATAATTTACTATTAATATAACTCGGCTGTTCGAGCCTCATCAGGGGGAGACCCCCCCCTGAACTCCCCCTAATTTTTTAGTTTTATTATTGCCATATTAAAACGGTATTAGTTGACTATGTCATTTTATCTCTCACCCCTTTTTCTTTTTCTTTTATTCTTCCTTTACATTTATTTCTTCGGCTTATGTTTAAAATTATTCTTTTTTCCACTTTCACATTCGCCAGCCCAGTGCCCGATGCGTTTACACCGTTTACAAGTTATTCTTGATGCATCCTTAGTTTTATTGGTCCATGTTTTATGTTTCCTTGTTTCGTAATTATCTTTATTCAGCGTTTCAATTCGCCAAGTTCCAGTCGCCATTTTGAGGATGAATGTTGCAGCCTTGAAACGAACGTTAAAAATCAGCAAATAAATAAATTAATCCATCTGGTGTCCATAACCTTTTAGAAATGTTAGCATAGTTATGGCACAAACATAGAAAGCGTGGGATTTTAACATAAAATTTACTTTATTAAATTAGAACGGAAGAAACAGGCACATCACATAACAAGGTAATATCAAGAAGGAAAAAAGTATAGAAGAAGTAAAAAGAATGCGTACGCGAGTACAGTTACTGTTAAGTAGATAAAAGTTTATTGAGAGATACAGAATTCAGGAGGATAAGACATTACACAATAAAACAATAAACAATTCAATACTCAACAATTTTCTTAAGCTGTTGAAATTTTTATGATTGTAACAACCTATATATAGAAAAATACATGTAATGCATATTCTACAGCTTACGAAATATTGTAACAATAGATTAAAGCTGTTGTGAACTAATAGTATTTAAATATATGTAAAATACTCAATATATATATGTCGCATACTTTTATGTCGCATTTTTGAGACACATTTTTCGGACAATTTTCAATAAAGAGGGTGAGAGATAAAATGACATAGTCATTAATTCTCAATATATATATTTCGCATACTTTTATGTCGCTTTTTTGAGACACATTTTTCGGACAATTTTCAATAAAGGGGGGGGGCGGAGACATAAAATGACATAGTCTTTAATAATTTTTAATAAAATATTAATATGAATCATAGATTATTAAATTAATATTCAAAAAAATTATCAACAGCGACCTAGACAAATTTCAGTGAAAATGAATGCAGAAAGTATTAGATGGCTGTGCAAAATTTTGTATTTTTACGTTCAGTAGTTTAACTTATATTAAATAAAATGTGTTATTTTCATAAGTTAAGGGACCATATATAAATTTATTTAGTGACAATTTTTTTGAAAATTGCGTAAAATGAATGTAAACTAGATTACTTTGCACAAAAATAATAAAAGTTAGTGGTATTAAAAAATAGCAAATTTTGAAGCAAATGAAATGGAGGTTCATAAAGTATGATGGTGATTCTATAAAGCGTCTATTGTTGCGTGGGCTACGATTTCCACGCAAATAAAATATTTTCTATGTATGGAATTGGATGCAATAGACGTATGTCTTCCAGTACAATTTTAAAATCTGAAACATCAGGTCTTTGGACTTTCCCATACTTTATCAAACACTCAACAAACATTCAAAATCACATTTTTCTGTCTAAATTTTCATCTATATGGACGAGTTCAGACTGCCACTTTTGAGTAACTCGAGCTACTCAGGAAAAACCCAAGCCCTTCACCATGCCCGATTTGAGCCGTTGCCTACGTAATACTACTATACTACGTAATACTATGTGTAAGTATTACGTAGCAACGTTTGAGCTACAATATACAAGAGATAAACAATGCGTTCATGCTGCCAAGCTGAGTAGCTCGAGTTTTCCCCAACTCCCCAAAGATTTTCCTTGGGAAGTTGTGGAGATAAATCACGTGACCTTTAAGTTATGTTTTCATTGGCTCCCATTGGCTCCGCTGGGTAGTAAAGTAAATACGCGCCGCCATGTTTTTTTCCTATTGACTACCCAAAACTGTCCACGATATCAATCTCCCCGAGTAGCTCATGTTTTACTCGAGATTTACCCAAACGTGGCAGTCCGAACGCACCTCTTACCAGCAGACGATTATGTGAATTATTGCGCATAACTTTTCAGGTTCTGTTTTGCATTCGATCTTTAGGAATAAGATTCAAACAGGTAAAATTTAATTAATGTTAATAATTTATTTCCTGCATGTATATATATAAATAATATTCATTCAGTTTTACTTATTAATTATATATATACATATAAATATATATTGGTAGAAATGCATTTTTTGTTTAATGCTGCTCTTTTTAACCTTTTTAAAAAATCTGATATGGACAACGCATGAATTCCTGGCCTGTCTATTAAATCAAAATTTTTTTCGGCGAACTTCATCAAAACTTATTTTGTTTGAACGAGATAAAATACTGCAGTAATACTAAGGTTTAGCGATTTCTAGTCAAATATTTCCGATATCGCTAGGCTCGGTTCAATTTGAAAGATTTTCTTTTGACGCTTAATTTGGCGATATTTCGCCAAAAGCGAACAAGCTTGAGATAGTTTGCGAGGTTTTGGGGATAGCCAAAGTAGTAATTTACCACAGACTTTCAATGAATTGAATGTATCCATACACCTTAATGTATTTAAAGTCATTTGGGTGACCCTGTAAATAAATTACCCAGTCGACTGTAATCAAAAAAGAAAAGCACTGTTAGATGTTACAATAGCTCTAAATACAAAATTCCAGCATTCTACGGTTAAAAGTTTTAGAGTTATGCGAAATACGAAATTATTTTTGGCGCTAAATTTGCCGATATTTTGGAAAAACTCGTCAAGGTCGACGACGAATCACGAGATTTTGGGCATGGACCAAATGACTGACTATCGCGAAATTTGGCGATATTTCGACGAAACTCGCTAAGGTCGATGACAAATAGTGAGATTTGGGGCATGGATCAAAAGACAGACTATCGCCAAATTTGGCAATACTTCGGTAAAATTCGCCAAAGTCGATGACAAATGGCGAGAATTTGGGCATAGACCGAACAATGACTGACTTTAATGAATTTCTGCCCACAGACGGCGGCCCTGTACATAAACTATCCAGTCGATTGGGACGGACAAAAGGGGACGTGCGCAACTAAATGTTACAGCAATCCTAAATATAAAGTCTCAGCATTCTACGACCAATAGTTCTTGAGATGTGTGAGTTACATACGTGCGTACGCATGAAAAATGTGGATAAAATAGACTCGCGGTCGATCAAAATGGGTTGTACATGCATTTACATGAACGTGCATGCTAGCGTACGATGAGATGCATCGTAAAATTTCTTAAAAGTAAAGTTAGAGGTACTCAAAATCATTTTTTTCGTCGAAATCTGGCTCCCGAAGTATTTCGCGACCTCATTCCTTCCTTATACTCCGTACAAGGAAGTAAAAATCAGGAAAACCTTGCACAATATATTACACTACCTGAAGCACCCGTTCTTCGCAGGGAATGGATATTCTTAAACCAACAAACACAAATGGAAAATAAGTAAAATAAACATTAAACATATTTTGGTTACATATTTAATCGCCTACAAAAACTGTTTTACAATATTCATCCGGCATATTCTACCTATATTTGATTTTTTGAAATACTGGTTGGAATGTGCAACATATTCCGAGAGTGGGCAGTATTTGAATTCTTGTTTTTCAAAATTGAAATCTATATTAAAATCGTCTAACTAAACCTGTTCAAAAATCCCCGCCAGGCATTTTCTAACTATATTTCACTTTCATTTACACGAATATAGACATCAATATTCCAATTAAATAAACATTACGGTTAGGCAATTTCTCAAAGAAGATGGTTGTGTTGTGGCATTACGGCCAATTAGCTACACGTGAGCTATAGACTGAGGGGTAGGGTGACCTCCGTGGGGGACTTTCTAAGGGGTCCTAAGCCGTATTTATGGTAAGTTTTACAGAAAACCACCGAACGGTGAGGTCGGCGGACGCGACCTAGTTTTGAACCAGGCACTTTCCGTCTACCAGTTCAGCGCGCTATGTGCTCGGCCACTGGTGGGGCACTCGACACAGATGGAAGATATCGCTCGGAAGACCTATTTCTTTTACGCCAAACTTAGCGATAAATTACCGGAAAGGCAAACCTTGGCCAATTTTGTACATTTAATCTGGCAACCCTTGAAATATGATTCGCCCTTTCACCGGGTAGACAAAAATCGTTGTCTGAAATTAACAGCACTCAAGAGCTAAAAAATACGTGAAAAAAAGTTTTTTTTGTCAACTACACTTTATTAAGATCGATTTTTTAAAAAACCTTGAAAAATATTTTTACGAACCTGTGTTCGTTACATTTTAATGTAGGATTTTTATGGCTATCTTCATTTTCCTTCAATATACGTAGACAAATATGAAAGTAACGTTTTGGCCCCTCACAACAGTTTGGGCACGAGCTCTAAAAAACCCAGAAAATGGCTTATGCATTCGTGTTCTCTACATTTTAAAGCAACAATTTTGTGGATATCTCTATTTCCCTTTGAGATATGATGGCAAATTTTGAAATTCGTGTGAATTCTAAAAAACCCCCAAAATGACTTTTAAGCATTTGAACTAGTTACATTTTAAAGTAAGAATTTTAGGCTATCTCTTCTACCGCTGATATATGAAGGGAAACGCTTTGGTCCCTTAAATCTGTTTGGGTGCGAATTCTAAAACACCCTGAAAATGGTTCTGAGTCATTTGTGCTTGTTAAATTCTAAAGCAAGAACTTTATGGCTATCTATATTTCCCTTTGAGATATGATGGCTAATTCGAAAATAACATTTTGGCTCCTTATCCCCGTTTTGATGCGCATTCTAAAGAACCCTGAAAAGGAATTTTGAGCATTTGTGTTCAATATACTTTTAAGTAAGAATTTTACGGCTATCTCTTTTTTCCTCTGATATATGAAGGTAAATGTGAAAAGAACAATTTGGACCCTAACCCCCCCGTTTGGGTATGAATTTTAAGAAATCGTGAAAGCTTTTAGAAATTATTGTTGTTAGTGACATTTTAAAGCAAGAATTTTATGGCTGTCTCTGTTTTCCTCTGAGATATGAAGGGAAATGTGAAAAGAACGTTTTTGCCCCTTACGCCCGCCGTGGTGGGAATTCTAAAAAACTCTGAAATCCATTTTTAGGTATTTGTGTTAGTTATAGTTTAGAGCAAGAATTTTACGGCTGTCTCTTTCTTCCTGTGACATATGAAAGGAAATGTGAAAGGAGCCTTTAAAGAACGTTTTGGCTTCTTACATCCGTTTGGTTGCGAATTCAAAAAAAAAAAAAAAAAACCCTGAAATTGACTTTTAGGTATTTGTGTTACTTATATTTTAAAGGAAGAATTATAGGGCTATCTCTGTTTCTCTGTTTTCCTCTGAGATATGAAGGGAGATGTGAAAGAACGTTAAAGAACGTTTTGACCCCTTACCCCGGATTGGGTGCGAATTCCGAAAAACCCTGAAGTTATTTTTAGGTATTTGTGTTAGTTATATTTTAGAGCAAGAATTAGAAGCTGTCTTTTTTTTTTTCTCTATTTACGAAAAACCGTACATCTAACATGGGAAGTAAGCTAGAGCCCAGAAGTGGGCCTGCTAGGCTGAAACAGGATTGCTGTAAGTAGTAAACGCTTTCGACGGTGAACGGCAGCTACATCTATTATTTCCTCCTTGGGTATAAACCACAAATACTCCGAAAAAATACCAAATATCTTCTGTACGCGTTACTGTTTGTGTCATATGCATGTGTGCTTTGTATTCAAAACTCAAGTTGCGTCCCTGTAACGCAACTTCGGTTTTTAAAGCCGTTCCCTTACACATACTACCGATTTTGTTGTATTTGCCAGATGTTGACTCAAAGGATGGTTAATATGACAAAAAGAAAAGGAAAAGAAAATGAAATTTTAAATGCTTTGGAGACTATTCAGTGGGGTAAAATATTTTTTTTTTCTCTCTGGATAACAAACTGCACGGTATTAATGACTATGTCATTTTATCTCTCACCCCCTTTATTGAAAATTGTCCGGAAAATGTGTCCCAAAAATGCGACATAATTTTACATATATTTAAATACTATTAGTTCACAACATCTTTAATCTATTGTTACAATATTTCGTAAGTTGTAGAATAGGCATCACATGCATTTTTCTATGAATAGATTACAATCATAAAAATTTCAACATAAGGTTATCAGGCAAAATACTCGAAGGATGAGAGATAAAATGACATAGTCAATTAATATCGTTTTAATATGACAATAATGAAACTAAAAATTAGGGGGTTCAGGGGGGGTCTCCCCTGTCGAGGCTCGAACAGCTGAATTTTATATAATATGGATAGATAGACTGGTTAATTTTAATACATAAAATCTATTAAATATTTTCTTAATTTTTACAAAACAAGACTTAGGCTATCAGTTGCTAATTTTTACTTGTCTTATGAGATTTTGAAATACTACTTTGAACGATCGAAAGTTTCTGTAAGTCCAAATATTAGTATAAAAATCACCTATTTACTCCAAATCTCTTCTATCGAATTTCGAATGAATCATCTATATATAAATACGCTAAGCAAAACCTTAGTGTCCCTTTTGCAGCGCACTGCGCGAACAGATGAACGTGAAATTCGGCACAGTTAAAGTTCGTATGGAGTTTGTGCGAATGTTAAAATTTTTGTGTAGTATGCTAATGCACGGTAAAAAATTAGAGAAGTAATTTGGCACGCAGTATTTCGCGCCAAGTCGGGCGATGGTTCCATTGTTGTGTCAATTTTGAAATAACAACACTTAGTTTCAGCAGTACTATAGGGTTATAGTATTACAACAAAATTTGCAAAAAGTGGAATTATTCCCCAGTTTGGTGATACGCCAATGACTAAAATGTGCTTTAGCAATGTGCTTGGCGACTTTTTTTAGACGGCGATAAGTGCGCGAAGTGTTGTAAATTCCATGTTTTAAAGCTGTGAGAAAAACCTTGGAGGAGAGAATAATATTTACTATTCGTTCTCCAGGCGACGGCAGGTCGCAATCCAAGAGACGCTACACAGAAACGCGCCAATTCGACAATTTCTTCATAATCTCCCGCCAGGCAGTATGCTAAAGCAAATTTTCTCCAAAAATATTATTGAAGAAATACCTCAGCAATTAAGAGGGAATGAAAATAATATTATTAATGAAGTGTATGGAAATATTTCCGAAAACATACTCTCAGATAACATATTGAAGTCAGTTATAATAGAACCTAAAAATGATGATTGAACTTTTATTAATGTTGGCTTAATCGAATATCTGATGAATAGAGAACATATCACCATAGCTACGATAAAATAATTTGCTATGATGACAGTGAAATCAATAACTATCCAGTAGAGTTTTTAAATTCTTTGACTGTGAGTGGTTGTTTTTCTTTCTTTTTTTTTTTTTTCTTTTCGGTTAGCCGGGAGCAAGTGAAGAATTGCCAAATAATATTGATCTGCTCGAAATTCTTACAAATCTAAAGCAATTTCCAGTACATAGTTGTTTATCCCTTTCCATCTTTTGGATGGAATTACTTTTAAAGTTTATCATTCTCAAGCCTATTGTTTACTTTTAGATATTTATTTACTTTTTTTTAACTTTCAAAATTGTAAAAAAACAAACAAAAAAAAAAAAAAAAAAAAAACGTGTTAAATATATGTATCTATGGTCAAATGTTACTAAGAACAATATTGTGAGCAATTGTAAACCATTGTAAACTAACTGCTTTTATATTGTATAACACTGATGTATTTTACCAATTGTAATCCAAAAATTGTGCTGTAAAAAAATAAAATAAAAATGAGGGAAACCGCTGCTTGCTGGACCTGAGCCTAGAGCTAGGGTTCAGCAGGACAGTAGGACACTTCAGGAACTAAAACAGGCTTTAAACCAAATAGGTAGGCCGTTCCTGAAGGTAGTATCCTATAGTATCCATCTTTTGGAAGTTTAATTTAAATTCGTATTTTTATTCAATTCCACACGTTTTCAGAAATTCCCCATTATGTAACCAATAAGCATACAAATTTCTTTTTAGTATATTGATATTTTTGTATTTATTTAATTCTGTATCTAAATACTACTTTCTATACGGATTAAAATTTCCGCCCTTTTGGGGAGGGGGGGGGAAACAATGGTTCAGAAGTAGTCTTTAAACGTTTCCCAGGAAAAAAAAAATTAGCGGGATTCGCACCTGGCTAACAGAAAAATAACAGAGTTTGCCACCACATAAGTTAGTAAATTGCATCGTTATACTAATAAGAAACTTAAATACAAAGGAAGCAATAGTCCATGGAACAGGAATGCGCATAAAGTTTATGCATCGTAATGCTGTTGATTGCGAGGTTTGAACTGGAACCGCAGACAATAAAAGAATTTAATTCCACTTAGAAAATATTCTGGTACTATTTTACCATATCCTTTCAAAAAAACCCAATTTCCAAATATACCTGCGTTTGCGATGATTGTAAATAAATCTAAAGGACAACCATTCGAAAAAAGGGCAAATTCGTTGAGGCAGCAAGGTTTTATACATGGTCAGTGTTACGCCTCTGCAAGCAGACTTGAATCATTCGACTTTTTAAGATTTTATAACTCCTTAACTTTATAACATAATGGACCTTTAGCCGAGGATAGTTTCAGGTTCAATTTTCGGAGGGGGCCACTAAACTTTTAGATTAGCTTAAATTATTCAAAATGCAAACTTAATGCGTGAAATCCAAGGTCGGTAGAGGGAGATGACCCATTCGCTGGAGCTGTCTTTGTATTTAGCAAAATATGATAGAGTTTTTACAAAAACACCGTCTTCACAGAAAAGTGTGGTGGTTGTAAAGTGAAATTGTACAAAAGTGGTCCCTAAAGACAGACAGTCTCTTAGCCAAGGAGGTCACTTTAGTAGGTTCCAGTGTATATGGAATGGTGAGACATATTCTTTTACAGAAGAACTTTATTCACACTCAAATTTTTAAAAAATGAATGCTTTATGGTCGAATTTCGACCACTGGCAGACAACTAGTTCATTATAATTCTACTTTTCGGATTTTTAGCAAGTGTTCTACAAAATAATAAAGAAAAAAAAGTTGTGTATTACTGCCGTGTATAGTATGTCCTAAATAAACCGGAGACGTTAGTCACCGATTTCAGCACCGATTAATATCATGTATTCGTTTTTAAGAAATCGTTAGAGCGTATTCCGAGATAAAATGGGGGACACGAACTTTCCGGCAAAGTTAGCTGTATATATAGAGAGTGCAGTTAATTGGACGATTGATTGGTTGGTTGGTGTAGGCTGCGTCACTCGTAGAACTGTTATTCTCCATGATCTTGATGATAAACACGATCTTCTAAAACGGTTGTTAAAAGCAGGAGTCACGCTGTCTTCTTAAATGTGTGGGTACTAGGGACTCAAAGGATTAAATATTTAGAGTTCTTTGTGGGATTTTTCCGAATTTTATAAGTTCTTAAAATTATTTTCGCTGTATTTTATTTATTTATTTATTTTTGATGTTTCAGAAAATCAGGAACTCCAGCACTGTTATGAAAAAATTGTTGCTTCAAGAAAAGCACTTGAAGCTAGTTGGAATGAAAGTATACTTTATTTATGTTATTTTTCTATTTTGCATAATTTTTATTTCAGTCATTATTCAAAGTTATAGATACTATTTAAAAAAATTATTATTGTTGTTGTAATTATTTTCTCTTCTTCTGTTTTTAAATTGCTGGTATATCACCAGCTTCACCACTGATGAGGATCCATTTTCTTCCAACCATCTAATTATTGCTCCCTCCTTGCTACCATTAACCCGTTGAGGACCACCCAGGCCTCTCAATTGGTCCTATTTTTTTTTAAATTCCTACCTCTATAAATAATAGAGTAAAATATTCTGCTTCTTCAACAGTTGTTAAATGTTCTTTTATATATTAAGGTTTCGTCTATCAAACCATTAAAATACTAGGCTATATAAATAAAACTTTGATGAAGGTAGGAATTTAAAAAAAGTAGGACCACCGAGCGGAGAATGAAGCACAATGACGGTCTCGAACGTTCCGAAACGGAGCGTTGCCATTGGGCCACGAATTTTTAGCAGCTGCTGAGTCTAGTTTTACAACAAAAAAAAAAAAAAAAAAAGTAAAATCAGCATTTCAATGTCATGATTCAAAGTTTTCAAGTTATGAAAATTGTTACCTGTTAGTACCATCCAGTAGTACTGAAAAGAAATGAAAAATTCAAAAATATGGGTCCGTTTTCAAATTACGCATACGCGACGCTGGGCTGATAAGACAGGAATCGTTGCATCGTGAATACGGTACGCTGGTCGCAAACGGGTTAAAAACACAATTACCTGTTAAGGTGCCTGCCTACCTTTTTGGACAAAAATTTAATTTTCTATCTTTGATTTGATATCAAATCTGAATGCCTAAACGCTCTAAATTAATTTGAATTTTCCTGCTGTCGAACTTGAGTTACGGGAATTTTAACATGAGTCATCTCAAAGGTAAAGCTTACCATTTATGTTTAGTTTCTGCTTTTTCTCAAAATGAAAATTTTAAGATTTGGATTCATCGCAAAACATTGTAGCTCAAAAAATTGTTATTGTAATCTTATGAAACTTTGGTGAAATACTCTGAAAATGCTGATTTAGAGAACTGATCTCTTCAAAGAATGTAGAAATTTTTTCTATCATTTTCTAGCTATTTGAAATAATAAATTATGATATCCTACTACGTTACTCTGATCCCTGACACATTGGTTCATTGATTCGCTAACAGTTCCGGGTAACCACTCCAAGATAAAAATTTCACCACCATTGCTCCAAAAGGATAAAAAAGTTAAGTGCAAAAAGTAATAAAATCTTCATCCGCTTGAAAATTTTCATAAATTCCTGAATGTAAATTCATAAACATTCCTGAGTATTATAGGCTACCTTTCAGCATGCAGCATAACTAGCTCTTTTATAGGGACACTCAAAAGAATTCTAATACATTACGCTATATGGACATCTCTGTAACTACTGAACCGATTCTAAAGATCTTTTCACTGAAAGCTACACTATTCCTGAGTAACATAGGCTAAAATTCATACATGCAGCATAATTTACAGGAACAATCAAAATAATTCGTAAACATTGTCGTAACTGTCTCCATTCGCAAATGCGAAAAAAAAAACTATCTAAATTAATTAACTGTACACATGCCATGTCTTATACTTCATTTAACATAAACAAAAAGTAAATAATATTGTGAATAAAAGAAATTGTCGAAATTCTACATCATTTAATTCTGACTTGTATGCTATTATACAGCAAAATTATCAAGGGCAAATTCTCAGGTTACTTACTTAGTCTTATTATAGAGTCTGTTGTATTGTTTATTGTGAGCTGCTTTGATACTTTTTATATTAGCAATCGTGTATGGAGTTACAGAAACATACTCATTGGGACAAAAAAAAAAAAATATATATATATATACTGTCTGTAGTGACTGTTTTTGTGTCATCTCGTCGTATCCTTTTGAGAGTCGGGTATTGTAAGTAAATATTTCACTGTAACAGTCCCATCTACTTCTGATAAAGCGATGATCCTTCCACTGTAAAATAACTTTTCCTATTCCACTGCCTAGTGAGTTCAGTTCAATATTAGCAACTTCCCACTTTTTTTCACTAGTCTACAAAGAAAATTATAATTAAAAACAGAAATAATGTAAAATGCTGTATAATAAGCATATTTTATTTATAGAACACTAGCTGAAGTACCCGTCCTCGACGGGTTAGTGAATGAAAATTTCCAAAAAGAAAGAACTTTCGTCAGCATTGTAGGTGTACACAGAATGGATGTAGTATGTTGCCAAAGTAAAGAAAGCGAAGTTATAATTTTCATGTATTGTTAAAATATTACAGGTTAGAGAGTAACTAAGTAATATCATATCATTCGCTTTAGTCTTAATTATGTGATGCGCGAACGAATATTTACGCATATTGAAATAATTTTCGCAAAATCTCAAAATTTAATCAACATTTTTGAAAAATTTGAAGCCTAGACTTTAAGTTGAGTGACAACCTATCATGTCACCCAAATTCGTTTCATTCCCTGCAGTCTTTATTTCGTGATGCTGGAACAAATTTTCAGCATTTTAAAACGATTTTCGAAAAATCTCAAAATGTAAGCAAAATATTTTAAAAATTCAACACCTATAAATTAAGATTAGCAACTACCTATCCTATCACTCAATTTCGTATCATTCGTATTAGTCGTTATTACGTGATGTTTGAAGAAATATAAACGTATTTTGAGAGAATTTTCACAAAATCTCAAAATCTAATAAAAATGTTTAAAAAATTGGACTCCTATAGTTTATGTTGAGCAACCATCTATCGTGTGACCAAATTTCATATCATTCGCTTTAGTCGTTATTACGTAATACGGGAACAAAGATTCACTCAGTTTTAAACGATTTTCACAAAATCTCGAAATCTGATGGATTTTTTTTAATTAGATGCTTATAGTTTAAGGTGAGTGACCACCTATCATTTCACCAAATATCATTTTTTCACCTTTGCAGTTATTACGTGATGTGCGAACACAAATTTACGCAATTTGAAATGATTTTCGCAAAATTTCAAAATCTAATCAAGATTTTTTTTTACTTCGACGCCTATGTTTTAAGTTGAGTGACCACCTATCATGACACCCAATTTCATATCATTCGCTTCCGTCGTTTTTACGTGATGCTTGAACACAAATTTATGCAGTTTGAAAGGATTTTCGCAAAATCTCAAAATCCAATCAAGATTTTTTTAAAGTTCGACGCCTGTGTTATGACGCCTAAATTGAGTGACCACCTATCATGTCACTCAATTTCATACCATTCGCTTCAGTCGTTTTTACGTGATGCTTGAACACAAATTTACGCAGTTTGAAAGGATTTTCACAAAATCTCAAAATCCAATCAGGATTTTTTAAAAATTGGACGCCTATGTTTTAAGTTGAATGACTACCTATCATGACACCCAATTTCATATCATTCGCTTCAGTCGTTTTTGCGTGATGCTTGAACACAAATTTACGCAGTTTGAAACGATTTTCGCAAAATCTGAAAATCTAATCAAGATTTTTTGAAAATTCGACGCCTATGTTTTAAGTTGAGTGACCACCTATTATGACACCCAATTTCATATCATTCGCTTCAGTCGTTTTTACGTGATGCTTAAACAAAAAAAGCGTCACGGACAGAATGACAGAAGATGACAGAATGACAGACAGACAAACTTTTTTTTGAGGGTCGCATCGGATTCCCGGGTGCTTGAAACGGATAGAAATCGCAAAATTTTTGAATTCCAAGAAATGTACAGACAAAAGTCTAATTTTATTTATATAGATGTACAAATTTTTTAGTATTTGAGTTAATTTGAGTGTTCCTGTAAATTATGCTACATGCATGATTTTTAGCCTATTTTACTCAGGAATAGTGTAGCTTTCAGTGAAAAGATCTTTAGAATCGAATCAGTAGTTACAGATATGTGCATATAGCTTAATGGATTAGAATTCTTTTGAGTGCCCCTGTGAAAGAACTAGCTATGCTGCATGCTGAAAGGTAGCCTATAATATTCAGGAATAGTGTAGCTTTCTATCAGTGAAAATGTTTTTCGAATCCGTTCAGTAGTTACAGAAATCCCCATACAGGATCCTCAGGATACCTTTCCCAGGATCTTCTTCAGTCCATGAGGATTATTCCTAGCACATCATTTTCAAATCGCAAGTGGAATCGACGTGATTTTGAAATCACGATGTTAAAATTGCATTAGAAACGCAATGCAGTTTAAGGCTCGCGATTTTAAAATGACGCATTTTCCATATTCCACATTCCGATTAGCGAGGAATAACACGTCCATGTCTAGCTAACGTGCATTTTAAAATTTTTGAAAATTAATAATTATTAGATAGTTTTATTTCTTTTGCAGCTGAAATTAATCTGTCATCCCTTATTGAAGCGGAACATAAGCTACAGGGTAATAATATTCATTTATCGGATCTTTATTTCAAGATATTTTATTTTTTTGTAATCTTAGTCTTTGCAAAATATTTTTTTAATTGTTGATGCTTATTCACATTACAGCGGAAAATGCAGTGACTTCTATGAAGATACAATTGCTCGAAAAAGAATGCTGCAAGTAAGTTATTTTTGGGATTGATTTCAGGCCTTTATGACTCATTCATTCGTATACAATTTTTTCTCTGTAAGTTCACTTATTTAAGAAAGAGTTTACGATCTCTATTTTTATCGTGTTTAACGTCCAAAAAAAAAGGTTTCCCTTTTACTTGTTATACAGGATTAATTTCAAAACCGCTAAAATGAATAATAAAAAAAATCAGCGGCATGAAAAACTAGCTTTATTATTATTATTATTTTTTTAAGCTTTGGACAATTTTTGTGATATGATGAAAGAGTGTCATACATTTCGCATTACGTAAAAACAGCTAAATGAAATGAAATGAAACGTTAGGCCGCTAGTTCAATTAGTATATGGAAGCGAACTTGATCTGAAGCTGTTTGGTTAGTTTTAGAGCTGTGAAGGGAAATGCTCTCTGTAAAGTTTTGGCACGCGTAAAAATAAATCTTATAAATAAAAATGAAATTCTGTTTGTTTGTTTGTTTGTTTGTTTGTTTATTTGTTTGTTTGTGGATTTGAGTTGTATACAAATCCACAAAAATGGACCTATCAGCCTGAAATTTTGCACAGATATGTAAAATAGGTTGATTCCTACTTTAGGACCCCCACTCTCGCCAACGCGATGATAAATATTGATATACAGTTGCCATTACGATTTTTGTATTTATATTGCAGCCATACTGCAAAGAGTTTATTCCTAAATTTCTCTCAATAATCAACCGGTATTCCAGTTGATTTTGCACGTGACCAGTCATGAATTTTGATCTTTGATAAGGCCGTTGCCTACGAAATGCTCATAATATGTAGTATTACGTAGGCAACCATAAGGTTTAGTATCCTTTTACTCATTCTCGATCTTTGTTTGGAAAATTTCTATTGGCCTTTACGCAGTAAAGTATAATTTCGCAAACACTGGATACTAAATTCCTGTTTTATTTCCATATTGGTACGTATTAATAGGAGCAGACGATTTCAACTCATTTATATTAGCATCGTCAAGCACAAATAAATCTGACAAGGGAAATTTGGTTGCTGGGTAACTTTAAATATTAAAGTATACATATGTATTTTTATTTATGCATTAATGATATAATTTAATATAACGGACGCAAAAATTTCTGGCATCTGAAAATTGGTTGCTAGAACAATTTTAAATGTTAATACAAATTCCGTATTTGGTGCGTTTGAATGCTGAATTGTTCACATTAATTTCATCCAGTTTCTCTGCGAAGCGTTGAAACTTGTGCGCATGCGTGATCACGGACTATTGACAGGAAGGTTCGCCAAAACGCGGCGATTTTTTTCGTTGGCGAGAGTGGGGGTCCTAAAGTAGGAATCAACCGTAAAATAATATAGAATAAATCATAGTCCACTTTAAAACTTTGAAAGTCCACCCGTTCCCGGAATTTAAGAGATTTTTTATGTTCTCCACACAAAAAGCTTTCCGTAATTGTAACCCCTGTAGTGAAAAAAGTGTGAAATAAGGATCGTGATTGCCATGTGTGGCGATTTTGCCGAATAAGATGTTTTAAATTCTCAAAGTAAAAATAAAAGAATAATAATGATTTTTTTTTGTAATTTTATATTCGTAAGGTTATATTTTTTTTAATTATAATATCGTGTGCATGGGAAATCGGAGCAGGAATGAAATGTTTTATACGCAAAACAATAAGAATTGAAGATTTCCGAGGCTAATATGTTAAAATTTTTTAGTTTGGCGAAAAAATAAAATGGCTCAAATGCCGAGAAAGTGAGTTCTAGCGGTTTGCACAGTTTCCGGCTTGGCGAATTTACTGAGAGCTTAAGGAAACGGATTTTTGAAAACAAGTACAAAGGTTTTATTAGAATACAGCGTTAAATTTTAATGATCCCTGCGAAAATAATGCAGTTATTAAGGGATTTCAAGCGATCTATCTTCAGCATTCTCGCGATTTTGAGGAGGATTCTAACGCTTGGCGCTATTTATCGTAATTTAATCGTCTGCTATTTGGGTTATGAATACACCTGCGTATAAGTTTTTGAAATTTTCATTCAGTTGGAATTGTGCATTTTTCAGAGCAGCTTTTCTGCATCTAATGTATTACATCCAGAAAAAAGGATGTTAGAAATATCAATTTTAATTTTGTTTAATCACACTCATGAATAATGATACACTTTCCAACTTAATGAAAGAAGGAACGAAAATAGGGAAGACCCATGGATTATAACTCTTTTTATATATAGCACTTTAGTGCGGATTTAAAAATCTGAAAGTGTGTCAGATTTTCTATGATTCTAGCGCTTGGCGCAATTTAATGAGAGGGTATTTTTAAAAACAAGCGTAGGTTATCTTATAAATAAAAATGAAATTCTGTTTGTCAATTTGTTGATTTGGGTAGTATACAATTCCACAAAAATGGACCTGTCAGCCTGAAATTTTACACAGATATGTAAAATAATATAGAATAAATGATAGTCCACTTTAAAACTTTGAAACTCCACTTAAAAACGTTTTCCTCCTGAAGGGTTCCCTTAATTTCCGTTCCCGGAATTTAAGAGATTTTTTATGTTCTCCACGCAGAAAGCTTTACGTAATATTAACCCCTGTAGTGAAAAAAGTGTGTGAAATAAGCATCTTGGTTGCCATGTGTGGCGATTTTGCCGAATAAAATGTTTTAAATTCTTAAAGTAAAAATAAAAGAATAATAATGATTTTTTTTAGTTTATTTATTTTTTTTTAATTATAATATCGTGTGCGCATAAGAAATGAGAGCAGGAATGAAATGTTTTATACGCAAAACAATGAGGATCGAAGATATCCGAGACTAATATGTAATTTTTTTTAGTTTGGCGAAAAATAAAATGGCTGATAGGCCGATTTTTAGAGTGTGAGTTCTAGCGGTTTGCACAGTTTTAGGCTTTTTGGCTCAATTTACTGAGAGCTTAAGGGAATAGCATTTTTGAAAACAAGTGTATAGGTTTTCTTAGAATACAGCATTAAATTTTAACTATCCGTGCAGAAATAATGCAGTTATTAGGGCATTTCAAGCGATGTAGCTTCAGAATTCTCGCCAATTGAGTACATTGATTTAACTTGGGGGAAATCCGCCAAATTTCAGAAAATTGAAATCTTCGCATTTAGTACATCGAGGTAACGATGAATAAAACATGTTATAGTTGATAATTTAAAAAATGCGGCTGTATTAAGGGATTCCACTTTTCAAATAAATGCCTGGCGGTCGAACCATTTCACATTTTGATTGCTGCTAAGTCAATGCTTCGAATGATTCCCTGAAAAAACTCTTGCAAAATGGCGTATGCTGGCACTTTGGCGAGGCTTAGATTTGAAACTGGATTTTACTTGAGACTGGTATATACGTATAATAAGACTGGTTATAGATAAAAATGAATGTTGGTATGTGTGTAGGAGGTTGAAAAACTCCAGCACAGTTTCACCGATCACCATGAAATTTGGTTCACCTAAGTCTTTTATCATGGAGAAGGTTTTTATGCTATCCGTTTTCCTCTAACTTTTCACTAGGTGGCGCAGCAGAACGTCGAATTCTATTCCGTTTAGCCGTTTGCTATGCGAATATCGTCCAACAAATTTCGATGCAATTTGGTACACGCTAATATTCGAATACGGAAAATATTTTTCACTATCCATTTGCTGTAAGTTACCGCTAAATAGCGCTGCAACGCATCAACTTCTATACCGTTCGACTGATCGGCATAAAATTTTTTATACTTACACATTTGAGAACGAAGAATATATTCTAACTGCGTTACTTTTGATGTTACTCACCACTAGATGGCACTGCAATGCATTATTATTTTAACTCGCCACTAGATGACGCTGCAGCAGGCCAAATTTTTGACCATTCAAACCGTGGCTATGAAAATCAGTATACATAGCTATTTGAACAATGAGAATATTTTGGCGTTATCCATTTTGCTATAACTCGCCACTTGACGGCGCTCTAGCAAATCATTACTTTAATTAACCACTAGATGGCCCTGCAGTGTATCACTTCTTGACTGTGCGAATAATCGCTATGAAAATAGGGATACATAGATATTTGAACACGGGGAAGAGTTTGGCACGATCCATTTTCCTATAACTTGACACTAGATGTCGCGGCAACACATGAACTTCAAGACTATTCAGCCGTTCGTCATGAAAATTCGTATACATCGATATCTGAATGCGAAGAATATTTTTGCCGTATCCGTTTTGCTAAAACTCGCCACTAGAATGTGCTACGCCGCATCGCCTTCTGCACCGTAAAAACGATTGCCTTGAAATTCAGTATGCATGATTATTGAACACAATATAACGCGATATCCATTTTGCTATATCTCTTTATTACAATAAATAGTAATCACAACAAATATTAATATCAAAAAGTCCATTCATTCCCGTGCGAAGAACGGGTACTTCAGCTAGTAAATAAATAAAATAGCTGAAGTCAATAAAGAAACTCACCCTGAGTGACGCGAACTGCTTTTACGTTAAATGCATATTCAGATAGTTAACATTGTTTTTGACACATTGTTCTTATCCACCATAAAATAGAACTGAATGCTATTTGTTTAAAAAAAACTTGACTCATAAACGCAGCTTTAAATAAAAAATAAATAATGAAAAATATGTGTGTCTTTTCACAAATTCTTACAAACGGTTAATCCACGAGAGATAAGTTACATCCAGAATAAAAGTCTTGAGAGTATTTTTATTTTGCTAATGGTATAGGTATGCCTATTGTGCCACAAATTTTTATGCACTGAGTTTTGGACGTGGACTGTGTAGTCTGCGAAGCATTTATAGATCTTTAAAAGAGGATGCACAAAAATTCGTTTCATTTTGTTCAGAAAGCTGTTGTTTAAATTACCATTTAATGATAGTATTTAAATTGCGCATACTAATAGATATTTTCAGAGGCGTACTTAATTATTTCAATAAACTACTCTCTATTGGCGGTAATGGAATGAAATGCTTTTGTGCAGTGGCGCACACTAGGTTGGGGTCCAAGGGGTTCCGGACCCCTCCCGCAAGAGTTATCAATTTTCCTTCGTTAAACCGTCATGTAATTTTTTTACATTAAAATATGTTGGAACGTATTATCAAATTCTTATTTTCACTAATTAAGATGAATAAACACAGTAAAAGGGTGGGGGGGGGGTACTATAAGCAATCCGCATTTTTTCAGGTGGTTGGTGTCGCAGTTTTATGGGCTGGACCCCCTCCAAGAGAAAAATCGTGTGTGCGCCACTGCTTGTGTGCAATGTAATTTCTTGTACAGTGCAATAGTGTATGCATAAAAAAAGGTATTTGAGTTTAAATTTATTACATACTCGATGAATAGGCGTGATTCATGTTATAACTAAGTTCATGGCTTGTCTTCCTTTCCTTTTGACAGATTAGAAGAAGAACATAAAACATTGCTAGAAAAGAATAAAGACTTAAGCTCAAGTATTAAAGATGTTAAAGAAAGTTTTGAAGCTCAAATGTATGTATTCTGTGGCGATAAATGTTATTTATTTATTTTTCATTAAAAAACGAATAAATAAAATTGGAAATACTAAATTTTTGTTCTCAAACTTTTCAATATTTAGAGAGAAACTTGTAGTGGAAGCCAATAAACTGAGTTTGCAATTCTTGCTTGTCACTAACGATGTAAGTAAACAAATTAGGTTATTTTAAAGTTTTATAGAACATTAATGAAGTGTATTAAATATCTAACAAGGTTTTCGAAGAGCAATATCCGCTGTTTTCCACTGAGAAGCTATAAATCTCGTTGATTGGCATTGCAGAAAAATTACTATAAATTTTTGAAGGTCACAATTTCTTGAAATAGTTACCACTATATCTGTTATCCGCGCAAAGAAAATTAGACTATTGTCTGTATATTATTTGGAATTAAAAAATTTCGAGATTTCTATCCGTTTTTTGACCCCTCCCTCCCCCCCAAAAAAAGAAAGAAAAGAAAAGAAAGTATGTCTGTTATTCTGTTTTTCTCGTTTGTTTGTTCGCGCATCCCATAAAAAATGGCTAAAGCAAATTAAACGGAATTTGATGGCATGATACGACGGCATGATCGTTGGTCAGTTTAAACTAAAGAAGTCAAATTTTTCCAAAAGAAATTTTTAAACTGAGACTGCGAAATTTTTTCTAAACCCTGTAAATTTTTTCTCGTGCTTCACATAATGACGACTGAAGGAAATAACATGAAAGGTTTTACTAATGACAGGTGGCCGCTCCGCCTGAACTACAGGTGTGAAATTTTAGAAAATTATTAGACTTCGAGCTTTTGCTAAAATTTGTTCAAAATGAGTAAATTTTTGTTCGTTCATCACGTATAAACAATTGATGCAAATGAAAGGAAATTTAGCATCATGGTAGTGGGTCATTTAACTTAAACTACAGGCGTCAAAATATTTTTAAAATTTCCATAGATTTTGAATTTTGTGGAAATTGTGTAAATATTGATTCCCTCATCCCTAAAAACGCCTCGAGAGAATAAGAATGAAATTTGATTAAATGATTGGTAACAACCGAAAGAATAAATATCGAATTAAAATTAAAGAATAAATCAACATTTAAAAAAAGTAATAAGATTTTGAAGAGAAAATTTTGTCTGACCACCAGGTGAAGACGACTTGCAGAATGAAGTGAATTTTATTTCATGGTAAGTGGTTACTGAGTTTAAATTACAGGCTTTAAATTTTCTACAAGTTTGAAATCTATTTAAGGTATGACGCAATCTGTGACAGAAAATTTTCTCGCATCAAGAAAATAATATAATCAAATTAAACGTTGCAATGTTAAATATAGTCAGCTTGCTGTTGAAAAGCATTTTCTAAATATTTTCTTTCCAATTTGATATTTATTACCAGCATTTTCTTCTGTAACATTAAATGAAGACGTCAAAAGCTTATTCCACTGAAAGAAACGTTAATTTTGAAAAAACATTATTTACTTTATTAAAAGTTTGATTAATCTGTTAGCGATATACAGAAATTCATGCTAGTATGCTTTTATACTTTTGTCAGTATGCTAATTCTATCTTTTATACTCCGACAGTGCAAGCAAAAATTCACACTTTTTGAAAATCTGCATTACATATTAACTCGTCAGCGATCTGTACTTCTGCTAGTATTTTATATGTGTGCTTCTAATGTAAAGGATCTTTAATTACAATTTTGATAAAATGACCATGATTAATCATGATAAAATGACCTTAACCCCAATTAAATGACCTTAACCAATTAAATGACGACTTAACCCCAATCAAGAATTAAATTATTACAATACTGAAAATTTGATAAAGAGGCTGCAAACAAAGATCTATAAAATGATAAGCCATCTTTGGTATCTTAACTTGGTGCAAGTTGCATTTCCTTTTTTGATGACACTTGGGCAAAAAAAGTCAAAATAAGCCTGGCTGTAAAATTAATTGCATTTGAAAAAAAAAATGATGGCGATGAAGATGGAAGAGCAACAATGTTTCAACGAAGTGGATCATTTATTGAACAGAGAAGTTAATTTATTTCATCTCGAGTAATTTTTTAAGAGATTTAATTTTAATATACAATTTTTGAATACTGATCCCGATGCATGGTGTGAAAATCAGTATTATTGGAAAGAAAAAAAAAACTGAAAGCTTTTAAGGTTTTTAATGACTCAGATGAAAGGGGAGTAAAATTAATCCCAGGATTCAATTCCTGTTTAACTGGGGATGAAGAACAAAAGCAGTTTTTACTATAGGTAGTATCGAATGTAGAAAAACTTTTCCAGACTCTTCGAAAGAAACATTATCTAAGCCTTGCCACTTTAACAAAAAATTGTAAACAATAATAATTTATTTTCTTTATAATGTGCTTCCTCTTAGATACATAACTTTAATATTCAAATATATCTAAACGTTAGTCGTTCTCAATTTTATGCCTTCTTTGACCTTATTTTCTGTTAATTCTTTTACTTAAATTTCATTTTTTTTTTAAATTTCATATATATTTTTTTTAATTACAACCTTTATTTTGTACACAAAAAAGAAAGAAAAACGAAGAAAAACAAAAGGAGGAAAGACGAAATATAGTTTTTTGAACTTTCATAAAAAAAAGCCAACTTTTAGGATTCGGATCGTATCTAGTACTGAAAAAAGCATAGCTATATGCTTTTTTTAGGACTAGATATGATCTGAATGTTACCCTCTGAGCGTTTTGGAAATGGACAAATAATCTAAAGTTGTTTTCACGGTAAAATTTTCATGTAATTTTTAAATTATAAAAAAGAAATATTTTTTAAACAGGAAGATTTGCAATTATTTTTAAAAAAGGCCTCTAAATTACATACAAGCTTTAATATCAAACATATTTTATGACATCTCAGTATTACAAATGATTATTATTATAGATGTATTGCAGTGAAAACTGGAATAACGTGGACGGGATTTGACATCATAATCGCTTGGAGGGTTAAATCTGTAAGTTTTTACACAAAAGTGATGTGTGGCTCATTAAGGCGGGAAATTTTCTTCTGAAACGAGATGAACATCATGTTTCTAGACTCAATTTTATCCATTTTATGATGGAAAGACTCCTTTTTTGCGAAAAACGGCGATGTTTCTAAACTTTAACCTCAATGCAGCACGGGTTAATATTATGCAAATGAGCTGAAACTTTACCAATCTCATTTTTGAGCCTATTGGCAACTTTTTGGGGGGTGCCGCCTCAAAAATTCGAAAGTTGATTTCTTGTGACCACCCTACTGGCCAGTCTCATACGATTGGCAATGATGCATATGTTCGGCTCAGTTTATTTCTTGCAGGAAAAAAAAGTTTGTACGCCGTTCTATACCCTATTAGGATGAATAGGACTAAATAGCAAATGGACAATAGAGTTCCGAACGTCTTTTTTCCTTTTGATGGTTCGCTATCTAAACAAGGTGCTCGGACAAATTATGGGTAGGCGTGCGTTTGTTGTAGCCGTGGTTGCTATTCTTCAGGTGTGAAAGTTTAAGAAGAACAAGATAAAGGGTCACTGTGTATATTTCTGTATAACCCCCTCCTCCTCTTGTTACAACTTTCTAAGAACTTGTATTTTCACAGGTCCCAATTTTTTCTTTTATTAAGCTGCGATTCTAATTTTTTTAAACAGCAATTTTAATACAAATTTATATAGATTTGATTCCGTTTTTAGCGATTTGAACTGATTAAGCGGCTAATTTTATGAACTAGTGATTATATTAAACGACGAGTACTGTATACGATTTATTTAGTAAACTTTTCAAAACTTCAATATTTGCTATGGATATTTAATTAATTTCAAATTGCCTCACGTATTTTGTTTTTAATTTTCCAGGCTGAAATAATAGAAACGGAATGTTCCCAACTGTTGGCTGAAATTGATAAAATTAAAGGAGAAAGTAAGTTCATTAAGGTATTTTCCCCCCAAAAGATACTCAAAAATATGTTCTATCTTTAGTTGCATTCTCTGTTCTCTGAAAACATGCTTTTGGATGGCATAAAATGTTTTTTAAAAGTAATTTTTATCAACGCGTTGAATATAATGTATACTTTTAGCATTTTGTTGAAGATTGGTGACTATAAACGATAAATAAAAAATAGAAATAGTCACATCATGTGACTTTGGGGTGATACAGCCAACTCCTAATCATTGAGAATTTTATTAATCATAACCTGGCAAAGTAACTGACGGATTTATATGCAAGAAGCAAAAATTTTGGCTGTTTCTTGCATAGACTGTTAATTCTAATCTGAATTAAAGAGCAGAATAACATATTGCGTACCAAATATTAACAACAGCACTCTAATGGCGGTGAAAGAAAGAAGTGTCTTAGTGAGATTATTTTTGAGTTTTCGTTATATAGTTGTACATGTTGAACAATAAAGACAGTTGTACTGAAAAATGTTGCCTTATCGATGTGCTTCACATAATTAATTTTTCATGTTATACTATCCATCCATCAACAATAATTTTGGGCTAATTTAAACAAAATAGTTCTAATTATTATTAAAGTTATAAAAAATTTGCTATTTATTATCTTATTAATTAGCACAACCGATGCGATTACCATGCATTTTAGAGTTAGTGACGTTTTTCTTTTTCTGCATTTTACGTTGTAGGACATATTAATAAAAACACATGAAAAATATCTTCAATTTTATAACCACTTTGGAAGATTTTTTAAACATTATTGTTAAAACCATAAAAACAAATACAATACATGTTCTTCAATAAAATTTGTTTGATTCAAAAGTTCTTAAAGTCTTGTATCGGATTCAATGTTAAAAATACTTATCGTTTAGTCGAAAAATTTGACCCCTCTTTTAATTTAAATCCGACGTTTAACCAAAGAATATATAAATTATTGTACCTTGTGGGTCAAAATCATCTGTATTTTTTTAATTAATATCCGGTCTCGGTAGTTTGCGAAAGTGGCTGAAACAATAAATTCAGAATAAAGGTGTTACCTATATGGATATTTTAAATAATGAGATTGCAAATTTCCTTCCGAATTTTAGAAAGGAATATTCGTTTGGGATTGAAATATTGACAAATTTCTTAATGAACTTCCATATATAAAATGTTAAATAGACTCTGAAAAGAATGAAGAAACTGTTAAACACCTTGACGATCAAGGCATGATTGACTCTACAACGTCTTCCAGAATATATATTTCTTTACTTCAAGGGCGGTCACTTGACCATCAGACATTTGCCACTAGTAAGGCCCGAAGTATTGACGGGAGCACCTAGTAGCCGGCCAGCGTCATGAATGAACGAACAACAAATTAACACCCAAGCTCAAGCCGGAAATCAAACGCGGTCCCAAGGTGTGACAGAATGATTCGTTAGCCACTACACTTCATAAACGGCGACTTCCAAAGTATGCATTAAGGGGACAAGGGACGTTAATATTAAAAATTTTCAATTTTGAATTTTTACTTGTAATCATATGTAAAGTTGTTTAAAAGAAAATCCCAGTTGTTTAACATAATAGTTTGCATCTATATTGAAATTAAAAATTAAAAAAATATTTTTTTTAATGAAAAATTGATATTTTTTTAAAAAATATGCGTTCTATTTTTTTATTTAAAATATCCCATGCGCACTCCAAATTAATTAAAAGCTATATATTTTAAATATAAACTTGCAATATATGTATGACCATATCTGAGCATTCATTTTTATGTGTGACAAGGGTGAGCTTTAAAAAAATTAAATTCATGTGAGATCTAGCTTTTTTTTCCAAATTTCTATCGTTACATTTAAATTACATTTAAATTCCTGTATCTCTAGTAACTAACTTTTTTTGAAAATTTAATGCACAACTATGTTCATACATGTATTACAAGCGTACTCTTGAAAAATTACAGCTTTTTATTTATTTGGAATGCGCATGGGATATTTTGAATAAAATATTAAATGCGCATTTTTTTCTCAAAGACATTAATATATATATATATTTAAAGATTTAATTTTTTATTTTTAGTATTAATTTAAATGTAAACCTTTGTTTTGAACAAATTTAAGTATGATTTGAGATTAAAAATTAAGAAATGACAGTTTTCAATTTTAAAGTCCCTTGTCCCCTTAAAATGCAACCTTCCTCAGTAAACGAAATCATGTATACTTAAAATAGAGAAGTGCGTTGAAAAAAGGCAGAAATATTTTATGAGCAAAAACAAAGGTCTGTAACCAGGGACGTAGCCAGGAGGGGGGGGGATATCGGGATATATCCCCCCCCCCGAAATTTTTGGATTAGTGATGAAATTCCGTCCCCCCCCCCCCGAAAAATTTTCCTGGCTACGCGCCTGTCTGTAACGTCTAAATGTGTATTACGCATTTTCGCTTTGGATGCATATAATCTGAATTTACTTTATGATTTTGTTATCTTCTAATACATTTCATTTAGATAACAGTATTTTCTGAGGTTGTAGGTATGATTCAGAGTAAAGTTATTGTCAGCTACCTGTCGAATGATTAGAACTCTTCTGTAATCCTTTGATCTTTCTGAATTAACGAGCGTCCACTGTTGTTTGTGTTTGTGATTTTTTTTTTTTTTTTAAATGGGAGGATACTTGCTGCCGCATGCCTTTGAAACTAGTAAGGATCAAACTACTGGCGATTTCATTATGGGGGTACCCAATGCAGTGGCAGCCCGTGGTCAAAAATGTTAGTGCAGCCGGAAACATGACCCCCCCCCCTTCCTCCGGACAGGAATGGAAAATCTTTGTTACTGAATTGGAAAGCTGGCGGATTAACCCTCACCCAGGATTAAAAATAAATAAAAAAAAGAAATTACATAAAAAATGTAAGAGATCCTATTTTACTTCCATAAAATGGACATAAATTTCAACCAGCTACTTCTATCCTCAGAATTGTAATAATCCGTGTCTGATTCAAAGTTTTTTCAGAATTTTCGTTTGTAATGATATCTTGAGAAGAAAATAAGAAAAAAAAAAGAAGAAAACTTACTTATTTTTTATAAGTCAAATCAATCCTCCTTTCTTTTAAACTTGCGAATCAGTCAGTGATGTCCTCATAAAAAGGCGTTGTTTTAATTCAGATATCATTAATTTTAAAAGCTCTTTAAAATTCCCCATGTTTAAAGAATTTTCTCGCTCGCCATGTCCTCGCCTTGCTTACTTAAAAAGAATATTGCTTTGATGGGTAATTGCTTGAAGCGTCTATTCAGGATTACCTTCTTGATAAATTCAGCAATATAAAGTCGAGAGTTTTGCTTTAATTCGTCAGCAATTTAGCTCCCACTTCTTATCAACGCCTTAAATTTTAAAGAATTTTTTAAATGTTCGATAGCGCTTTCATGTGTTTTACATGCTCGTGTGATGGTGGTTAATCCATCATATCCAGTACCATTCCAAACGCTCTTTTTTATCTCAACGATTAAACACGGCCAACAAAACATTTTTTTGTAAATATAAACTGCCACATAGCTACGAGAATAGTGCATATCATGATGAATGGAAGCTACGAGTATGCTGAGACCTTTTTTCTTATGAATGGACAATTTTGGTGTCGGTCTATTTTCTTTTAGTGGCTGCCATGGTTGTCTTTTAGTGGTTTTTTTAAAACATGCATCACTACTTGCTCTTTAGTTTTTTCGCCCCCTGCAAACGTTCTGCGGGGTGCGCGCGCTGAAGAAAACGCTGGGCTAGAACATATATTCTCTCTGTCTTATTCTCTCCCTCACTTTTCGTCCGAGCCAATCAGTTAGTCGAATTCACAAGTGCAGCCGTAGTCAGAAAAACTCTTTTCAGCTGAGTCTTAGCTACATACCTCCTATGCTATCCTATGCCGGAGAGACTGCTTACATAGTCGTTACCTTGGTAACGGTGCTGCTAATTTCTTTATCAGCTATGAGGGCTGTACCAACGACTTTCGCAGTTGAATTGCGGGAAGATTAATGGGCTTTTTTTCTGAATGAGCGATCCGACAGTTACTACAATACGTTTTTTTTTTTTTTTTTTTTTTTTTTTTGATTTAAAAAAAATTTACCATAGGAATTCCATAATTCTAATCTGAATTTAAGAAAATTTATAGAATAATTTTTTTAAAACTATGTGCTGATAATTTCAAGTGCAGCCTGTCAGTACTTGCTGTATCCCACGAGCCGCCACTGATCCAATGGGCGGCCAGCCGTACCTCCTATGAAGGGACGGACAATTTGACACCCAAGCTCAACCCGGGAATCGAACACCGACCCAAGGTGTGGTGGAATGGCCACTACAGCACCTAGACGAGGTGTCTATGAAATAAAAGTTAACCCAAAGAGCGAAAAAAACGATACACCTCGGATCTGTTTCCATGGAAACTGACCGGTATTTCTGCGAAAGTGCTCTTTACGTAGTCCATTTTCTGAGAATCCTCTCCTCGCTTCCTATCTTTTCCGAGAATTTCCCCATCTCGCTTACTGTTATATTCCGCTCCGGTCTTGTGATCGAAAAATGCTCCTAAAGGAGAAGCTCACTTTTGAAAACTGGCTCACTTTCCGCTCCGACTGATCGAATTTCGCTCGTTTGGTTTAAGCGTGTAGACTATCTGATCCTCAACACAATATTTAAACTACTATAGTAAGCGGGTTGAATCAGGCAATTTTGTCGAGATAAATGCAGATAATTGTATGAGTTTAGTCGCCAGTATAAATTGCCAAACCAAAATCTGCTCAGAGCCTAGGCTAAGCATTTCCTCCAGCATCTGGTAGAAAACATTGATTTTCTTATATACCCAAAAAGGTGGTAACGGGCTTTAATTTTTTATCTATTAGAGATAAGTGGGCACTGTAAATTGAAAAAGGTTTAAAATAAGGTCGGAAATAAAAATCCGTTAAGAAAAAATTCCTCTCCTTCATTTACAAAAAGTTACACTTATTTAATTTGTATACGATCCCCGGGCCTCGTACAAGGCAATTCCCAATTAGTAGAATGTGCCCCATAATACACTCATGAGGTGACATTAAAAAATTGAGAATTATACCTTAAAAAGTGCCAGAGATATGAAGATAAGTGTAACGCTGGGCTCTCGCCCCATGGCTCTCGAAGGAAAAAAATCATGTCGAATTTTCGAATTTCAGGGGTCGTGCAGAAATTGCGAAAGAAAATCTGTTTCTCCACTCTAGCAAGAAACTTTTACATTCAAAATCATGTATAGTCCCAGATCATTAAAGATATCTCTGGGTGAAAGGCTCAAAGTATGGTGAAAGGCTCAAATTTGGTACATCACCTCATGAGTGTATGGGGCACATTGTACTAATTGGAAATGTTTTCGTACGGGGGTCGTATCCAAATTTAAAAGGTGTAACCAGGCCCGGACTGGCTCTCTTGGGGGCCCTCGGCTAGAGATTTAAAAGGGGGCCTCTTCATGATCCGATTTGCCGATTTGGGAGCCTTGGGCAAAAGCTTCATTGCCCCCCCCCCCTCTCTTTCGAAAACTTTTTCAAAATTTACAAATTTTTAAAGAACAATTTGGGGGCTCGGGCGCTTGCCCCGAATGCCCTCCCAGAAATCAGGCCCTGCCTCTTACTGAGGAATTTAGAGGGAATAAAATATTAGAATATGTAATATTTGAAAATTAGGCTTACGCCCCTAAAAATCACATTTAACTATTTTAGAGATTTGGGAGGGGCCCTGACTTTTCGGGGGCCCCCTTGCGTCAAAGGAGTTTCTGAGACCCTCCACTGCGTAAGATTGCTGGAAAATAAATAATCAAATTAGTCTTATTTAAAGTTGTATATCCACTTTTGAATGTCTCACCGGGCCCCCTTGGGCCGGGGGCCCTCGGCGATCGCCGACCAGCCGACCTGGCCAGTCCGGGCCTGGGTGTAACTTATTGTAAATGGATGAGAGGAATTTTTCTTAACGGAGTCTTATTTTGAACATTTTTATCAATTTACACTGACCACTTATCTTTAATAGATAAAGTTCATTACCATCTTTTTGGGACATCCTGTATAGTTTCCTTAAATTTCAAATATTTGATATTAATCATATCTTTGTATGAAGATTTTTCATCAAGAGAAAAGTTCAAGATAATGATCATAGAGACTTGACCATAATAAAAAGGTTACATTTCCAGTCATGTGGAAACTTTTATCTACCTAACAGAACGCATATGTTTTTCGTAACACATGCAAAACGCGACTTGCTCTGCTCTTTGATTGCTGTAAACAAAGCTGAGTGTGAAATCCTTTGCCCCCTCGGTAATAAATATTAATCATTTAAATATTTTCAAAAAACAATACAAGAAAACAGTGGCGTAGTGGAGGGGAGGGGTCTAACCCCCCTATCCCCCCCCTTATTGGCTACGCCACTGCAAACAAATAAAAAATTCTTCATACCTTTATAACTCAAAAAGGTAATGTTCATTATTTTAAAAATTATTGTTCTAATTCAGAAATTATGTTTAGTTGCAGAAAAGGAAAAGATCCTTGACAAAATAAAATATGAATTCGAGGAATTTGACTTTTATGGGCTGCTAGATGATCCAGATGAACTTACTCTGCCCATGGAAGATAGACAGATGATCACGTATGTAATAATTTTAATGACTTTTCTAATGTACGTCAATATTTAGAATACTAGTATTTTTACTCCTTCGTACGAGGTAAAGCAAGTATTACAATAGCGAAATATTTTGACATTAAGATTTTGACGGAAAAATCAATTTTGAACACTCCTAAACCAACTTTGACAAGTTTCTGCGGGGCATCTCAATGTACATATGAATTTAGCAACGTACTTATGCTCATGCAATCCATTTTGACTGACTGGAAATCCATTTTTGTCCTAGTTTTTCAGTGACATCTGTAACGTACGTATATATCTCGCACAACTCGAAAACTGTTAGCCGTAAAATGTTAAAACTTTTTAGTTAGGGCTGTTGTGACATCCTAGTTGTTTACCTCCCTTTCTGATTACAATCGACTGAGTAGTTTATTAGCAGGGTCACCCAAAAGACATTCACTGCATTAAATAATAATAATAGGACAATAGATGCATTAAAAGTTACCTAGCACTTGGATTGCCCCTCCTCTAGAAGTATCGTTTGAATACATTGGTGCCAGGACAGATTTTAAGTGCATCAGCTCCTTTTAGCTTACACGGTTCCACAGCAGTTCAGCCGAGAGAAGTTTTCACCGTCCCAAGAACTGCCTAAACCGGTACTGTTTCACGTTCCGTGTTATTATGGGAACGGAGCTAGGGGACTAGGTCACTGCAGGACGCGAGACTTTGGGTAAGGCACAAACACTGATTGACTTTCAACCCATATCACACCTTCTCGTATGTTCAATCTTCAATGCAGTCAACTATTTCCATCAACTTGCGCAACTATTTCATTCAGCTGGTTTGACTAGAAAAGGGAATGAGTGAATCCGTGATGTCACTCAGCCTTTCCATTTGCTTGCTTGTGATTGTCGCAAAAGTTTGTTACGAACTTTCGGGGCGACCAGCTGTTTTGCTGTTTAAAATAGTTCAAAATTCGTATTCTACGAGTCAAATAGTTAAATTTTGCTTTTCGTTGCATCATCAAAATCGGTCAACTAGAACGGAAGATACGGAGGTTTCGGTTTCCCCTTTGTATGCAGTTTCTAGAAATCTCGTCCCGTGGTCCTAGGAAATATTGGTTCTAGGCCTTCGGTAACTTCACTTTTGGGGATTTATTTTTGTCGCCAAATTTGGCGGTAATTTGCCAAAAGGCGCCAAGCTTGGCGGCTTACTACCGCTTTATTTTGGTCGTTTGGCGCGATTTTTCCAATGGAGGCTGTAAAAAGAATTCCAATGGTATTTTTCCAATGGAGGCATGGTTTTTCTGCATTACCATGCATAATAGCCTAATATTTCTCTCTATGACGTAATCAAAATTCCCGCTTTATGTGAAATCTTCGAAGATTCTTCTGGAAGCTCCTTGTAGCTTCTACCTCTGCTATAAATGCAATCGCGCTGCCCCGATTGAGTTAGTATTGCTGTAGCCTGAGAGCGAAGCAGATGCCGTTCTGCCAAAGCGTAAGGCTGTATATTGATGCTATAGAAGCGGTGTTTCCGCTTGATTTTCGAAGCTGATTTTTAAGTGCTGTGTGTAAATTCTTCATTGCCGTGTCTTAAGGAATTGTGTACGATATCCCTTGCATATTTCCACTGAATTTTGTCTGTGGAAGTATTTTATTTTGTGTGAGAATTACAGGGTTTGTGAGAGTTTCGGTACTGAGTGCACTGTTATAAACGAGCTACTGGCCATTAGTGCCTGTGAATTTTGTACAGCTGATTGTTCGACTAAGTTCTAGAAGCAATAAAGTTGTGTTCCATCCTGACAAGTGGCCTCTTTACTAGAACTTGCTGCAACAAATGGGCTTTAGAACGACGAACCCAGGAAACTAGCAGAGTATTCTGCAACATGTTGAAGAAGTCGAACAAAATGCCCGATTTTTCCCAGGCCGGCTAGGAAAAGTTGCGGATGCTAACATACATATTGCACAAGGCTTTTCATCAAACTGTTGTGGAAAACAGTCGGACGAAAGTGTTGTCTGAGTAGGGAAAAATTGACCATTTCGTGCGACTCGTTCAACTTTTGCGATAGACCACTTACAACAGGCAAGCAAATGGTGAGGCTGCCGTGACATCACGGATTCACGCATTCCCTTTTCTAGCCATACCTAGAGCCCCTGGAATAACGTGGGCCAGCTCACCTGCGGCCATCTTGGAACCACGGATTCGGCTGGACGACGTATTTGGCGCACTCCTCGCTGCGTTGGCACGTTTACGATATCCAGTCATTTCACTCATAATTTAAGTTGTTCAAGCTAGATTTCGAAACGGAAAAACCTGCGACTTGAGCAAGAATTTTTAGTTTAGCGGACACCGATAAAAAATAACATACAGGATAAAATTAATATTTGAAAAAATGCAATGTTAGCATTTATTGAAATTAAAAAAAAAAAATCTGTCATAAAATAACATTAGTCAAAAATATTTTTTTAAAGAAATTATTTATGAATCCCAGTAACATTTTAAATAGATGAAAAAAACCAGTACTTTACAATAGAAAAAACTTAAATCCTAAATTTTAGACCTTAACTATTGTATGTAAATTGTACACAATAGAAAAAAATTTGTCTTTTGAAGCAAAAACAATCAAATCATTAGAACAACTGATACAACTATTATTATATTTCAAAGGGCTAGTATATGGACTGACTTTTTTTATTTTTATTATGCTATGTTATAAAAAGGCATTTTGCTACTTAATTGTTAAATTTGAAAAGATCTTGTTTAATATTTTACAAATGTTTATTTAGGCCTTTAGTATATTTATCAAATTCACAAATATTAAATACTTTCAAATTCAAATTCTTATTTAATCTATATGGCTCTGATAGATATAAACAGGCTCCTGAAATCTACTTCTTACACATGAGGTGTTATACGAATTTTTTTCTTTTGGAAATTCACCGTTCTGAAATATTTTCTACATATGTACATATTTGTTATTGTTCTTTTTAGGTAAATAACTAAAAATGTTATGAAGTAAATACTTGATCTGCATTCTGTACAATTTGAAATTTATACTTAACTATCAAAATGTAAAAGAAAAATAAGGGGGGTGGGGTTGCAGAAAATGTTTCTACTCCCAAACCCTTGATATTTGAATATTTGAGAAAAGGGAGTCTGAATAATGGGAAAATGATGACTGCTGAAACAGAATAACATACACAAATGAATAAACATAATGATTTTTTAAAACTTTTATTCATTCAAAACATACAATTACAAAAATTCATCAAATAATAAAAACGATTATATAATATATTAAAGTTATAAGAAAAGAGTAATAAATATAGCAATAAGAAAAACTTCTCCTGTAGAACTACTACAAATCAAAATTTAGTTACTTACCTGTGCAAATAAAAATAAGTCATTTTTAAAGCTGTAGGAAAATGTTACTTTTTTGATAATGACATATTTTGTACAAAAAGAAAGACACTAAAGTGGTATTGAAAAGATTTAAAATTTTAATAATTAAGTGTGAAGGTCCCGGGTCGGGTCCCATTGCGCGGCTGTCGATCGAACGGTCTGGAGTTTTGGTAGGTTTTCTCCAGATGTAACGAGAATACGTGTTGGAACCCCTTAGAAAGTCCTCCTGCCAAGGCATCCCCCATCCTTGGCAGATCATCCTTGTGTAGTGTTGCCTTAAACACAAAATCAAATAAAATCAACATGTTCAGGAGACGTACAATTTCGTTTGCCATTGTAAATGTTTCCTGCTTCCGAAAAAATGTGCTAACTGTAAGCAGTGCTCACTCAACACATGTAGTAACATACTTTACACATGCAGTAACATACTTTACACATGTTAATATTTCACACAGTTTTAAAAGTAATGTTTGTTTTATTTACTTATTTGGCGAAATAGTCATTAAAAAGCGCATAATTAATTATATTTTCAAATGAATTTATGTTAGATTAAGACAATTACATATTCTTTAAGATAAAACCATTAAACTATAATAAATTTTATCTACAAGGCCTTATTAATGTTTCAATATAATTGATAAGTAAGATCTTGACTTTTATAAAATGAAAAACAGCACTTTTTTTTAACAAAAATAAAAGCAGTATAAAAATTATATCGTTATCTAATTAATACAATTTGATGATTTACTATCATTCATGATCTATGAACATAACCTTTTAAAGTTCCGTAGTTTTGTTTACAAATAAACCACACACCGGAACTCAGTTTGGCGACATTTAGAATATCGCCAATATCCAAACATCGTACTATAAACATATACTTTAAACGTTATTAGAAGCTTCCAAAGACTAAATTACAACATTATACGATTATTTAGAACCTGAACTTTATACTACATATCACAAATTCAAGCAAATAAATATTTTTAATAGAATTACTTACACTGCAAAGTCGAGCTTCTGGACCCGGGTTCAATTGTTCACGTCTACAGTTCACCATCAGGGTTGCCAGATCAAAATTCTTGAAAATAGCCAAATGGCTTCTTAAAATTAGCCAAAAATAGCCACTTTGATTGCAGCGCTATCTTTTGGATTTTCGAGAAAACTTTTAAAAAGTATAGAGTATAGCATAGATGGGATTCACAAGCGTATTTTTGTGATTAAATTAATAACAATAATAATAGTTGAAAGATTAGTAGATCGCAAAAATAAAGAGTTATTACTTAGAAATTTTGCGGAATGATAAATCGAATTGAATGCATTGGTTAGGAAACACTTTCCAACGTTTGAGAGGGCGCAAGCGATTACTATTTGGGGAAAAAAATCTTACACACAAGCATAAATGCTTTGTTGCGGAAATGTCGGTAGATTCATCAATATATAAAGAAAACTTAGCCTCTCTTAACTCTTGAATCATCTCTTGGAATAACGATAGGCTTGTGACATTCTTAATGAGGCATGCACACTTTGTTTGGAGTTTCAGATCCTTTAGAGCACTACCTTTTGAATACTTTTTTCACTATTTCACCTAGGTGATCAACGGATTTAATACTGCAGTGGCACTCAATAGCTACACTAAATTTTATATCAAAATTCTTTCAATGATTTATTTACAGCTGATTTTTTTTTTATAAATAGTGAACAGTGCAATTAATTTAGTGGATTTCAAGTCTTTCTCTTTATTCTTATGTTTGGCTAATTTTTTGTGAGTCACTAAATTATGCTTTTTAAGCTGGGATATTGAGCAAAGACACAACTTGCAAAAACACTCATTATATGCTAGCGTTTAATAACTGTAACTTAATAATTACTCAAGCTTACCGAAACCACAGCAACATATTCAATGCTTAGTACAACCGCACAACAAGGGCCGACCGAGTTGTATGGTGGGTAAAGCACCGTACTCCGGTTTCGGGTTCAACTCCCGGCGGTCGGGGTTCGATCCCTCCGGCCTGTTGTGGCTAAAGTCTTCAAGGCAGAGGCCGGCCATTAGAAAAAAAAAAAAAAAAAAACGCACGACGAATAAATGCGCCCTAGTCAGCTCAGCTACTCCGTAAAGCCCTCTTTCGCTAAGAATCAAAATCGAACAAAAAAACCCGTCGAAACTCGAACTAAAACCAAAACAAAGCCACCCCATTTGTTCGGAAAGAGGACAAAATGCCGGGTGATAGACACTGCTACGAATTGTGACGTCCCCCGCAGACTAGACAAGAAACAAGTAGCTATACATATATATATATATATATATATATATATTGTTTGTTTGTTTTCATATTCGCCAACAATTACAGAATTAAGCCATAATTAGCTAAAAGACGAGTGGCTAAAATTTTGTTTTCTTTTTAGCCAGCAGCCTCAGAATTTAGCCATAATTAGCCAAAAAACGAGTGGCTAAACAAAAATTTTTCTTTTTAGCCAGCAGCTTCTGAAATTAGCCAAAATGGCTAAAATTAGCCACATCTGGCAACCCTGTTCACCATCCACTTTTGTCTTCGTTCCATATCTCTGTGAAATCTAAACATTTTTTTCCTGCTTCCTGGACGATTAGAACAATTCATAGCTGAACAACCCCCCATAATCAATTTTATTCAAATTTATAATATATAAACAACCGTTGAGAAGTTAAAAAAAAATGTTGGTAATACACGTAGCATATACGAGATTGGAACCTCGAGCTAACCCTGTGGAACCAGAATGGCGAGTGCGCGAGCTCTCCTTTTTAGGATCCCTAGCCATACCGGTAGTTAAACGTAGGAGAAGGAGGGATATGGGCGTAAAGTCAATCATTGTTTTGTTTGGGCCTTACCCAAAGCCTCGCGTTCCGCAGTGACCTACTTCCCAAGCTCCTTTCCCATAAAAACACGGAAAGTGAAATGGCGCCGGTTTAGCCAGTGCTTGGGACGATGAAAACCTCTCTCGACTAGGGATGGACGCGAGACGAAAAACAGGAGTCTCACGTCTCGCAAAATAGCCTAAAAGCTTTGTCTCGTCTCGCAAAAATCCCTATATCGTAATGTTAAAAATGTGTGTCTCGTCTCGCAAAAAAGCTGTTAATCTATGTCTCGTCTCGCAAAAAAGTTGTCTCGCGTCCATCCCTACTCTCGACTGGACTGCTGTGGAATCGTGTTAGCTAAAGAGAGCTAGTGCATGTAAAATCTGTCTTGTCTCCAATCTCTTCAAACGATACCTCTAGAGGAGGGGCAATCCAAGTGCTAGATCTTTCACCTGGAATTGGTTCAAAATTAGGAGACTTCTCATAGGGGCAATGTTGGTCTGCCTTAGGCGCTGCCATAATGAAATGACCAACATCTGCCGCCCTCGTAGTGGCCAGGCCTACATACAGTAGGCCACTGACCCGGCCACCACTAACTGTTTAAGAGGAAAACTATTTATTGCTGACAGTGCTGTAAAACTGTCCTTCCAGGAATTCATCGGCTCTCGTCCGCCAGGCTTTTATAACACCTGCCTCTTAAATGACAAGTGCATAGACAATATGAGTGCATACTTTGATGAATAAAACAATTTCTTCTAATTTGGAAGCTGTCAACCAAGTTTGTCTTTTTTTTTTTTTTTTTTTTTTTTTTTTCTACACATTTTATTCTTTACGACCTGATATGGGGCTCAAATCTTATTTTGACTCCAGAATTTTTATTTTTTTTTTATTATTTAGCCAAACATTAAGTGACCATTTATTTTTTCCTTCAAAGCGGAACATCTACTACTTTTTTGGCAAAAGTGTATTTATTTTCTTCCTCAAAACGGGACATCTACTAATTTTAAGGTGATAGTGTAGGAAACTGAATTTACAGGTCCGGGTATCTTTTAGTTGTTCAGAAAACGCGCAAAAAAAAAGCTTGTGGTAATGTTAATATCAAAGTAAAATGAAAAAAAAAAAAAAAAAAAAAAACCCAAAAACCCTTTGCTAAAACACATATATACTATAAAAAATATTGCAAGACGTACGTTTCGGTTGGTACAAATGGAAGGACCTCCTACGACTTCAAAAACACTATCCGACACAAGGCAAGAAGGTAGGAAAGTGAGAAATGTAAACAAAAGGACACACAGAAAAACAGAAGCTGTCATTCGGAAGGAAAGAAGTTCTTAGAAAACCATAGTGAAAGGAGGAATAAGCAAAAGAGGAACATGACTTTTAAAAAAGAAATAAAAATTAAATAATTCAAATAGCTGACGAAAAAAGAACATTAAAAGAACAAACACAAAAACAATACATCCCCCGGCGTTTTCTTTCCCTCTCGGGAGGGGAGGGAGGGAGGTCATGTTTTTTTTTTTTTTTTTTTTTTTTTTTTTTAACAGACACTGCCGTTGGATGATTTTAGACTTTTAGCGGCCTTTATTGAATTCATTGTTCTCTTTCTAAAAACGGGATATTACGGTGTCCCGAAGCTGTGCTTGGGGATAATGGGACAAGCCACCTAAAAACGGGACTGTCCCGTTTAAAACGGAACGTATGGCCACCTTAGCCATACATCAACATTAATCTTTATATACAAAGGAAGATATCCTGACTGTGACTGATGATCACCGCACAGCCAAATCTAACGGAGATACAGACATGAAATTTTAGGAGCTTATAGCTTTTGTGCCCAAGGCGTCATTTAAGAAGCGATTTTTAAAAACTCGAACCCATGCGGGGGGGAGGGGGTGGCCCAAAACGTTCTTTTCACATTTCCCTTCATATCTCAGGGGGGGGGGAAGAGATAGCGATAAAATTCTTGCTTTAAAATATGTACAGAAATACCTAAAAATGAATTTCAGGGTTTTTCAAACTTCTCACCCAAACAGGGATAAGAGGCCCAAAACGTTCTTTAACGTTCTTTTCACATTTATCTTCATATCTCAGGGGGAAAAAGACATAGCCGTAAAATTCTTGCTTTAAAATGTAACTAACATCAATACCTAAAAGTCATTTTCGGGGTTTTCAAAATTCGGATCCAAACAGGGGTAAGGGGCCTAAAAGCTCTTTTCACGTTTCTTTCATATCTCAGAGGGAAAAAAATAGACAGTCATAAAATTTCTGCTTTAAAATGTAACTAAGAGCAATACCTAAAAGTCATTTTCAGTTTTTTTTTAGAATTCGCACCCCAACGGGGTAAGGAGCCCAAAACGTTCTTTTCAAATTCCCCTTCATATGTCCGAGGGATACAGAGATAGGCGTAAATTTCATGTTTAAAAATTTAACTAAAAGCAATATCTAAAAATCAGAAGCGTAGCGTGCCTTGGCGGGGCCCCGTATAAAAATTTGTTTGGGGGCCCTTAGGAAGGGTAAAAATTTCTCTCAAAAGAAATAAAAAATGTTTGCAAAAATTAAAAGAAATATTTATTCATCATACTTATCTATCTGTCACTTTTTCCAAAATTTTTACAAACAATTCAAATTAAATATACACTCTCCTTGCCCTTTTTTTGGCAAACTGATTTATTAAATCATTTATAGCTGATGATGACTTTAGTTTTTCTAAAGTTTCTGCCTCTGTGGACAATAGTGACAGTTCTGACAGGCGTTCCTGTCCCATCGAAGTTCTTAGGTAATTTTTTATCAGTTCTAATTTTGAAAAACTTCTTTCAGCAGTTGCGGTTGTAACTGGAAGGGTCAAGAATAAAAAGCATGCTGTTATTACCTCAGGAAAACTGGATGCAATACTATTGAATTTTATCAGCAATAATTTTCCGGAAGCGTTTAATATCTCTTCGTTTGAAGAAGACCGGAGTTTCTCCGGTTATAATATTTCGAACATACTACTCACGTCGCAAAGGCTCTGAAATCTCTGTTTAGTTTGATAAATTAATATATCTAAACAGCAATATAACCATTGATTTTGAAATAGGATTCCGGGTCTGAATTTCTCTCATCTTGTGATAACTCATAAAAAAAAAAAACGCTTTTGTTTTTAATAACAGTTGTTACCCTCCACTCTTTTGCTAAATCTTTGACTCATTTAGCCAACTATTTAATTAATTTTGATTTTTTAATTCGTACAGTCTATTCAAAAGATTACTTAATAAAATACTAGTTTTCCGTAAGTCATTATTTTCAAGCTGTAGAGCTTTAGAAACAGGATTAATGATTTCAAATAGTGAAGGAAAAAATGTGACAAGCACTAAGAAATCATCTCTCTAAAATGTTAATTATATTTTTACTTTCTTCACGTTCATCTTTTTTTTTTTTTTGAAATTAAATTTAGTTGGTACAAAGTTTTCATGAATAATAAATAATTTTTCTTTACCGCTAATAAAGCGTCGTTCCTTGAAGACCATCTGGTAGGACAAATCTTTTTAAGGGTAATTAAAAATATTTTTCAGATGAATCGTCACATAATATTGTAGGGATAACATGTAGGGTGTTGCCAACTTTTGAGCGCACACTTTACGCGGGAAAAAAAGAAATTGCTTTTTTTGACTTTTTCCCATTTCTTAAAAAAAAAAGAAAAAGGAAAAAAAAAAGGAAGTTTTTATTAATTTTTGCTTACGCACGTTGGGGCACGTTGGCACTTACGGGGGCCCCGTATAATTGATACGGCAGATACGGCGGATACCCCTGCTAAAAATTGTTTTCAGGCTTTTTTTGTAATTCGCACCCAAAAACGGAAAGTTTTGGGGTAAGGGGCCCAAAACTTTCTTCAACCGTTCTTTTCACATTTCCGTCATATCTCAATAAGAGATAGCTGTAATATTCCTGCTTTAAAATGTAACTAGCAACAATACCTATTATTCGCATTCAGGGTTTTTTAGAATTCGCTCCCAAACGGGGGTTTTTCACGTTTCTTTCATATCTCAGAGGGAAAAAAATGGACCGTCATATGATTCTTGCTTTAAAATGTAACTAACAGAAACACCTAAAAACCATTTTCAGGGTTTTTCAGAATTCACACCCAAGCAGGTTTAGAGTCTAAAACGTTCGTATCACGTTTTCCTTCATATCGCAGAGGAAAAAAAGAGATAGCCATAAAATTCTTGCTTTAAAATGTAACTAACAGAAATACCTGAAATCATTTTCAGAGTTTTTTAAAATTCGTGTACAAACTGGTGTGAGAGGAGGACAAAACGTTATTTTCATCTCATCTTATATCGAAGGGAAATAAAGATATAGCCATAAAAATCTTCTATTAAAAAGTATCGAGCACAAAATCATAAAAATCTTTTTCAAGGTTTCTTAAAACTCGATCTCAATAGGGGGTAGTTTACAAAAAAAAAAAAAGGTGTTTTTCAAGTATTTTTTTAGCTCTTGGATGATGTTAATTGCAGACAAAGATTTTTGTCTGCTTGGTGAAAGGGCGAATCACTTTTTAAGGGTTGCCAGATTAAATGCGAAAACTAGCCAAGGTTTATCGTTTTGGGGATTTATTGCTAAGTTTCTCTCTATTCTAAAAAAAAAGTAAAGGCCGCTGTCGCTGTCGCTGTCAAAAGCTTGTTCGCTTATCTTCTCCTAAACCGTGAGGATTTGAATTTCGAGAAACATGTCCACGTATTCGGAAAATTCCGAGGAAACTACTAAGCTAAGTTAAATTTCAAAAATCGAATTATTTTAGAAGATATTAATAAAAAACTGAAAATATAAACATAATGGTTGCCAGATTTGGCATAAAATCATTCATTCCTTTGCAACAAAGCGTTTCCAAGTATCTAGAATCGCGTGAAATTTACAAAGAGTTAGAATTACGCCCATTTTACGCCAAAATAAAAACTATATGAAATAAGTAACTCAAAATGTGTTACACAAAGTTGACAATTTTCAAATAGTAAGTTCGTTTAGACAACAGGAGTTTAGAATTAGCGATTATTCGTTTTTCCAAAAGAGAATAACTAATATCTTGAAAATGAAAGATAATTAAAATGCGGATTATTTGCTACCAGTAGAAATATTTGGCGGCGTTTAACTATGCCATTATAGCAGTTATAGTACACTTTGGATATTTGCTAGCGCGACGAGATAGTATAATTCATGGTGTTAAGTACGCCAATCTGCAAACGATTATGTAAATGAAAATATGGATAACGGTTTTTCGGTAACCTTAAATGAACAGTAATTATAGGTTGTGAGCATGTGTAAATCGCCAAATAATGAAAAGTCGCCATTCGTGGCAAGCTATCCTATCTGTTCATTAGTTTTTATTAACTTTACATGTACGCAAGTCCCCAAATAATGATTTGCCATGGGTGGCAAATTCGCAAGGTGTCCAATAGGTTTTACATTATTAAAAATACAGCTGAAACAGATGTTCTGATTTTATTATGCTTTCGCTCCTAATTAATATAACTTTTGAAGGGCAACATTAAATATCATTGTGTTTCTGAGGAGTGCAAATAATTTTTCCAGCGATTATAAGCGAAGTCCGCACTCCAGGTGGAGTATAGCTCAGGACCCGTACAACACGGATTCCTATAACAAAATATCTTCCGTGTTATGAGGGGGAGGGGGTCTACTGTAGTATGAAGTTTAAATTTTTATGTACCAATGAACATGCAAGAACCAAGCAATATGTAGCTCAGTAACATTCTATCTGATCCAATCTTCGGGTTTTGTCTGTTGAAATTATGTCTTTTTTACGAATAAGCCTTATTAGGGGCCGAATGCCTCATACGAAAAGCGAGCGTAGCGAGTCTGGGAGCCTTGGCTCCTAGTAGCATAAAAAATAAGTTCCCGAAACTAGACCCAGATTGGCGATATCGTCCATATTTGTCGAGAAATTTCCTAACGCTACTGTTTATTTAATTGGAGTATTCGTGCCTATATTCGTGTAAATAAAAATGGAGTATATAGTAAGAATATTCCTGGCGAGGGTATCAAAAAGTGTTAGTAGAGGATTTTTTTTTTTAAATGTGGATTCAATTTTGAAGAAGTATTTTATTTAACAATTAAAAGAAATACGGCATACTCGCGGATTATGATGCACATTCCAAACAGTATTTAAAAAAATCAAGTATAGTTAGAATATGCCTAACGAATTTTGTAAAACACTTTTTGTAGGCAATTAAATCTATAACCAGAATATGTTTAGTATAATTTATCTATTTTCCATTTGTATTACGTAGTTGGTTTAACAATATCCATTCCGTGCGAACAACGGGTACTTCAACTAGTATTTTATATTTATTTTCCTAGTATTTATATTATAGTATTTATTAAGAGTGTGACAGCTCTTTACTTCACTCACTTACGAAGCTTTTTCTTTTTAATCTGTCCCGTTTGAAAATCAACTCTATGGTTTCCTCGAGAACAGCATACGTCACTACACAGGCCATGATGATAAGTTTGCGCTGAATAATTGCATGAGACTGTTTGTTTTGTTGGGGGCCTGGGCGCTTGCCCCGAATGCTTTGCCGGAAATCAGTCCCTGAAACTAACACATTCGAAATTTCGTAATAATAGAACAGACATATGATTAATGTTTAAATAGGCTTCTCCTCGTAGTTACTTTCCGAACATGTACAATGTAAGGAAAGTATTGCAATCATGAAAAAATTCGACTTCGAGATTTTGGTGTATTTACACGTTTTGAGGTCTTCTAAATCCATTTATGCAATTTTTACTAGATGTGTGTGTGTGTGTGAACACGATAACTCTTAAACGGGGCATTCGATTGAGCTCAAATTGGATATATAGGTTATAAACCACCGTTGCAAGACCGGTATTCATTTTGGTGTGTATAGGATTTATAGTTTCTCTACAGGGCTACGGCAAAGATTTCTTTTACATTATGGCATATGAGGGGAAATTCTTGAAAGTGCGCTAGCATTTAAACGGTACATTCGATTGAGCTTCAATCTGGAATATATGTTTGAATTATTCATCGATTAAAATTTATTTAAATGCTTGGGAATGATCTTAATCGTAAGTGTTGAGAAAGTGGAGTAGAGTCACTCCAGATTTAAAAAAAAATATTTTTTCTGTTTGTTTGTTCAATAAATTTTTCAAAAACAGTGAAATCTGCATATAATGATACTTTAGGGACCTGAAAATATATTGTTGAACACAGATTGAGCTTTTATACATTATTTAAGCATTGAAGGTGTTTCATAAAATGTTAAGAACGCAGCACAACTAGAGAAATGCAGTGTAAGAGTTTTGTAAGAAAATATACAAAATAAAAGTTCTTGTGAATTTTTACATTTTTCCCAGATACATCAGTTGCTCCAAACCTATTGAAATAGTTATAAGCACAAAAAGACTTCACCCTTGCTATTAAATTGTTTTTAAAAACGCTCTAGATTTTAACAGCATAGCAGCTCTTACACACAGGACGATGTTTTACGCTTTTTCTGTTACCCGCTTGCTTCAGTTTACGTTCAGCGGCGCGGCTCGAAATCTCAGAAGGAAAATCCAGTCCTGACAACAATTCAGCTTAGCATATATATCAATGATGGGAACAGCCCCTCTTATATCAATGCGTCATGCAGAGGCGGAAAAAAAATTGAACTATGTAATCTGGAAAACTATTTTAAACAAACTGGAATGGCAATTTTAACTTCAAAGCCTGATAAACGTGACATATGTATGACGTAACTGTCACTTGTGGCTGGTACTTTTGCCATACAAATGATAAAATTTTTGTCTCTCAGAAATAAAATGGAGCTGAAAATAGCGAAAAATCGCTAAAAAATGAGGGAACGAGTGGATTTTCAAATTTTTAAAGCAGTGCAGATTGATTTCTATATTTTTTATGCATAATTATGAAACATTTCAAGCGGATCGTACAAACGGTGTAGATGTTATTGCGCTTTTTGTGGTTAACTCTAATCTTTTTGCTGTAATGGTAGTCATAGTTTTATCTTGGAGTGGTGCCCCGAAATCGTTAGAGAATCAGTTAGTCAGGGATCAGCCTAACTATACAGTAGGATTGTTTTTTGCATTGTTATTGCCGCACTTTTGTTATTTTTAATACTTTCCAACAAGGTTGAAAAGTGTCCGACGGACAGTTGTCTCTCCATCCGTCTGTCCGCCCGTCCGTGCTCCAACTCCCATAAATATGCATCGATTTCAACGAAATTCATGTATGTTATTACTTTGTACTATACCATGTTCCCTATTGCTCTTCTACAGGAGGATTCAAAAGATTTCCTATACATTAAGCTCTATGGACAGTCATTCTTTAAAGCTTATTTTAGAAATGTTTGGCTATTTGAAATGAAGAAAAATTAATGTATGTTATTAAGAATTAGAACATAAAGCTCTCAATCAAAAATAGTGTCTGTATCATTAATAGTTCTTCTACAGGCGTACTCAAAATAATTCCAATACGTTACGGTCAATGGCAGTTTAGAGACAGGCACCCAGTTGAAGCACAGTAGTATCCTACTATATAATTAGCTACTGATCTAATGACGATCGTGTGTCTCCCTCAAAAGTTGAGCTAAAAGTCGCCAATATTACCGACTTTTGCGATAAATCACCAAATATTGCGCGAAAAGTTTCAAAAAAGGAACCCAGCTTAGCGATATTTTCATTATTTGGCGGGAAATACAAAAATACCTAATGTGATAATATTAAGCTATGACGATTTCAGTGGGAATTTTGAAAATTCGTTACTCGCGCTTAAATGAACAGCTTTAGTGTGGTGTTGTGTGTTAAGGTAAGTTACGCTTTTAATAATGACTGCCCACAAGCGCGTAATGCCATATGGAATTCTTTTGGGGGCTCCTGTTAAAGAACTATATAAAGGCTACGCACGACCTTTTCAATAGGATATCTGTAATCGTACATAGGAATAAAATATCTAAATGTTTTAGTGATCTATGCAAATTTAGTGAAGGTAGACTTCAGACTGACAGACAGACAAACCGAAATCGTGAAGACGAAGGAGGTCTATCTGCTCCCTTTCAAAAAAATTTTTCCACAATAGACACTTATCCTAAGGTGACCATATTTTCGAACGTAGAATTGAGAAGATCTCCCCAATTCTGAAACAAAATTGGGGACATTTTATAATTAATGAAATAATTAACAATAATCTAATTTAAAAAATGTAATAATTAAAAATTGCCCTCAATTGCTTCTTTACATTTTGAGGACAAATCGCAAAAAAAAAAAACCCACAGAAATCGGGGACTGTCCTCGAAAATTGAGGACACCTTAACTTATCCGCTAGGATTGGGGGAAGGTTGGAGTCTCCTGAATATCGGTACTCCTGGCGACGACTGGCGAGAGGGCTTGCGCGGCACGTGCGTGCACAAATTACTACACGCACACGGATTTGGCGTGTACATTAGCGGATCTGGCACGAAACCCTCACGGGCGTACGAACAGCACGCACACGGAGGGGGGGGGAGTCAGTGCCAGAGGTCAAGGGTCGAACTCGCAAGCACTTCGGTTGCCAGCCCGACACCTGGACCAGTGTGGTGGTGAGTGGTTTCTGTCTTTAGATTTGCAACAAAAATGCCGTGATGATAATCGGAAACCACTCTTGGATTTTTCCAAGTTATCATCCCGACATTTTGTTAATTTTATTTCTCCTGATATTCAGGAGTTTCTTCGTTCACATACCCGTCCCTTCTGTCAGTCCGATGCAATCGGCAAAAGAGACCCAATAGATGTGTTATTCAAATTGGAAAGTGAACCGCGTAGAACTCTCTCTTTCTAAATAGAAAGGGGCAATGCTTCTTTTCAAAAGAAAAAAAAACCCCTGTAAGAAATGCTTCATCCTCAAATCCAGCCAAATGGTCCATACGGGAACGATCCATAGGCACGCCCGTCCGCATACCGACAGCGGCAGTTAGGGAGCTTCTGGCCGGAGCTCTTAGAATCATAACGAAGTCGTGTTGTGCTGTAAGAAAAGAGAGAGAGCTTATGGGCGTGCAGCCGACCGGCCGGCCTTTTTATAGTTGCCTCGGAGGTCATTACCACGTGGTTTTGTTCACTGCCCCCAGTCTAGTTTTTTTATTAAAAAAACAATTAGGAGATTCCGGAATAGATAGATATACTATACCGTCTCTTTTTATTATTATTGTTGTTGGCCTTGGGAAGGGAGAGACTTTGCGGTTTCTGAATGCGAAGTTCCAATTATTATTATTACTCTTTTTTGACCCAGACGTATCATTATATCCCCCCTTCCTTTCTGAAATGATGCATATCCACTCAAGGAAAAACGTCAGGATAGAAGAATGAGTATAATGATTAGATGTGGAGGAAAGGGCTATAATTTAGAAAAAGATAATATACTCTTATTTTAATGGCTTTCTTGGAACACAAGATATTCAAACTTTAGTTCATTATAAGAAACGTCTGCTTATTTATTTATTTTAAAATATACCGCAGAAATGATTTTATACACCCGCGCTGGTTTTTTTTAATCTTCTCTGCTGAGGCTAATTATCTGTGTTTACTTACCTTACTGTGACTCACTTGTAATAATCTTTTCATTTCCGTAAAAGGTAATCATAGTCTTTTCTTTTCAGTTGCAGTACACTATAATTATGTGCAAAGGGTTCATTACCCGTGCGGCACGAATAAATTACACAAAAGCAACTCAGAACCATACATAACAGTAAGGGATTGCAAAACCTCGTGCTGGTTTACGTAATCATTTACTAAGAAGTATTGTGTTGTTTTTCTGATTTCTTCAACTGCGTTTAAAAACAATGCGCTTATCGCCGAAAACGAAATTATATTTCTTAAGTGACTATTTCAGTGTTGCCAGATGTTATTCGGCTAAAGTCGTTGAATATCTCCAAGATTCCCTACAATTTTCATTATGTAACACATTGTATCAGCTCCAGGTTAATTGAAAAGTTGCTAAGTTTAGCGAAAAATTGGCGACACTGATCTTTTCGGTCAAGCACTTTCGCCGAAAATCAGATAGAAAAAAAAAATAATCGATTATAAAACATATTTCAACAGAGTATTTTTTTTTATGTCAAAGAAGGAGGCAAATTTGGCAATGCATCGTCGTCAAACTTTGCGAGATTTTGGTTATAACCTCAAAACAGCTATATATCAATGTAATTTTGCCAGACCCTGTAAGAGTTTTAAATGTGTCTTACATCTTTAATAAATGAAGAGTAAGCGGGCATAATTATCGCTTATACAGTGCCCACTATCACGTGCAATACAAATACAGTCGAACTCGCTTACAACGAGCTCGAAGGGACCGCGGTATTTGCTCGTTATCACCGAGGGCTCGTAAAAAACAGGCTCATGAAAATATCCTAAAAATTTCAAATATACTATTTTACTTTTTTTTAATTACTTTTTTTTTCTGAACACTACAAAAGAAGAGGCTGATTTGCTTTGAACTGTCTTATTGTGATTTTCTTACGCTGTTGTTCATGACCTCAAAGCATCATCATTGGCTCCGCTGGCTTCGAAAAAAGTTCAAAGTTTTTCTGCGCACTCGAAAGCCACTGAGCATGTTTGGGAGCGGTCAGGGCCGGTTCCATGGGGAGGGGGGGTTTCACCCCCCTCCCCCAACTTTATGAAAAAGTACTTTTGTCGGCAAAAGTGTCAATTGCCGAAGGACTGTCGGCAAGTTTGAGCTTTAACCGCCAATCTGTTAAGTATTCAGTGCATAAATTACCAGTTCTGCAGACAGTTTATTAAAAGTTTTACGATATCATGAACATAGTCTTGTTACGATTTTTATGTTTCATTTTAGTGATTCAAGTGCCAGTAAAAAAGTCTCTTTTGTCCCATCAAGCCAACTTTATTCCAGATCATTTCAGTGCAATGTAGTGTGTATTTAATGCAAACCTGCACACTTGGTATCTGCCTGGGGTGGGGGTGCCTCAGGCGAAGGACTTTTTAAGGGAATCAAAAGCGTATTCACGTTTAATCTAGAGAAACCCCCTCCCAAAAAACTCCAGATCGTTAGAACTAAAGCGGCGAGTCCAGAACCTTGGACGCCCAATTCAACTATCTTCCAATGTTTAGTGATTTTAACCACTTGGTCATTAATGGGCCCAGAGATCATTTAAGAAAATTAGATACGATTGAATTTATAAATAGATAATGATTGAAATTAGATAAGTTGAAGCAAACAATACAAGTAACTTCAATCTTAGTTAAATGACGCTTTTTAGGCTTGATGCTTGCTCCAGAAAATAAATTTTTCTAGAATGTACATGAATTCAAGTGCATTTTAGAAAAAAGTTCTAATTTGTGTCCTAGAAAAAATGTTATAAGTTTATTTTCTGATGCAAGCATTAGCCTAAATAGCGTCATTTACCAAGATTAAAGTTACTTGTATTGTTTGGATTAAAAAAATAGTTTTAATATTAAAACCAAATACCAATTTCATCAATAAAAAATATGTGTAGCAGTGTAAGTAATTTGTTAGCAGCCGTGGCGTTGCCCAAGGGGGGGGGGATATGGGGGTCATAACCCCCCATGAGGAATTTTTTGCCATACAAAATGTATATTCTTCACTCCCTTATGACACACCCGTATACATACATATATGTGAGTTGGAGAAGTCGTAACACCCCCCATGAAAAATTTCTGGCTACGCCACTGGTTAGCAGGATTGATTGAAAATTTTTGAGATGTTTGTATAGTGATTGTTTACAGTTTACACTTTGCTCGTAGTGAAACTAAATGCCACAGAATATTTTATACGTATATTTTATACGTATTAAAGTAAAAATGACAGTTAAATTTGGTGTATATTTTTGAAGGTATATTGGTATATAGTGTCGGCAAATTTTGACTTTACACACCGCCCTCTCCTCCCACCACCACCACCGACCTTTTTGCTTAAAACCGGCCCTGGGAGCGGTTGCGGGTGAAATGTTTCATATTCGCGGGTTTCACTCACCCGTAAGGTTAGAAGAATTTTTCCAAGAAAGAATTAGCTGAAACGGAGATCAATAGAAATAGTGTGAACCACAAAAATATCGCTCTCTATAACAGGGGTCTACTCGTTAAAAGCTAGCTGTGTTCCCATAGACCCTAACACATTGTACCTACAAAGTATTCCGATTTCCTCGTTAAATCATGGCTCATTATCAAAGAGTTTGACTGTAACTGAATCGGCGTTGATTACAGTTTTTGCCTAAAAATTTGTGAGTCAAATAATTTTAATTCGTGTGAATTCATGAAAAATTCTGCTCAAATTTTTTCTGGCACACAGGTTTTATTTTTGTTTGCCGTTACACAATAAATATTTGAATGTTAGCGAAATTTCCTGTGTTGAATTTGTTATTATTTATTGGCACTAGAGTGCTTCTAAAATCAAGCAAGTTTTTTAGCGTCGACATTACTTGTGTATAAGATTTGTCTCGATGAAGCACTTTCCAGATGTGCTTTTGCCAGATAATGCGGAGGGGAGAATAAATGTTGAAAGTCGCACAAAGTTTCCAATTTTTGATAACTGATCGCCAAGTTTGGTACCAAAAAATAAGGCATCAAAACCGAACCAAGTTTGACGAAATGTTCCAAATTTGAGTAGAAACTGGGAAAAGCAACAGTTTACAAATTAAAAGTATAGTTAAAATATGTCTTTCGAAGATTGTAAAATAGTTTTAGTAGGCGATTTTAATGTGGATTTCAATTCCAAAAATGTGTTTTATGTAACAGGGAAGGCAAATCCGATACACTCATACACTTTCCAAATGGTATTTTTAAAGGTGAAGTATAGTCAGAATATGCTTGACGAAGATATTGTTAAACAGTTTTAGTAGCCCATTTTAATATAGATTTTAATTCTGAAGAAATGTTTGTGGAACAAGGAAGACAAACACGACGCACTCAATAAAATATAGAATAAGTGTTTTGTAACTGCACCACCAGCTTCAACAATAATTTTTTTTTGGGGGGAGGGGGTCCATGTAGGTGCTAAAACACCAGAGGTTTTTTTTTTTTTTTTAAGTATACATGCATGTAAATATAATGTTATAAATAGTACACGATTAAAAATATGCTTGAATTATTAGTTTTCTTCATTTTTTTTAATCACAGCAATAACCTATGATTATTAGCCCGAGAAAATAAATCAAAATATTCATTTTAAATCAAGGCAAATACTTTACATATATTTTAATACACTATACAAAAAATATTTTTTTAATAAGTAGAATATAATTTCACTATAGTCTCTATTTATAAAACGAATTCACGGTACAGTCAGAATATAGAAATGCAATCATGGTTGAACCAGCTGTGAGATATAATTAAAGCAGCAAACAAGATTCATTTACATGAAAAAGGTAAAATAGTACTTGCAGTGCACTTCTTTCAGTGAAAGTAATCATAACTTCGTTTGTTCTACAATAGCTATGAGATTATTATAATCCAGACGTAAGAAAACGTCCATTAAAGATATGCGAGAGATATGCCAGTTTAATGAATTTCGGCCCATAGAGCGTAATGTATTTCGAATCTTTTGGGCGGTCCTGTATATAAACTATCCAGTCGATTGAGACCAAAAGAGGAGGTACACAGCTAGATCATAGAAAATTCCTAAATATAAAATTTCAACATTCTACGACCAATAGTTTTTGAGATATGAGAGTTACATAATACGTATATACGTACGTACATACAAACGTCAGAAAAAAACTGGTCAAAATGGACTTAAGATCTGACAAAATTGATTGCACATGCCTTTTTATGAACTTATATACATGCATACGATGAGATTTATCGCAAAAATTCTTAAACGTAAATTTAGAGTCAGTCAAAATCTGGCAACCAAAATGTTAGCGATCACATTACTTCCTTATACTTCGTACAAGGAAGTAAAAAGAAAAACAACGGCTGAAAATTTTAAGAGAATGGTATTTACAGACCGCACTAGCAATGTTATTCCTATGTTGTGGGCAGTGGCATTGCTAGGAAAAGTAGCGCCTCAAAAAAATTACCGTATCCGTCATTGTGGGCACCTATGTCAATCATATTGATATTTTTTCAGACATACAGCAAAGGCAAAATTAATTTATGAATGCAGACTTAGATAGTAAAGCTGCTCACATATTACGATTTTTTGTTAAATTCGCAATTTCTCCTCGACTTTTTTTCTGTTAAATTAAAATTTCTTGACCATTCCAGGCTTTTCAAGTTTGCCTTGACCAGAGGTAACCCTGTATAACCACAAAAAAAAAAAAAAAAAAAAAAAAAAAAAAACCACTTCTCAGTATCAAGAGGTAATCGCACGATCGTTATCCACACATGCATTTCCATGAAAACAGGCAACAGGTTTTTTGACACACAAATTAAATATCAACATTATTACTGCCATATTAAAGCGATATATGCTTACTGCGTTATTTACCGCATCGTAAGAGAAACAGAGTCCGCTTCTTAAGAAAACCGCGTCATCAGAGACTGAGAAGTGAATATGGAAATACATATATATAAGAATATATATTTTTAGAGATGCATTTTATTGAATTTAAGAATTTACATAAGAAAATTCGAAGAAATCGACAATTATATATGATCATCTGGATTCTTCAAAATCAAAAATCAAAATAAATGTTGAAATAAAATAGGATCTCCTCCTCCAGCTGGATCAAAAAAAGAAGTATTAAAATTTCGATCTGTTAACAATATTGTAATAGCACCTGCTAATACTGGTAAAGATAGTAATAATAAAACAGCTGTAATTAATACAGATCATACAAATAAAGGAACCCTCTCTATGCTCATTCTATATAAACGTATATTAATAATTAATTCGAATTAATCACAAATAAGATCAAACCAAATGAAAATCGTGATGCTCTTTATGAAAAGAGGAATCATTCATTAATTTTACCCGTAAAAGTTTCAACACGCAGATAAAAATTCATTCTATAGATTTCTTAAGCAAGCCAATTAATTTGGATGTAAAGCTGTTCAGCGGAAATAATGTTGCATGTGGGATGGCTTTTTCTAATTTTTGTGTACTAAAGCAATGTTATTCAGAAGAGAAACCTTTAGCTTAATATCTTTTCTTGTTAGAGCTGAAGTTAAATTTCTGTCAAAAGAGAACATTCTTTATGACATATAATAATACATTTTAGTTTTTAATGTAAGATTTAGCTGCGTACCCGTTCTTTGTACGGAAATAATAAAAAAAATATTTTTCTTTCTTTGATTAAAAATAATTCATTCTGCTGAATAAAAAACAACAACAATGTTTTTTGACTTTTGATATCATAAACTTTCCTTCAGATAATAACCTGAAATGGAACATAGCGCAACTTCAGAATAATGACTTAAAAACTGTGTCATCGATACTTGCCATAAGAAGAAAAAAAATAACGTAAAAAACGTCTCGCAAACAAATTTATTCACTTACAAAATGCCTTATTTCTACAAAATAAAGGTTTGCCTTTTAGATTTGAGTTCTCGCATCACGCCCCAAAGACAGCATCACATGATCTAGGCTATAGGTTCCCAATCTTTTTTGAACTGGCGCCCCCTTTTCTAGTGAATATTTCAATACCGCCCCCCCTCCCACTCCAGAGAAATAAGAGCGTACATAATGCATGGTGAAAACAAGAATTAAAATTAAAAAAAATTACTAATAGATAGAGTATTGCTGGAATTGAAACCGTCCTGAATTTCTTCTTCATTTAAAAAAGAGGAATAAAAGTTTTAGAGAGGTATCTCTTTCTCTCAACAGCGAAGTCTCATATCGAAATATGTGAATTTTCGCACACGTGATAGAAATGAATTATCAGAGTGATTTTTAAGTCTTTTTTAGACTATATTTGGTTAATCTTCCCACGCCGCTCCGTGCCCTATCAACGCCTCCTAATTTTCTCTGGGTCTTTTACCGCCCCCCTGAAAGCCTCAAACGCCCACGTTGGGAACCTATGATCTAGGCAATTGTTTTATTTTGGCTTGTAATTCTTAAAGTGAGATCGTTGCTCTCTCAAGCGCGTTTAAATCGGTCCAGTAGTTTTTCAGTCTATAGACGGAACACACATTTATGTACAGAAATATGCAATTCATCCGACTGTGATGGCCGCGCGAAGCTGGCATGGTTAAACGACAGTATTATCGTTATTCGTGTCGAGAGAACAGTGCAAGCGTGAATGTGAAAACAACGCTTTGGTCCCTAGCTTTCTTTTAATCAGATTTAGGGTTTTAGTACCTGTAAACCCTCTCCAGACAACAAGGATCCTTTTGCAAAAAAAAACACGTTTAAATGGTTCCGTTAGTTTTTCTGTTTAGGGATCAAATATGCATTTGAACATTATATTTTATATACATAGACTAGCTATGATTTACCCGTTCTTCGTACGGAAAGAAGCAAGTATATTTCTAACACCCGTATTTAAAAATAATTTATTAGATCGGAGCAGCCGAATTGTTTCCCTCCTAAGAATAACATTTACACCTTATTGTTAACAGAAATTAAAAATAAATAAACAAATAAAATTCACTTTGCTTTCTAGAACTTTGCAGTAGTTTCTTTCTTAGGTCTGCTGACATAGCACAAATAGCTGAAAACTTCATACATGTATCAAAATTCAAAGCTAGGTAAGCATCATAAAAAAGTTCAGCTAAAAGAAGTGCAAAATAATCCGACGCACCACAGGGCCGTTTTTCTGATGGGGATGTTTACTATTTGCCCCTGTAAAAAGCAATCTTTTGGCAGTAAAATAGCTCATTTGTATTAGAGAAAAGCATATTTCATCTTTATCTACCCCCCCCCCCCAAAAAAAAACCCACTTTATATTTCAAATTAAATTGAATTAGCATTCCCCAAATTTCGTATCCCATTAATATGCTATACTTGTTGACATAAGGTGGTGGTGGAAAAAAAGGTGGTAACCTGCGCTTTAATTCTTTATCTATTACAGGTAAATGGGGAATGTAAATTGAAAAAATGTTCAAAATAAGGTAGAAAAAAGAATACGTTAAGAAAAAAATTCTCTCGTTGATTCTCAAAAAGTTACGCCTTTTAAATATGCTTATGACCCAGTACAAAAAAATTCTCTTAGTAAAATGGATCCCATATACTAATAAGGTAATGTACAAAATTTCTAGCTTTCATCATAAAGCTCCTCGGTGATATCTTTGATGGTCAGGTGCTATATATGAATTTGAATGTAATCGTTTACTGTTGAAAAAAAAAAAAATATATTTTTTTTCTATCGTAATTTTTGTACCTCCCCTGAAACGGGCTGATCCGACGTAATTTTTTTTCCCCTTCTAGAGCCAGTGAAAAGTGGTTTAAGTCAGCATGTATTTATCTTCATATCTTTGACATTTTTCAGGATATAATTTTAAAATTTTGTATATCACATCACTAGTGTATGTCGCACATTTTATTAAGGATTTTTTTTTTTTTTGGTACGGAGCTGTATACAAAATAAAATTATAACTTTTTGAAAATTATCAAGAGAAATTTTTTCTTGATGCAGTGCTTTTTCCTACCTAATTCTGAATATTTTTTCAACTGACAGTGCCTTCTTATAATTAATAGATAAAGAAACAAAGCGTGTTGCCATCTTTTTGGGACACCCTGTATGCTAAAACTATATCATAAAATCCATGTGTCGACCTTATTGGTCTTTCTATTTTCATTACGTTAGAAAATACATCACAATCCATGCGTGGGGCCTTTTTGCCTTCCTTTCTACATTATGTTGGAAAGCGCTTCATTATCCAGGCGTGCGTCGGTCCTACTTGTCTTATTTCGCTCTATTAGTTTGAAGAATGTACCACATATATTATGTTAAATTATGTTGGAAAGTGTATCATTTAATTGTCTTCCTTGTTCCATTATATTAGAAAGTGCATCATAATCCATAAGTATGCCTTATTGGTCTTAGAAAGTGTATTATAACGATGCGCTTGCCGTATTTTCCACTCTTGTTACATAAAACACTCGTTTGGAATTTAAATGCATATTAAAATCGCCTATTGCAAGCTTTGTTAGGCATATTCTAACTATACTTAACATCCTACTATAGTTAAGCTGATCCCTGACTCACTGTATCTGTAACAATTCCGACTACTTGGTTCAACACCAATCCAAGATAAAACTTTTACCACTATTGCTACAAAATTGAACAGTTAAGCACAAAAACGTTATAAAATCTACACCGTTTGTACAATCCACATGAAATGTTTCATAGTTATGTATAAATATAAAGAAAATAATCTGCACTGCTTTAAAAAATCTGAAATTCACCCGTTCCCCGATTTTCAAGCGATTTTTTGATATTTTCAGCTCTATTTTATTTCCGAGAGCAATAAGTCATTCCAGTTAATCATTTGTGTGACAAAACTAGGTGTCGCAAGTGACAATTACGTCTTACTGAAGTCATGATCATCAGGCTTTGAAGAGAAAATTGCGATTCCAATTCATTTAAAATAGTTTTCCTAGATTATCCAGTTTGACTATTTTTTCACAAATAAAATGATTTCCTCTGCATGACACATTTTCGCACGGTTTTAGAAGAAAATGCAATTCCAATTTCGGTAGATAATGAATTTGAAATTGTTTAAGACATATATTTGCCGAATGTTTTTTCTAGCACCCGTTGGGATTGCCTCCAAAACGGGCATTGAGTTCTAGTATAAAATAAATAAACAACTTTCTCAGAAAATGCTCACATCGAATTAAAAAAAGGAATTAGCAGAGAAAGGCGAAAGCGCTTTTTGATGTTGACTTAAATCAAGACATTTTGCTACTCTTTTCAGATTTATATCTTTAAATTTTAATCCATTATACATTATATTATATCATTCCTTTATAAAATGAATTACGAGTTAAACATAAATTTTTTAAATATCTGATTACCAACTGACAAAAAGAATGCAACTGCAATATTAAAATATTTGAAATATTCCAAAAAACTCAATACTTTGCAGGATATTGCTTTGTTTGTTTTTGGGATTACGGCCGATAAGCTACGCGACAAGATATTGCAAGGATTATTGTAAGCAGTAATTTACAAATAGAAATATTTACATTTTTAGGAATTATTTAGAAGATCAAGTTTTGAATGCTGAGCGCAAACTTGAAGAACTGAATGTAATGAAAGTTGAGAAAGAATTGGAAGAGTGTGAATTGCTGAAAAACATTTAATCTGATTTTCCCATTCTATTGCTTTATTTTTCTCTGTATTTTGAAAATAGAATTCCAAAAATAAAAGCGTTAGTAAAGTATGCCAATTCTTTTACTTGCCTTTGCTGCAGGAAGTGTCCCAGTAATTATTTGTTAACATTCACAGTCGAAAATACTACTACGATTATTTTATGAATGGGGAAATCGAGTATAAAAATAATGGGATTTAACGAAATGGATTTTTCTTAAGCTTCATACTCCTCTTACAGCACTCTTCTATAAAACTTCTAAAGCAAATTACAAAGTTTTGAAATCGGAATTATTTTTCAACTCCAAATGATGATCTTTTAAACAGTTACTTTTAAAGTACAATATATACTGTATATATGTAAAGAATTTCCAATTAGTTTTAATTACATTATTTTCGAGGCCTTTCAAATACATTAAAAAATAGGATGTACAGGGTTTCTGGGAATTGCTGGATACTTCATAAAATTAAATTTAAAAAATTCTAAACACATTACATTAAAATGTAATTGCCAATTAATTTCATACATAAAAAATTTAAAAGCTTTCAATATGAGATCCTTTGGTGGCTCGTACAACATCTAAACGATATTCGATTTCATTCCAAGAACTTGAAAGCATCTGATGAATTGTGGAATGATAGCAGCTGTGCTTCACTGCTTGAGTTCCTGCACATTAGGACATCGAGTCCTATGAGCAATATCTCTGACGTAACCCTACATGAAAAAAGCTCGTGTAGGGTGGTGAAATCGGGAGATTGAGGAGACCACTGAATTGAACCACCGCGACCTATCCGTCTGTTTGCAAAATTTTGATTGAGGCTATAGTACACAGACATTGACCATTGTGGAAGTGAGGGGTCCTGTAAAAACATCACAATGCTGAATCTTTGCCTGTCTCCATGATCTCTACGCTCTTCTGAATTTCTTAAAGTCATTGACACCTAGCTTCATCTATGATTTTTTGATACAAAATTATACGAAACGAAAATCTAGCATTTTTGTAAGTCGGTCATCATACCCGGTTCGTAAGTATACATTTTTCTTTTTTTTTTTTTAAATATTGCAAAGTGACTAACAATTCTCGGGCAACCTGTACTTTTTCTAAGCTACTATACATATTTGTTTCAAAAATTAACATTTTTAAAGTCAAAGTTTTTATGAAATATTTAACTTTTGCCAACTATACAGTTTTTGAAAATTGAAACTTCAATAAAGAGAAGCCTATTTTTTTTTTAAAACTCTTGTATAATTAGATCTGTTTACATGCAATTATTATACATTTGAATGAAATATTTTTTTTTTTTAAATTAATATTGCATTCAAACACGTTGCAGTACATTTCTTGTCGATCTGCGAGTACAAACGAATTTCATCTTTCTAATAGTTTCTGCACTTTCTGATGCTTCAAGTAAGAGTATCAGGTTATTTTGAGTTTTGCGTACTTACCGCTAGGTCATGGAAAATATTGTCTTCCTTCAATATTGTAAAAAAAAAAATCAAATCAAGCTTCGCAATGAAGATTCGCGTTTTGTGAAATGAATTCATCTTCCATGAATTTACGAATGATGATTTATTTTTATGAATTGATGATTTATTGTTATGAATAATACTGATGTATTGCACGCTAAGCGTCCCACGGTGGCCTAGTCACTGAACTCCGTTGTCGTAAGAACACGGAAAGTGAAGCAACCGGCTTGGCCAGTGCTTGGGAGAGTGAACTTTTCTCGCGGCTGGGCTGCTGTGGGATCGTGTACGCTAATGGGCGCTGGTGCACGTAAAATCCGGCGTGGCTCAGATGTCCTCCATGTTTAACGCTACCTCTGGTATGCCGATCTCAGATGTTTGGTCCCTCATCTGGAATGGGTTCAAAATTAGGGGACACCGAGCTAAGTCGGATTTGCTCCGACTGGGGCTCATTAAAATGGAAACCACTCGTTCTGACCATCACCTTTCTATTTGGGGGATCTGGCACCGGTCAGTCGTTGCCAGAGGGCATTAGGAACAACATCATGTTTTTGCTATGATGGGAGTGAATTTGTCAGCTATATACATGGGTGTTCCAAAAACATGGTAACGGCTTTAATTCTTTATCTATCAGATATTAATGGGCAATGTAAATTGAAAAAAAAAAGGTTCAAAATAAGGTCGGAAATAAGACTCCGTTAAGAAAAAATTTCTCTCGTTCATTTACAGAAAGTTACATCGTTTAAACTTGTATACGACACCCCGTTCATACAAAAAATCCCCAATTAGCAAAGTGTGTCGCATTCAGTATGAAATGATGTACCAAATTCCAGCCTTTCATCATAAAACATCTCAGAGATATCTTTAATAAAAGATGATCGGGGGTTATACATGATTTTGAATGTAAACATTTATTGCTAGAGTGGAAAAAAAAAAGATTTTCTTTCGTAATTTTTGTACGACCCTGAAATGCGACCATTCCACGGGATTTTTTCCCTTCGAGAGCGAGCCATTGAAAAGTGATTTAAGCGTTATATTTATCTTCATATCCCCGTTACTTTTAAAGATATAATTCTCAAATTTTGTATGACACCTCATTAGTGAATGGGGCACATTTTACTAACTGAAGGGTTTTGTTTTTCTTTGTGCGGGGATCACACACAAATTAAAAAGTGTAACTTTTTGAAAATGAATGGTTTTGAAAATTAAAAGTAAAAAAGAGGAGTTTTTCGTAGCGTAGTAATCTTCTTTTCCTACCTTCTTTTGAACATTTCTTCAATAGACATTACCCACTTATCTCTTCTTTTACCTTTATCTACTTAATAGCTAATCAGTTAAAGCACGTTACCACATTTTTGGGACATCCTGTTTACGCACATTTTTTTTTAATAAGTTTTATAATAGACTAGCCGCCTCCGGCGACCAGTTGGTTCGCCATCTTAATAAATCTTGTTCGGAGAGAATCCTGTTTCTCACAAAATGCACAATTCGAACTGAATGAAAGTTTCAAAAACTTATTTTTTATTTGTTTGTTTCTCTAAGATGTATTTCGGATTTGTGTGCTTGGCCCGAAGTGCGCTTATAAATCCAAGTCAGAAGGAAAAACTTATTCAGCTGTAATCTTTATACAGGCACATCAGACGATAAAATGAATTTATTTATTAAAAGCTGTGTATTCTATAGGTTTGCGCCATCTGTCGGCAGTTCTGTAAAATAAAATCTCAATTTTATTCTTTCTTTTTCTGGATAAAAGATAGTTTTTTTTTTTTTTTTTTTTTTTTTTTTTTTAATATTATAGGAACAGTGTTCTTGTGCGCGATAAAAAGTAGCCTATATGCTAATCCAGGACTTTAACTGTCTTTATTCCGAATTTCATCCAAATCCGTCTAACCGTTTCAGCGTAAAAGTGTAATAACCATACATACAAACATTGACATTTATAATATTAGTAGGATTATATTCGTTAACTTCCTTATTTGGTTTTGAAACAGATTTCTGCTATATTATAAAAATAATCATTTATTTTCTTTAAATACAATATCATGTTGTGAAGAACAATTCTTTCTCAATCAAGAGACTCTTCAGCAAAAAGTTTTTTATTGGATACCGGCTCTTCGGAAGTCTTTTTTGCCATTAGTTGTCCAAATAAATGAGGATACTTCCCAGTCCTGTGACCTGGTGTCGTCTGATTGCGGCAGAATCTAAGTACTTCACATGCGAGATCTCCTATCGTCCACTGTCGACTTAACACCTGATTGTAAACTTGAATGACCTGTAATCAGAACAAAAACTAAGTGTTTGTGAATTAGCAAGCTCACACGGTCGTCTGATACTACAGATACACATGGTTGACTTGATGAGCGAAATTCCAGATCATTCAATTTTGTAACATATTTAAACCTTTGCGGTCGTAAGTCTACTCACAGCCACCAAAGCTGTTTTACCGTTCCAGTCGTATGTCTGCTCTCAACCACCACAGAACATTTTGACGAGCCTATAGCCTCTCCTCTCCAGAAGGGGGACTCCTCCACAGAAGGGGGCAGATCCCCCTTCTGCGTGAAAGCTTTGGATTCTCGTAATGTATTTCAGTGGGAAAAACCCGAATTTTAGCATTAAAAAAGTACTAAATTTCAAGTTCTGGATGATTGTAATGGATTGCGTTGGTCCAGTAAACCTTCGACTTTGATTTTTTAACTCTTTTGAAGTACACTACGAAAGCTGCTTGCTGTCACGCAGAGGGGCGAACTTTTGCACAATCACCTGAAATTAATTCCGACCAGTACGAGAACCATGTCCAAATGTAAACGACCGCAAAGAGGAAACAAAGTAACGTTCTGTGAGGTTATATTCATGGGGAGCTTTTCTTGGGAGGGGGTGAGTGTTGGAAAATAACTGTAGCCATAAACATGTTATGCTTCTTGGTGAAGAGAATCACCTGACTTCAAATCTGAGCGACATTTCAGCATGTCAGGATCAGCTAAACCCTATCTATATCAAGCAATGAAATCGCAACGATGTCTTTTATACAAGTTAGACATAAACAATTACTTAAGTCGTATCATATTCGGTAATAAGTTACACATTCCTCTCATGATAAGAAATATATTCTTGTGTTTGCTCATGCTCCTTAAAAAAATGCATTGCCCCTATTCTAATCTATAATAAGAAATACATTCATTTATCACGATAAATTTTTTTAAAAGCAAATAAATAAATCAAAGATTTTTTTGAACGGTGGGAGACCCTGTGATAACAGGATCTCTCAGCAAAACAATCGAAGATATTGTTAGAAACTTCTCATTTTATCCTCAGGGAAGGCAATTCCATGATGTCGGGCTTAGCAATTGCATAAATATATTGCATTCATTGCATTAGAAAAATATGTTTTGTTTAAATTTAAATTCAATAAATGATAAAAGTGGGTACTTGCAAAAAAATTATTCAAAGTCTGTGAGTTGGCTTTCATTTTAATTTTATCAGCCGAACTAAATACACAAGTAGATTTATGAGGACAAAGTGTCCTTAAAGAATACAGCTTATTATTTTTATGTGGCTGCCCTTGAACAACTTCGGTATAGAATGCATTGGTATCTAATGTAAATAAAGTTCATTGATTTTTAATACAAACATGCAAATTGATTTACATTTTAATCAAATTAATGCATCATTTTAAACAGCATATTTTCAAAACATGTGTTAGCTTTCTTTGCAGTCCAACTGCTATAAATGTTTTTGGACAACCGCCAAATTTATACAACCTAATGTTCAAAAAGTTCAGTAAAACATATATTCTGCGAAAGGTGTGCACGCACATCGGCACACAGCCCTTCAAAGTGCTGTGATTGATTATCTCTGTCCATCTGATGTTATAAAATTTTACAACGCATACAAAGCATATTGGAACTATGCAAGAAGGTGTACTCCGAGATGCACTTCACTTTGGAGGCCAAGTTCTCAACCATCGAAAATATTTGTTTTTTCAAGGCTCTCTTCAGTAGCAGAAATAGGAAGTAACCCGTGCAAGATCAGGAGAATAGGGAGGTCAGGAACTGACACGAGCTAATCTTTGAAAGGGTAGAAATTTTCGACAGTTGAGGATATTCAACAGAAGTGACCACCGAAATGAAATGCATCTCAACAAACGCAATCTTGCATAATTTCATTCCCCTGTACACACAATTTGTCAAACGTACCAAACATGATTAATTTACTTTGAAGGTCAGTGAATCTTATTTGGCAGTATCTGCGAATGCCTTTAATAAAATACATGTCTCTCAAAATATCTAAAATGCGAAAAAAAAGGTGACTTTATCAAATTGCTAAAAGACGGCAAAGGAAAAGCAGCTATAAGGGTGAAGGACTTTTTTCTCCGAATGCGTTCGTAAAGAAACAAAAACCTTCTCGTTTCATTTTACCATTTTGACATGCTGCCATATCTCCAACCCTGGTTTCTCCGAACTTTTTAAGTAAAATCTGTATGTTTCTAACATTTACTCTATCACATTTCCAATTAAAAACGTTATGTGAAAAATTCAAGGACCGTTATATAGGACACAAAATAAAGCACATTTGATACTGATGTTCATTTAGCATACCTTGTGGCTTATTTGAATCTGAATTTCTAAAATTGCTAATAAAGTAATTGCTAATAGTAATAAAGAATCTTCAACACTTCAAATACTTAATTTTAAAAATGGATCCCAGGTTTCCCTCGTTGTGAAGTTAAACCTTCTTATTTCCCTGACCGTGCCCTAACTGATTACTGAAATTCTCTTTCCTCACAACAGTCCTTCCCGTTTATCTTTCTTTTTACAGAGGTTGCGGAATTGATATTGCTCGAGGTTACCATACTTTTCAAAAATAGAAGAATAGGCCTACAAGTCTGTGCAATTGAAAATTTCTTTCCACCGAGTAAATGAAATTAGAACAAGTGCATCTAAGGTAACTTAAAGATCGAGCGCCCACTTAAAAGAGTGGCTCCATTTCGGTTAAACTTGATTTCGTAACGTAACTGAGATTGTTAAGAAGTCAGAAGCTCTCTCCATATTATGCTACGACCTCTTTCAGTTATGCCAAAAAATAAGCAATTAAAGTGCCTGAATATCTTTTTGGGGTGTTTTGTAATACGTACTTCCCCGAGTGCGGGTTCATTCATGGTGTACAGTATGAGGGCAGGAAGTTGAGCCATACTTGCTGCGAGCCACAAAACAACAGCCCTCAGCTGTGGATCCTTGTGACCCCCATCTGCTGCTGGCACTGCAACAGCACAGCGAGATACCGTCCACTCCTGCAGAGAGAAAGAAAAACAAACTTATGTATAAATAAGGTTTTTCTCCTTAAATTATTAGGAATTAACAAAATGTGACGATGTCTATCCGCTTCATGCACTCAGAAAGCCAAATGAAATTAAATATATATAGAAAGAGAATGATTACCTTAGTTTAAAATACAGGCTTTGAACTTTTTCAAATTTGAAAACAGTTTTTGAGATATGTCATGTCAGAAAAGCTGCAGGGATTTAAATGAAATATAGTAGCGTTAAAGAACTTTGCTTCCGTTAAAATGTAGAAGCTAAGTGTTCGGGCCCTATCGTGGCCGAGTGCTTAAGGCACTGAATTCGGAAAATAGCTAAAGGGCGAAAGTCCAGGATTCCGCGCGGCTGTCGATCAAACGGTCTGGAGTTTTGGTCAGTTTTCTCCTGATGCAACCTAAATAAACGTTAGAATTCCTCAATAATCCTCCGCCTAAGGCACAGTGCCGCAAAAATAGGGAGGCAAGGCGGGGCGAATGCACGGGGCCCCCACACGTAGGGGCCTCAAAATCCATATAGCTATTTTCCCAACCTCTCGGGTTTTTTTTTCTTTTTTTTTCTTTTATGACTTTTTAGATTTGTGCATCTAAAATTCTAAACGGATCACCTAGCACTGTTTAAGCAGAAAACAAAAAAAGTTGCTTACTGCTTACAAAACAGAAAACATCTCACCAACAGATCCGCTGTATTACGATGTGTACAGCAGATTTTGAAAAGTTAAATTTATAGGCCAGTAATTTAGAAACAAAGTTCTTTAACTAATGACCTTACCTTGTGTTCCCTTTATCTGAATTCTAGAAAAACATGATCTCGGACTCAAAAAGCTACTCTGAAGAAAACATCCCTTTTGGGGGCCCCCTCTTAGTTCTTAAATTACCACATCACTTCGGTAATTTCAAGCAAAAGGGCTGTTTTTTCTTTTTGATGTAATTATTACTTACAAATATTTTATGCACTTACAAAGAATGTGTAGATGCACATTCAGTGGTGTACATTGACTTCCTGTAGAGAAGGGGTATGGGAGTAATCTTTATAATAAATAAAAGTCGTAATCTATATGTTTAAAATTAGAAATGTATTGGCTTTACGTTAAAAATGCATTGACAATTGGGGAGGGGTGTTGAATTCCCCCTCCCACACACACTATTTGTGTACGCCGCTGCGCATAGTAAATACATATGGAGCTGAAGTTTCCTTCCACACTTTTCTAGAGTAAGTCAATGCTCGGAAATTTCCTTTTCCTTTTAATGAGAATCTAAATTAGAAATGGCATAGCATACAAAGCTCCAAATGTCAATTCGCATGAGCTGCTTTTTCTCGCATATCGTAAAACCCAAAATTAACCTACTTAAATTGACACTATGTCCTTTAATTTTCCCCCTCTAAAAAACAATAATCTGAGCCCCCTCGTGCAAAATATTTTAATATTTTTTGGTCGTCCTTTTGTTTCACTTGTGCAATAATCAACGTTTTGCTCATTCTTTTTACATTCATTATACAAATGATTCAATAATTATTTGTATAAACACTCAAACTAAAAATGAAAATAAATGTTACATTTCAGCTGGAATTCATATAAAATGCATTAATTACTTCAGTATATGAAATTAAAAAAATGTCTTTTTGTTGCAAATCAAGAGCTCGATTAATGGTTGAAAACGCTTTTTTTAGGAATAATACTACTTATATCACGAACACATAAGAGCTATATTGATGATTTATTAATGTTGTAGTGTTGTGTTAAGGTAAATCTACGCAAGTGTTATCTGCTTAGATGGGGTGCAATGGGCGGAGGACCTCTAACGCATATTCACGTTACATCTGGAGAAAACCGTCCAAAATTTCAAACCTAGATCGACAGCCGCACGGCAGCACAGAACTCTGAACCTTCACACTTTAGCCATCTTACCATGTTGAATGTTGAGTGTTCTATCCATTCGTCCATGGTGGGGCCTGATTTATTAATTTTTTATGAAGTAATGTAATTTTGTAATTATTTAAGATAGGGAAACCATAAAGTTCCATGAGAAAAGAGACGAAGCGTGCGGAAAAATAACTTTGTAAAGTTTTGGAACTCTTCTTGTCAGTGACTTATTTATAACAAGTATGCACTTTTGCCCCTTCTTTGTATAAAAAAGTTAAAAAAAACAAACAAGGTTTTTAGTTCTCAAATGAAAAAGAAAAGAATAGGGATTGGAAAGTACTTCATGTCATTTTAAAAATAAATCATTCCGCACTGTGAGGATTGTGAAATGATCATTTTTACTGCGTTCTGAATTCATTTGTAGTTTTGTATTGTTTTCGTTCTAAATAGGGATGGACGCGAGACGCGAGAATTCTCGCATTGTCTCGCGAGACGAGACAGGCATTTTTTTGCGAGACGAGACGCGAGACGAGAAAGAAAATATTTTGCGAGACGAGACGCGAGACGAGAAAGGAAATATTTTGCGAGACGAGACAGAGTCTTGTCTCGCACGAGATTTCTCGCGAGAATTCTCGCATTTTTTTCCGTCTCGCATAAATACGATCTGAAAAGCGACAATTTGCCTGACGCCTCTACCGTTTAACTTGCGTCTCCTTCGTTTTCGGTCCTGGTATACTATCAGCACTCTACAATACACACAAACACGTAACATTTAAAATTAGAACAGACGAGAGATGTACAAAACACACAAAAGAGAGGATAAAGAAAGAGGCGGAAAAAAAAGAAAACAGAGAAGAGTTGAAAGAAAAATAATAAGTAAATAGGAAAGGCGGGACGGTATGTTCAAATCTGACCACTTTTAGACGGGGTCCCGGGGCATTAAGTTTGGGGCCCCCTTACTATCCCCTTTTTTACGCATTAAGCCCCTTTACTGAGCCCCCTTTTTTAAGCATTTTAACCCAGTTTTGACCGCTGTTGTACTCGAAAATTGCATTTCAGTTAACTGTAGTTTTTGTACTTTAATCAAATCGTATTTATCACCCTCCAAAAAATATCTCTAACTTGATCTAGTGATAGACAATTAGGTAATACCTATATTAAAGAGGAAATTCAATTTTTCCCCCACAATTACTATTTCAGTACATATGAATTTATAATTTAGATAATCGGGATATATATGGGCCCCCTTTTTCTTCAGGGGGACTACCGCCCCCCCCTTGCCCTTGTGGTAATCGGGTTTCGGGTATATCAGAGAGAGATTAGAAGTAGAGCAACTTGCATTCGCATTGATGCTTAGTCTGAGTAGGTTGAAATATGGTTGAATATCCTTGGTTGAAATATCCTTGTACCGATATTATCCTCAAACTTTCCCGCACGTTGCGACGTGCGTAGGGGGGGGGGGATCCCACCCTGGTGACAACTTTCTAGGGGCGGTTAAATCCCTATCGTTGGCCTATTTTAAAGAGATTAAAATGACATTTTTTATTCTTATATATTAATATCGGACGGAAAGAAATGCAAGCATTTTTTTTAAAACTATTTCTCTTTTCGTTTATATTATCATGTTTACCCTTCCTTCGGCTTGCAAAACTTTTATAATTTTTTTTCCTCCCCATCATTTTATCTTGCAGTTGGGTTCCTATTCTAAAATTATCTTCGCCTGTTAGATGCCTTTTCATTTAAAAAAAAAAAATCCACACTGGATATACATTAGGGGGATTATGGTTTAATTTTTCTGTAAACAGGGCGAACATAACGACTGTAGTACTCTCGCTAAAAATTATTGTGGAAAAGTACAAACGGATAGTCGTCAACAAATTAACTGTTCAGTAATTTAAAATATAAACAAAAAATAAGACGTCTATTAACCAACTGAGATACTATAATGAAATCTAAAAATGCACACACGGTAATGTTATTGGAAATATTAGGCAAATAATTATAATTATCGTTAATATAATCTTGTTTTCATTAATATCAAAATTACACATATTTTAGAGACTTGAAATTGACGTTAAAGTAAATAGTAGAGATTTAATAAAGACGTACTATATCCGCTTTATATTCGTAATATTGCTATTAGGTGTACCGGGAAACAATGTCATTTACAGTAAATTCAAGCAAATTAGTTCTTAATTACCACAAAGCTCTGCCTAAACATAGGATTTGTATTTTTTATATTTCAACGCAAGATACGGATTTTATTTTATTTTATTTTTTATTTTTTTTGAGAGAGAGTTGTCATCGATCCTTTTTAGAGAACTAATTTCAGAATGAAAATAAATTTATTTTTAGGTATTCGCGGGGGCTGTATTTTAGATAAAGAATTTTATCGATATTTATTTTTTTTTTTAGAGAGGAGGGATTTGTGAAAAGAACGTTCTGGTTGCCTACCCCCCCCCTCCCTCCCTTCCGTTCCACAAGTTACGAATATGGATATTATATTATATATACATATGTATAGATATTCTGGACTTCCATGTGCTTTCTATCACTCCAGATTGGTATGTCGATTTTTCAGCGCTTTTTCAGTTATTTTGATATCTTATTGTTTTCCTTTTCTTCCTTATTTATAGTACGATAGAGCCTAAAACGTGTGGAGTCAATATCTCTTTTGATATGCCACGCAACCGAAATCCTACTATTTTGTTTGTCTTTAATTATAATCTACTGGTTATGGCTCCTGACGATGGTGCCAGTGGTTATAATTCTCGTTCCATTCTCATTTGGCTAAGCATCTATTTTTTTTTTTCCACTTGTGGTTTGTAATTCTTGCTTCTGCTGTTATATATTTTTTCATGCGGGGTATGTCATATTTGCAGAATATTTTGTGTTTTACTTATTAGTTATATATATACAGGGTGATTCTCTACTAGACTGCCGAACTTGGAGGGGTGTAGGGGGTGCAGAGACGGTTCAGAAAAACATAGTAATATATGGGCGGAAACGTCATCTTCATGTGCCTTTTAATAGTACCTTTGGAAGAAGTGTTGAAGTGTGCGCCTCATTTCTTAACCAAGTTTCATAAACAATGGCTTTCCTCAGACAATTTCATAGATGTAATGAAAGAAATAATTCTGAAATAACAATTCTGAAATAACAATTTTTATCAAGTGCAATCAGTGAAAGAGGGATTAGTTTTTGAAAAACCATAGACTTAACAACATTCGACGTCTCTTTACTTTAAAAACCGAATTTCAGTTTTTCATTTGTTGTCTTCGAAAATCTGTTTTCTTTCTTTTTTTCTGTGTGAGTGTGGGGCCCCGACAAAGGGTGGGCAGTCTGCAGGCAGTCGGACACCCTGGCCAGTCCGACCCTGGTTTTGACTCTGCGTTGCGTATGCTTGTTTAGTTAATTAGCCAGATGACAAGAAAACGTGCTACAGGGCCGTCCACAAGGGTTGTGCTGTGGATGCAAGGCACCAGCCGGATTCATAGGGACACAAAATTAGCACACATCAAAATTAGCATCAAAATCCACAATCCACAATCCAATAATCCCCATCAAAATTAGCTTTATACTTTTTATCGTGTCAAAAAAATTAAGGGGGGAATTTCAAAATATTTTATAAATCATATAATTTGACAGTTAGTATTGCTATTCTGCAGCTTCAAAAACTAAAGCACCATTTAAAAAGAGTCATTTACTGCTGCTTGACAAAAAACAACTGCTGCTTTGCTTGAAAATTTCCATTCTGACTAACTTTCCAATGCCCATTATCTCTGTCATCTTCACTCAACCCTAGGGAGAAAAAGACTTTCAGTAAAAGAATGGATAAAGACGTTGTTGCTGATTCGGTTCTGGGCAGATGTCATTATCCATTTCCTGGAAAACTCGTGTGTGTGAAAGAGTATGGGCGAAAATCTCCAGTCTTGGTATATACCTCTAAAAGCGGCATTTTACACAGAACAATATCACCACCCCTTGTGGTAAAGTTCGAAAGACTGATGGGCTTTGCAGTAACACACATGTAAAGCGATTAGTATTGTATAGTCGTTCATTTTTAAAGGATGAAACTTAATTGCTAGCACGTTTTCTCCATACATTCCAGAAAACCGTAAGTTTTCTTCACGCTTCCTTTTTACTGATAGAGGGGCGACGCATGGGGTGATCGTTAATTGTAGAAACGGGACAGTGGCTGCTTCCGAGAAAATTAGGACCACCCACACACCCTTTTTTAACAAGATGTTTTCACTGCATTCGCCCCAATAAAGAGATCAATGAAGAAAATTTACGATGTTTCAAGAGCTTGCTGTTTGCAATTTCCTTTTCAGGAAATACGATTTTTCTTATCATAAAAGAAAAGAAATAATTGCTTTTCTAAAACTTTTTAAGGGGACAAAGGGACTTTAAAATTGAAAACTATCATTTCTTAATTTTTAGTCTCAAAGTATACGTACAGTTGTTTAAAACAAAGGTTTGCATTTACATTAATACTAAAAATAAAAAATTAAATCTTTTTTTAAAAATTATGGTAATATCTTTAAGAAAAAATGGGCCATAAATATTTTTTTCAAAATATCTCATGTGCATTCCAATTTAATAGAAAGCTGTAATTTTTTTTATAGTAAACTTGTAATGCATGTATGAACATAATTGAACATTAAATTTTCAAAGAAACGTTATTTAATAGAGATATAAGAATTTAAATGTAACAATAGGATGGAATTTGAAACAAACAAAAAAAAAAAGCTTCATCTCACGTGAATTTATTTTTTATATAAAGCTTACCTTTGTCCAGGGGCGTAGCCAGGGATATCCGGATATATCCCCCCCCCCGAAATTTTTGGATTAGTGATGAAATTCCGTCTATTTATACACATATAAGTTCATATCTCCCCCCCCCCCCAAATTTTCCTGGCTACGCGCCTGCCTTTGTCACACATAAAAATGAATGCACAGATATGTTCATACATATATTGCAAGTGTATATTTAAAAAAAAAAAAATATGTCGCTTTTTATTAATTTTGAATGCACATGGGATATTTTAAATAAAAAAAAAAATAGAAGACGTATTTTTTTCTGAAAAATATCAATTTTCATTTTAAAAATTATTATTATTATTTTTTTTAAGTTTCAATATAGATGCAAACTATTATGTTAGACAACTATGATTTTGTGTGAAACAACTATACATACGATTACAAGTAAAATTTAAAATGAAAAGTTTTGAATATTTAACGTCCCTTGTCCCCTTAAAGATCATGAAATGTTTGCTTTTACAAACAGGAACAAAAATTTTTAAAAACTACATCTCTTTTAAGAAAGATGTATATTTTTTAACACCATTATCGAGGAACATTTTCTTCAAAAAACGTTCCTCGATGCCTGCGTTCTTTGGGGGGGAGGGGGCTCAGATCTTTCCAGGGGTCTGATCCGTCCATAGCGCCCCAGCGCTACGGCCTTGTTGCGAAGTTTGTAATTTCCTCTTCAGGCAATATGATTTTTCTTATCTCTAAGGAAAAGAAATAATTGATTTTTCAATACTCTAAAAGAACATAAAACATAAAATGTTTGCTTTTACGTACAGAAACAAAAATTAAGAAATTTGCATCTCTTTATAATTTTTTTCAAAAAATGTTCCTCGATGACTGTGCTCTTTGGCCTGGGTGAGGTGTCTCAGATTTTTCTAGGGGGGTGGGGGGGAGCTGAGCCGTCCATAGCACCCACAGCGCAACGGCCCTGCTATTAACATCTGTGAACGCTTTATACATTTTAAAGGATTTTTCAGCGGTAAGTGGAATTTTATGACTACGGTGTTTCATACCTAAATATAAACTTAGTGGTATAAATTTAACACGTCATCTGCTTTTGCTTTACTTCGTGGGTGGATGCTGAAAGAAGCGCATATTTCAATTAGAGGTTTGTTTAAATTGTTCTGTACGATTAAAAAAAAAAAATAAGATTAAAATTTTATGCTACTAATAATCACACCAGTTTTCAAAATTATTTATGTGTAAACCGCTATCTTAATGATAATACTGGTCAAAATATCCAAATTAACTTGCTCAACGAACCGGGGTATCTTATACGGCAGTTAAACAGTGACGTCATAAATTTTAAGAAATTTGTAAACTCTGCAACTCTAACGTCCTGACACAATTATAGCGATTCTAAATAGCTCCTCGAGATTAAAAAGTTTGACGTTTTCAGGAAACAGAACCATGGAGGATTTATAAAATACCGCTATAGTGGATATATGCAGGCGCGTAGCCAGGAAAAATTTCCGGGGGGGGGGGATGTGAACTTATATGTGTATAAATAGACGGAATTTCATCACTAATCAAAAAATTTCGAGGGGGGATATATCCCGATATCCCCCCCCCCTGGCTACGCCCCTGGATATATGGCTATTTAAATTGGCACCGCTTTGAATATGTGTCACCACGGACCGTGGTGACAAATATTTCATCCACCACAAAACATTTCATCCACCGTGGTCCACGGTGGATGAAATGTTTTGTGGTGTTTACAAAAATCTTACAAAACCCAATCTTACAAAACTATGCATAAATTAAATATATATGGAGAGCTTTCTTAATAGCAACCATTATGTGAAATGATTATTCCTTATGCTAATGCTTAAATTGCAAAGAATCGCCATAGAATAAAAAGGACCTATTTGTGCCAAATAATGTTTCTTGAAATCGAGCCTTAAAAAAGGAAGAAGCGAAAATAGATAGTATTAATATGCGTAATAGGTAGTATTAGTAGATTTGTAAGGATAATATGAATAAATCACAATATACCACATTAATAAATATTTCATGAAATTAAAAGTGTTCTGTTTATCCTTTTTCAAGGGTTATCTTATCACCAACTGAACGATAAGTAATTCTAATTTGCGTTAATATATCCCGCAGTAATTTCAACAGAGGAGATTACTTAACTTTAAAAAAAAAAAAAAAAAATATGTTTTGCAGATATGATTTTAGTAAAATATTCGCTTCTTCCCGTATGAAGAGCGGGTGCGCAGCTATTTTAAAACAAACGGTTGTCCATTTCATGTAGTGTCTGAGGTATTTAATGCTACAACTTGAAGAGTATGATGTAGAAATAACACATTTTGAAAGTCGGGAGTTCTCTGCAAACCGCCATGCTTTTCACTTTTCTGATCACGAATGACACTGACGTAGTTTTTTGAATCATTATATTGCAATGATGCCAGGTTAATACTCATGACGCAAACTTTACATCAAGAGTCAAATAATTTTGCTTTTATTTTAGATTCCACATCACTGGAATTAATTGAAATTACACATGTTAGGAAAATTTTCGTTTACTACAATGCGAAGAACGGGCACGCAGCTAGTAAATAAATAAAAATAAAAATAAATATTTTCGGTGGGACATTATATATACGGATTAAAGCTGAATTTCTTTTACTTCAAATGCCGATATATGCTGATATAGTTATTAAATATATCTACTAATGTGTCTATATGTAAGTAATTGTTATTATTAATATTAATTTTCAATAAAATCCCAATAATAAGTTAGTAAAAAATAGTAACGAAATCGCAGTCCTTAATTTTGCGAGACTCGCGAGACGTCTCGCGTCTCGCGCGAGACGAGACAGCAATTTCTTTGCGAGACGCGAGACGAGACACAGTGTTTGCGAGACGAGACGAGACAGAGGTTTACCACTGCGAAATGAGACGAGACAGCCCCGATTCTCGTCTCGCGTCCATCCCTAGTTCTAAAATATTTCCTGGATTTCTGAGATGAGTCCCTTCCCACAAATCCAGATCTTCCAACTTGCGTCCGAATTGAGCATTTTCATTACATTATATTTCGGTTTTTTTAATTCTCTTTATTTCATGATATTCCCACATAGCTAAAGATTGGTACTTATCACATACAAGATAGATTTACATTTAAGATGACATATAAGATAGCCTGTTGTAAATTGTGTTCTTAAAGGGAATATTTCAGAAATAGAAAATTTATTTATTTAAAATAGAGGTCTGATTTTTTTTTAATTGTATAAATACTTACAAAATTATATCATATCTATTATTATCTAAAAGTGTTTAATTCTGTCTTTGCGTACATACAAATGTATGTGCAAGCTAACCTTCTTTCGTTTTTACCAAATATAAGGTTAAAAGGGCCCCCAGATTCATTCTCGCCCTTGGGCCTCGTAAACCCAAGTTACGGCACTGCAGGCATCCCCGTTGGCAAATACCTCTCGTGCAAATTTGTTTTATACAATACACACACTAAGAAGTTCAACTAATTTTAAAGGTACGAGAAAAACGCTTCAAAAATATTTTTTCTCACATGTTGCATCCGAAAATATACTTAATCCCCCCCCCCTCTCCCCCAGTTTTTCTTGTGATATACAGTAGCTTGCCAAAGTTTTGAGATAATATATTTTTCTGTCCTAATGTGTAAGAAAAATTTCTTAGTCACATAAATTAGTAATATGTAGCTTTAGTTTTCCTATAAGGTGTGCAACTAATATTATGTGTGAAAAAAAAAAAAAAAAATCCCAAGTTTAAAATTGAAAATTTTAAAGCAAAAGCTTTAAGGCGATTCAATTCGCCTTAAAGCTATTCACTTCTAAACTTTTGCGGAAAATAATCGTCTTAATATAGCGAAATACATCAATATTTAGTAAGTAATAGCATATCCTTTTTCTACGAGGACTGCGCCACATCGCCTGTACATGGAATTATAACAAGGATCTCTAAGGTGCACCTGGAAAGTTTCGCCCATTCCGGTTAAGGATCCTGAAGGACTTTATTCCATCATGCTTCCGTGTCCCGAATTTTCTTCTGATGGGTTCCCAAATGTGCTGAATTGAATTTAGCTCATAAGACTGACTCAGCAGTCCGAAACTTCAATTTTCTTAGTTGTAAATCAATTTTTCACCATTTTGGAGGTGTGTTTTGAATTGTATTATTATTTGAAACATCCATCCGCTAGCCATCTGGTTACGAGTATAGGACAGAATGGATGCCTGCGAATTATGGCACAGGTCCCTGCAAAAATCCTTTCACTTGAGCAGAGAAGCGGAAGATCCGGTTGAAATTTGCTAGGGAGTACAAAACGTATACAGCCAAAGATTGAAAAAAAAATTGAAGTGATGAATCCAAAGTCAATTTATTTGGAAGTAATGGTCGGCGTTATATTCATCAGCCAAAATGCACCAGAACACAGAACAGAAGTCCAACAGTAAAGGATGGAAGCGAATCGGTAATGATCTCAGAAACTTTTCATCAGGATGGCGTCGTCCCACTTGTACACACCGATAAGGATTATGAATCAAAATGTGTATAAAAATATTTTGTAAGATCACATGTTGCCTTATGCTCGTAGAAAGATGCCTTCTGGATGGATGCTTCATCAGGATAATGATTCAGAGCCATCTGTACATGGTGAAAAAATTGTTTACAGCTAAGAAAATTAGTTTTAGACTGGACAAGTCAGTCATTTGATCTCAAACCAATGGAACACATCGGAAAAAAAGTCGGGACACGGAAGCATTCTTCAAAGTCAGAACTCCTTTAGGATATTTAATCGAAATAGGCAAAACTCCCTAGGTCCTCCTTAGAAAGCCTTGTTAATTTCATGGCCAGACGATGTGGAGCTGTTCTCAAAGTGAAAGGATATGCAACTACATACTAAATATTGCTGTATTTCGTTACATCAAGACGATTAATTTCAATAAAAGTTTAGAAAAACTGACTCGCCTCAAAACTTCTGCTTTCCTTTTTTCAAATTCACGTTTGGTATTTTTTAAATTAGAAATTTTTACACATAATAATAGTTGCACACCATACATAGGAAGAAAGGCTACAAATTATTAATTTACATGATTCAGAAATTTTGCTAACAGAAAAGGTTAGGACAGAAAAACATAAGTGTCTCAAACATTTTGTGAGCTACTGTATATTTTTGGTGAATCATGCATCGGAATTCAATCATGAAAATTTCTACAAATTGCTAGGTACGTATTTTTACTCGTGGCTGCACGGTCCAGACGATGCAACGAACGCTTACTCTGTCTTCTGTGCGTGATGAGTAGAGTGACTTGTCAAAATCTTGACTTCCGCAAGATGCGGCTCTCTTCGTCCTGAATCGGGCCCTGAAAGGAACGGGAAGGTTGGGCCGTACACCATCGTGGGAGTAGGATTTCAGATGTCCGCCACTGCAAGTTGCCGCCAGTTGTTTTTGGCCAGACACAGATAATAATGCTTCTGGACTAATCCATGGAGATAGATCTGCTACCGACTCTGTACAACAAAGAAAATAAATAATAAGTTTGTAAGATAATACTAAAGCAGTCACTTAAAAAGCACACAGATTTAAAATTTGCTGTAAAATTCAGTAGCGTCTCTTTTTTAATAGATTCTGTGTTAACAGTTCTTAAGGCATAGGAATAGTACAGCGACCTCTACATGGGCGCCGCCAGAATATTTCCTAAGGGGGGGCAAAGACTACTTAAAAGTATGGTTACTATGTTGAAAAGAAGAGAAAAGAAGGGGAAAACACTGCATACAAATATCCAGGGGGCAAGTGCCCCCCATTGCCCTATGCTGCCGGCGCCCATGGACCTCTACCTTATGCGCATCTCAGTTATACACGTCTCTCTTTTATACGAGAATTTCGGTAAGTCCCGTCACGAGGAATAGGAAAATAATGATATAGGTCTCTCACTTGCAAGCGCCACTTTTAATTGCCTGTCTGTGTTATATGCAAAATAAACAGCGCAATTCACAAATCCTATAACACAGACGTACTTTTTTCCGTTGTCGTCTCCGAGACGTGGTGTTTATAAAACGTGAATGTTGGGAATGTTGATAAAAATAAAATATCGAGTAAACTAAGACATTGGAACTGTTCTTGATGAGTTACGGGTGAAAATGATGATGATAGTGATGCAACTGATCTTTCTGTCCCATCATGTGCTACTGATTACGAGTCCTAAAAAAACGGAGACGTTATCTGTAAAATTAAGATTAAATTTCAAATACAATAAAATAGTTTAATGATTTATACAAAATTGTATTACAAGCGCTGCCTTAAAAGACAAAAACTACAGTTTGATGAAAATTGAAGGAATGTTAGCACAATCAAAGTTTCTCCTATGCAAAATGAAATTATAGGCACATTCTATTTTTGAATTAAAAGTAACATTAAAGTTAAAGTAAAGAAGAAGAGCTAGAAAATAAGAACCTTTCAGTTGTACGCAGCTCTCAGTTATACGTAATTTTAAATCCCTTAAAACGCGTATAAGTGAGAGGTTACTGTATTGTGAGACCGTAAATCATGAAGCTTTGCCCTATTTAGTCCATAATCGCTGCCTTAGTCCATAATCGCTAACTGGCTTCATTTTTACAGTAGAGTTGTAAAATCCCATGTATGGATTCATTCAGTCTAAAAGTGATAGCGTAAATAAAAATAATGGTTTATATTGAAATTTTTAAAGTTAAGTCAAAAATAAATATGTATAGGCCACCTCTCAAAAAGTTAAAACTCACATAGGAAAAAAAAAAAAAAAAAAAAAAAAAAAAAAAAAAAAAAAAAACATTACACCACAAACACAGGTATAAATAGCCTAATAGGGCAGGATCCAGAAAAAGTCCTTGAGGGGGAGGACAATTATATTTTTTGCGTACTTTTACACAAATGCATTTGAATATTCCAAATAAGTCAGTCTTTTAATAGTCCAAATTAGTTCGTCAGGGGAAGGGGGTGAAGTGCTCCTTTGCCCCATCTTTGGATCCACCAACTGCGCCTATTTATGCAAAAATTAGAAATCAAAATATTGGTTGGGATATATATTACCCTTTTAAAACCAAGCTAGTACGATCGTGCGGATTGGAAATGGTAATTTTCTTACTACCAACGAAATATAAATAATATCCATAAAAATACAAACACTATTTCCTAGAAAAATTAATTTTAAATACTTCTTTTAACCACCGGTAACATTATTTAATTCATTTAAATTTCTGAAGTAATTAAATTCAAACTTTGAAATCAAATAGGGTCTTAAAGGAATATCCCATGATCATATGAACCGAAAACTTCTCACACAGTCATACCACGAGTAGTGAACATAGATACTAGAACAACCGGATAGACTGCTCGACGCTTAAAAAGTGCAACAGTTATTATCGCTCGATTCAACTACCAGAAACATGGCGGTTGATTGAATCGCCAATCGCGTTTCTTTGACTCTGTGGCATACGATGGGTGATTCGATCGATGCTGAAGGTAGCTGAATCGAGCGATGGCAACGGCTGCTTTTTATCAGTGTTGGGATCCTCTGCGCAGTCTGTTCTGTATCGGTGGTAGTGAATGCTCCACTCACCTGCCGCGGTGACGAGTGAGGGCTCCGAGCAGGCCGGCCGGATGGTGACCATTGGCCGCGCCATCATCTCTTCCGGGTCCTCCGTGATGTCCTCCATGTCGCTGCTGCTGCCCCCGCTCGAGTAGCTGGAGCAGCGGGAGGACAGCTTTCTCCTCCTCGTCCTCCGTCTTATCCTCCTGCGGAAGTCCTCCAGCCTCTCGTGGAGGACGGGGCGGGAAGAGTCCTCGTCCTCGTCCTCGCTGTTGTTGTGGGGCGCCAGCACGAAGCCCGTCGAGCGCACGCTGGACGACGAGGGAGGACGCCGCTGATGTAGGCTGATGCTGTTGCTGTCGTCGGCAGACGAAGACAACTCTGTGCGAAGGAAAAACGATCTTCGTCAGCATTGCTCTGAATACTCTACAACTAACTATACATACAGAGTGTCCTTCAACAAACTCAGAGGGGTGGGTGATTCACTGCGAAGGGGTCGCATTAAGTGTAAGTTATTTGGCATTTTTTGCTCACCTGGCTCGCTTTCTTCGTCGGCCGTGTAGTACTCTTCTTCCAGCCTGGCAGACGACTCGCTGGCTGTGCGCATGGAAAACCTAGAAAAATAGGATACGAGCAACTGAAGTATTGATTTCATCCCTTTATTCTTTTCGACAAACTTCACAAAGGATATTAATTATTCGTCGAATATCCCCTTATTGCATATTTTACATGTTTACTTCTGTATTTGTGATATTGCAATGAGCGCCGCAACGAGGGGAGGGAAAACGGGGCAAGTGGCCCGGGCGCCGTGATGAGGTGGGCGCCAAAATCAGTTATGATTCCATGAAGATTTTTGTTTTCCAGTTTTGTGACTTTGTGCCCAAGCGTCCTGTCTGAAAAAGCTGGTATTGTTACACCCCTTTAGACATAAGCAGCTTTTCGAATAGGACATTGTGGAAACGCTTTGTCACAAAGCAAAGGAAAGAGCCCCTGGAGACCCATCGGCTGGCGATGACCGATCTGTTTTAATCGATGAGTCGAGCAGGTCCGATTTAAGGCATAGTCAGAAGCGTAGCTAGAGTTTTCAGCGTCCGGGAACAAGTGAAGTTTCCGCATCTCCTTCTGTTTGATAGAATGGAGAACATGGCAGTTCGGAATTATAATTTGCCCCCCCCCCCTGTGTGCGTTGTCCGGGGACAGACACTCCCTCTAACCCTTCTCTAGCTACGCCACTGGACGCAGGCAGCAACCTGCGCCTCTGTTTCAAGGAAAGTGGCGTCGGTTTTCACTTACGATTAAAAAAAAAGAAAACATTTCTACATTTGTAGAAAAGGCGTGATTATGGTTTTAACTGTGACACTTTAAGCCAAATTAGCCAAATTAAGACACTTTAGCCAAATTGGCTTCAAATAGTTTACTTTTGTATGTTCCACTTTCTTTAAAAGAAAACAGTAAAACTAGATTGTCAGAAAGAATGAAAGCTGTTGAAGTAGTTTATAAATATTTTGATGGCATTAACAAAGTTCTGGATGAATTAACATCCAATCCTCTGTCTACATCGGAAACAGAGGCTCTCTCTTTTAAAAAATGCATAAAAAATTTGAATTTATTATTTTCACATGTTTTAGGTTTAACATTAAAAAAAAGACCGCGTGAACCAATTTCTCCAAAGAAATGATATAACCGTAGATGAAACAGTAAGGCGTACTAGAGGTCTTTTAAATCTTCTGGAATCCACCAGAGTCAAAGCTATATTCGTTGCAATAAGAGAGAAGCAAAAATAATAGCTAATAATAATTTACTTCCGAATTTTAATGAAAAACAAAAATGGAAGAAAAAGATGATGTAGGTTGAATATTATGAAGATGAAAGTTCGAAATTTTCAAAGATAAAAAAATTTAGAATTCCTCTATTAGAAATTACCGACAAAATATGAGTGTGCTAAAATCTCGTTTTCAGGCTCTCGAAATGATTAGTGATGACTTTGGAATCCTGAATGGGATGAAATACTCCAGATGAATATAGAACTGAAATCGGAAGCTCAAAAGTAAGCACTTCTATATAAAAAATGACCTAAACATAATATAGAAGAGTTTTTAGGAGAAAGTTTAAAAAATCACTCTCTATTGATTTTCGACGCTATGGAAACAGCACCTGCATCAATCCTTTTGAGTCTCATTCATAAGCATAACCTGGAAGAAGGCTATCCAAATTTGACCACAGCCTTAAAATTATTAATTCTTCCAGTAACACTTGCATCAGGTGCAGTGGCGCACACAGGGTTTTCTCTTGGAGGGGGTCCAACCCATAAAGCTGAGATACCAACCACCTGAAAAAAATGAGGATTTTTTATATTTTTACCGTAACCCCCTTTTACTGTGTTTTTATTTATCTATCTTCTCTGCTGAAAATAAGAATTTCATTTCTTCTAACATATTTAAAAGTCAAAAATTTAATGACGATTTAACGAAGGAAATTTGACAACTCTTTTGGGGAGGGTCCGGACCCCTTGGACCCCTCCCTTGTGTGCGCCACTGATCAGGTGAGAGAAGCTTTAACAAGCTGAAAATTATAAAAAATTAAGAAACTCTATGGAGTAAAATAGAGTTTCCAATTTGAGTATTATCTCAACCTAACACAAAAAAAGCGTCATTAATTTTTTAGGATGACATTATTAGAACTTTTGCTGCAAAGAAAGCTCAAAAGCCAAATTTTCGGGGGGGAAAAATGCTATTTCTTTATGTAAAATAAAACAAAAGAAAGGATTTCGATGTTTCTACTACTTTTCTGCGTAAATAGTAGTAGGTTTTTTTTAATTGTAAATTACATCGTTAATTTAAAAACACAATTGCATGTAAAGTTAATTTGAACTGAAATTAAATAGATTTAAAGTTTCATCGACTTCCGAATTGGTAATAAAATAACATCTTCCTGATGTTTCAATTGTCAAAATGCTAGGTCCTGATTTTATTTCTTTCTAACGGCATTTATTGAATGTCTTTCCGTTTCAAAAATATTTAAACTTCTCTCTCGCTATTTTTTTTTTTTTTTTTTTTTTGGCGGGGGGAGCGGCGTCATAATTAAAATATGTCCCGGGTGTCATAAACTTTAGTTGCGGCCCTGATTGCAATTACACCCGCTAATTGTTAATCTACGAATTTATGATCAGAAATGTGTATTAGCAAACTGAAGCCTGAACGTGTTTGAAGCAAAAACTGTAAAACTATTTTCTTCAACAGTGTCAACAACGCTGCATTTTCGAAGACCATCCAGCTAGTGGTGTGAAAATTCATTCTTTTTAAACTGCAAACTACAGCTCTGCAGCTGTCAAATTTAATATCTGCGGGAAATAACATTTTCTACACCACTTCTAAGGAAAACATATTTGATGAGATATATGAGGCAGCATTAGAAGAAAAACATCGGTTAAACACTTCGCATATTGGGGCGTAAGGTTACTAGACACACAGCGGGAATTTTTGTGCTTAGGGACTGGCAGCTGTATCTAACACTGCATTATGCCTAAGTGATGGCATACCTATGTGTAGTTTTACGTTAAAATGTAATTTTCACCTTTATTAATTGGCGAAATTCAAAATAGGTGGTTCTTCATCAAACTGCTCTAATCACTTCCGAAAATGTCACAAAATTTTAAAATTTCCAGCTGATATTGCTATAAACAGTACGAGTATCCGTGAACTGCCGGGAACTTTTAATAAAATTCGCAGACTTCTTTGATATTGCTTTGTCTTAGAGCAGAAATGGAATGCTTGGCAGTTTTAAATAGAATAACATTTTGTTTTAATACTGTTATTCTCTCGTTAGCATAAAAACAAACAGAAATTTTTCTTGAATAAAAACATATTTTCTGCTTGAAAACATCTTAGAACATACATTTCTTTCAGAAACCCGAAATGGGAATGTAAGGAAAAGAAGTGCCATGAATGAGACATTTTGTATTCTGAAATTAAAAAAAAAAAAATCAGAAATCTACTGCAATTATTTTAATAGAGACTGCATGAAAATAAATATCAGTAACTTACTTTTAAGGAAACACACACAAAATCAGATTCACACAAGTCTAAAAAATACGAAAAGAAAAAATACTCTCCAAAACTTAGCAAAAAGTTTGTAAAAAATAATGAAAATGTACTAATGCGTGCTGTGCTGCAATTTGCAATGAATGGCGATAAATAAAGCAGTCTCATTAGTCGCTCAATTTTGTGCTCCATTCTTTACTTTAACCTATCTTGTGATAAAATCAAAATAAAATAAGTAAAATCCAGAAAATGATTTTTTCACTTGAACAATATAATTTTATTACATGAGACCTGACACACAACCAGTTAACTAAAAAACATATTGTTAATTCAACTAAATAATTTGGTAAATTTTAACCAAATGAACCATCTAAATAGTTTGGTTAAAAAAAAAATTGTTAATTTTAACAAAATCTCTTGGTTAAATTAACAAAAAGTTTAGTTGGAATAATTTAGTAACTTTACCAAAATTATCTTGTTAATTTAACAAAAATTTTGTTGATTCAACAAAACATTTTTTCAGTGTGGATACAGTGATTTTACAGTCATTTAGCGTTACTCTTGTCTTTACAGGTGGGATCATCGTAAATGAGAAAGAACATTTAGGACGTAAAAGAAGCGGAGTTTCTTGGGAAGATAAAAGTGAGGCCGTAAAAGACATCGTGCTGTCAAAGATGAGAAAGGCTGGCCGCCAGAAAATAAACATTAAGCAGGTGGAAATACAAAAGTTGAATGTGAAAAATCTTACAGAAAATAAACATTAAACGAAATCTGGAGGTTGTGTTTTATGAAAGATCTTAACCCATTCGTGCCTGGATATTTTTGCTACTTTCTTCGATTTTTGCTAACACCAGCAGTAATTGATAAATTTCTGATGTCAACTTTTTGAACAAGGGATGATTTCATTTAAAATCATTATGTATAAAAATTGAAATGTCAACATCCTACTTGGCCTTATTAAAATATTTTGTGGAATTGAGGTTCAATACTCGCGAATAAAGGCTAGGAAAAATAAATAAAGTTTTCGAATGATAGCATAAATGCCGTCCCAAAAAACGGACGCTAGGCATAAATGGGTTAATTAACAACTCCTCACTTGCTTGAAGCTTGGCTGTGAGATTTATTTAGAAGTTTCTTCACTGGGAGCATTTTTGGATACTCTGTGCATCTTAATCTTTCTGAATTTTCGCTGATGCATTCTCTACTCTAGAAAGAAAAAATAAGTAGAAAACATGACATTAATAATTTTAAAAATGTATATTATACGCTGTACTATATATATGTTTTTTTTATAGAATACAGCTGGCTCATTCTCGAAAAGGTTTCCGAACGTACGTTAAGTTTTTAAAGTGCTTTTGCTAGTAAAAAGACATTTTTTAAAAACTTAACTTACACTCGAAAAAGAAAATTATTTATTACATTTTTTGACATGCATTCGACCAAAATATTTTCTCTACTACTGCAATCACAGATTTATAGACATTTCAAAATTCGGTTTCAACTGAAAAATATGCCTTAGAATTTTATTTCCTTTTATCCCGATCGCTTCCTTTTGTCCCAAAAGTGGGAAGGCAGAGATCCCCTTTTTGTGCTCATCATCGTGAATTCCCGGCACGGGTCTTTGAATTGTTCTTTGTGTCTCGCAGCTATAGGTCTGCGCCGCATGAAAATTCGCGGCGGGCGGCGGATACTCGAGCAACGAGATCTTCATCGAGTCTCCTGGAGTGGCATAAACATCATTTTTCAAATGTCCCCATAAAAAAAAAAAAAAGTCGAGGGACCGGGTTGGCCAAGAGATAGAGATCCACCACGTCCAATCCATCGCATCCCAAATGTCGCATTCAAGTACTGACGAGCATTTAGGGTGATGTGGGCTGGCGCCCATTATGTCCACTGCCCCCAAACTAGTCTTAGTATGATGTTGTGTTGTTGTGTAATTACGGCCAATTAGCTACACGTGGGTTCTAAGCCAAGGGGTGAGGTGCCTTCCGTGGGGCTCTTTCTAAGGGTTCTAACCCGTATCTGCGCTAAGTTTCGGAACAACCACGAAGAACTACGAATGGTTAGATCGGCGAATGCGACATGGTTTTGAAACAGGCACTTTCCATCTTCCAGTTCAGAGCGCTCTGCGCTCGGCCACTGGTAGGGCTCCTGAGTATGAGCTTGCCGTTGTGGTACACTTTCAAAATAATTCCACTGCAAAACTGAAACAATAGATTTTATCAACATCGGATAGGTTTATGTTGTTTATATGGCACATTCACTATACATCAGTATACGACTGATAAATTATTACTTGCTTTAGCGATTTTTTTTTTTTTTTTTTTTTTTTTTTAACCCTCACCTTCTCATGAACCATTCCAAATTTATAATGTTCTTTTGAGGTATAATGCAATGTTCAAAGAATCTTTAAAGAAATCAAATTGTGCCATTGACACAAAAAATTTAAATTGTATCTTTACAAGTTACTAGCGTTAAGAAGTATCCATAAAAAAATTAACAGTTGAAGGTTTCGGTACAGTTTTTTTAAGTTCTGATGCCGATTGTACGTCCCTCGGCGACGGCGTAGTACAAATGCCCGGCGGCGGCGCAGACCTCTACTCGTAACTGCTGTACCACGACGGGGCGTTCAAAGATCCATCTCTATTCTCATATATAATATGCTTATGCAGCCCCATAAAAATGGCTTGTTTTTTTAGTTGTGAACGGAAATAGAAACAGAGTTCTGAAAACTAGAACTTGAGAATTGCTTCATAATTTACCTTCGCTTGCACGCAGTTGCAACGTTTGGGTAGGAAAATATTTGCAAAAGGGGGATCAATAGTCATTAATAAATAATAATTACTAATTTCATGCTATTACTTTAACGAAAATAAGCTTAACAAAACATCACGGTAGCGCCATCTATAGTCATCATTCGTCATTGTATTAGCACGCAGAGTTCTCCGATAGATAGGCTAGTTTATCGGAATATTGTTGTTCGGGACTCACGTTGTTCAAGGAGAGCCGTCCTTCCTCGCTGCTCTCGCCCCCGTCAGGTGTCCTTCTGCGATCGACATACCGGGGATCGTGTGTGAACGCTGCAACCGCTTTGTTGAGGGTTCGAAGTAGGCTCCGGTCGTCTAACTCGCTGGTGCACTCTCCAGTGTCCAGGAAGCAGAAATTCACGTCCTAGAATGGGTTGAAGAATTCATCGCCTTCAATTAAGTACAGAGATCGTAATAAGTACACTAATAGCTTTCTTTTACAGTGAAATACAGAGATTTTTAATAGGCATAGCTGGACAAACTTTTCTTAGAGTTAGATAAGAATCTATTGTATAAAAGCATTTTATACCAAAGTCAAATAAAATTCTCATTTGACAAGCCTTGTCAAGACCATAAATTCTTTTGAGCCTGAATTAAAAGAATTAGCTTAACTATTCATTGCATAACTCAGGTTAACTTGTTGACTTTCATCGTTTGCGATGATGTTAAGTTTGTACCGTGAATCATTGCAATCCGTGAATCGTGTTCAGATCGGAAAGTGACTTTCCGATCTGTTGCTGAGACGCAGTGAGACAATAATCGTGAAGAAAATGGTACATCAGTAGATAATGAGAAGCATTTAAAAAAATAACTAAATTTTCAAAGATGTGCAGTGGCGAGTCAATTACACAAGCAGTGATGTTACTGAATGTATCCGGTCGCCATATTGTTGAACACGTCGTGTCATGTACATAATCATGTGATGTCGTTGATAATTCGGACCTCATCGCATCGTAAAAAAATCTATGACGGCGACAAACAGTGAAATTATTAGTAACTAGCAGACGCAGGCAGTTACATATTGGTCTTATGATAATAAGACCAATATGTAACTGTAATATATGAGAAATATATGAGAATAATATATTTCTCATATATGAGAAAGTGATATAAAATCACTAATATATGAGAAATAATGTAATATATGTAAAGTGATAATGCCAAACAAAACTTTGTGTGCATTTTTCGTCCTTATCAGCAGTCATTGTGCAATCGCTGGTTTCCAGCGGATCATTAAAATACCTATAGTGGGAAACAACACTGGTCGTAGAAAGGGTGTCTTCTCCGCTGAGTATTTTCAATGATAGAACAAACAGAAACCAAGACGGTTAAACCTTCGTTCAAAATTAAAAATTATGGAGAGCAAAAAGGTTTCTCGCATTGTGCGCCGCAAAAAAGTAGCAAGTATTCCACGAAAAAATATTTCTTTGCTCTAGCCTCAAATTCACTAACATAAGATTCACGCAAGATGCTCTGCTAAAATTCAAGGGCACTCAAACCGCTCCCTCAAAGATACGTTTGAGAAAGCCTGGTCTATACCTTCTTACCACTTGCCACCTCACTACGTTGAAGTGGGTCATTTCCCTGTGACGTAGCTCTATTAAAAAGTCTCTTTTTGCTTGTTTGGGTAGTTGATGGGCCACTTAATTCTGGCCGACCGTCAGTAATACTCCTTGTTATTGGCACTCAGCCCGCGAGAGACTCAAGATTTTTCTAATGTTACTTCCTACGTGTGGAAGCACCACTCACGTCTTCATAAAAGACGATGTCTTGTTTCGTTTTCTGTAGCAACAGATATTACCCCAGCAGAATGGGATCGCAATAATGCATATCCGGCACATGATATGATGTTTTTTTTCTTGTAAATAGAACCAATATTGGTTGCGTTCTGCATTTGTATCTTTAAGTGATGGCTTGGATAAAGAGAGTTAAGACCTTCTTCAACCCCTTAAACTTTTATTCTTGTTAATATTTTTTTTTAAGCAATAGTTCTTTAAAGAAATTTTTTGCTTTTTCCGCAATATGTTCCCCCTTTTTTTAACCCTTTAACGCTCAGTGTTCCCGCTCTGGGAACACCAAACTCTGACGTTTTGACTGCTGCCAGTCACGAAGAATAGATTTGATTTCTATAAAAATAGTTGCGGGTGACACAGCTCCACGAGAATCCTTTACATTTAGCACGTCATTTCCCGTAAAAAAATGGTCACGATTATTTTTAACAGCACTGACATCTGCTGAAAAGTGGAAGAATGCAAGAACAGCTGGATAGATTGCCCAATGCTGAAAAAGGGGCAGCCGTTGCCATCGCTCAACTTAACTACTAGCAAGATGGCGCGCGATGAACATTTCGATCGTCCGCCATCTTGCTGGTTGAGCAATGGCAACGGCTGCCCTTTTTTCAGCATTGGGAAAGGGTTGCGCCTCAAAGGGTTAACGTAATGTTTTTATGGTTTAATGAACCAGTTCCTAAAACCACCGCATTCTGTATTCAATCGATTTCAAGTAAAATTATAGGGTTGTTGTTTCCCACAGGAGGCAGCCAATCCTTAGGGTTTACTGCTACGTACCCTCCCGAATGATGGGGTCTCGTAATTTGGAATCAATTCGAGGAGAGATTGCACCTGTACTGACACTTTCAGAAATATTATTTCAACATGGAGGGACACTGTAGCTACGAACAGATTGTCCGTGCAATAGCTCCCTTAACGTACACAGTTCCACAGCAGTCCAGCCGAGAGAGGTTGTCTTCCCTCCCAAACTCTGACAAGAGCCATTGTTGTTTCATTTTCGGTGTTCTAATGTGAGACAAGCTTATTCCGACAACTGCGGGGCCAGAATATAGAGTAAGAAATGCACACGTACACGAACAATTATTATAATTGTTTAGGTGAATATAATCAATGATTTTGAATAGATTTTATCAGGACTTAACCAGGAACTTAAAAATCTCAAAAAACTCACACAAAAGATTCAGTTTCGAGTATTGATTAATAAAGTTTTATTTTGTACTTTAAATAATCGTACGAATACCATACTGTCTTCCTTAAAAGGAAAATAGAACAATAATTTTGTCTTTTCAGTTCAATGTTATTCTCTCAGTGGTGGATTCTTACAAGCGACAGTAAAAAGAAAATAATAGAAACGAATAAACAAACATTAAATCAACTTCCAAAATTCAAGCCCTGAAATATTGAAATTAAATCAGAAGCAGCATTTTAAGCATTATCTTCTTACTTGAAAAATACTTGACCTTCAAAACTGTAGCTCGTATTCCCTAATAAATCAGTTATAAACAAATAATGGATACCTCGACATTAAATGAATTATGTACGTACTACAAAAAATCGATGTAAAGGTATAAAAATTGAGGTATGTGTGTGTGCGTGTTTTATTTATGAAATAAAAATGTATTTAACTAATAGATGGTAACACAACATTTGAAAAAAAAAAAAAAAAAAAAAGCTGCTTCGAGATACTTTTCATGAATTTAGTATGGATTTATGAAAAGTAGATCACAGATTAAAGTTCACACTTGTTTAACAAATATATATCCTATTCAGAAACTATATCCTTGAACTGACCTGCGTGTTAGGTGCTCTAACTCCCTCTACTATGAGAGCTTCCTCTTCCGCCAAACTTTCTAAGAAACAAAGACAGGTCAGTAGTTCTGGAAACTCAAAAAATAACTCCGATTCCTAAAATCAGACAAAACAAAAGAAGCAGTAATTTAGCGACTTTATTGTTACAAGAATTTGATTTTTTTAAAAATAAATGTCAAAATTTTCTATTTTTATTAATCAATTCGTTTTTTACAGTCCCTTATCAGAAAAATTTCTTTAACAGTGAGTTTTCGCCAGCTATTAATTTGCCCCATCCGAGAATGAGATTGTTGACTGGAAGCTATTGAACACGCATATAATAACATACGCTACCTTTCTATGATACCCAGGAGCATGGGCGCCGGCAGCATAGGGCAAGGGGGGCAATGCCCCCCCTGGATTTTTGAATGCAGTGTTTTCCCTTGCTTTTTTGCTCTTTCCAACATGGTAACCATACGTTGAAATAGTCTTTGCCCCCCGTGAGTAGTCTTTGCTCCCCCCTGGAGTAGTCTTTGCACCCCCTGGGAAATATTCTGCCGGCGCCCATGTCCAGGAGCGGCTCGACACGGTAAGCAAGGTAACCATCGAGTCAGGCCACTACCTTCGATTTGGCGCCATTTCGAACTCAAAAACTAAGATAAACTTGATCTAGAGAATAAGAGGGGCGCCTTTTTTACGTTTGCAGAAGGGCGCCACGTGTCCTAGAGCAGACCCTGATGATACCAAAGCGTTACTGAAGGTGCATTTTGGGACCACCAATCTGTAAACGCAACGCATGAGTCACCTTGCATATAGATGTTGTTTTCAAGACAGCCTACAAATCAATATGCAGGTCTCAAACCACTGTTTGCTTCTACAATAAAAACGTGAGATTCATGGAAGAATTTTCAATCGGACCCTAATGTTCCATGGTGATACCTCATTTGCCTAAGCTTCTTAAATGAGATTTTACATTTTAGAAAAAAGCAGAAATAAGATTACGTGGGAAACCTCTTTTTGGCTTTTTCATCGATGCACGTTTCTTAATCGTAGAAAAACTTTTAAATATCCATTATTGAATATTGTTTAATAAATAAAAATACGCGAGAAATTCTATATTCAGTGAAGAACTACCTGTAATCATTTTTGTTTGTTTGTTTGCTCGTTTGTTTGTTATGTGCCATTATTCCCCTGAAAAGGGTAGAAAGAAAAAAAATTCAAATGGCGTATCTTGCAAGCCACTTTTGTCATCACGATATTGTCTTACCGATGTTCTCATAGATATTAGCCGTAGTATTTAAAGATTACTATTAAGAATATCTTTGTTAAAAGCACATAGAGATATTTCAAGCAACAGTTGGAAAAGGGTTCAACGCAGTGACTTGATCGAACTCTCCTAAAAGTGTCAGATTAGCGGCTCGCAATTTAGTCCACTCTACCATCTGACAGACTTCGATGATTTTGGCTAGAAACTGCCAAAGAACAAAGATTCTAAAATCCAGAATTCAGCTCACGAAGATTTCACTTTTTGTTTTCTTTTTCTGGATTTCGGACTTGAAGCTAACGAATGTAAACGGTGTGTCACACGCTGGAAGGGGCTGCATGAGATTTCGGCTAACAAAATTTCAAATTTCGGCTAACGGATGCAGGCCCGGACTGCTCCTTCGGGGGCCCTCGGCTGGAGATTGAAAAGGGGCCCCCTTACTGATGAATTTAGAGGGAATGGAATATTAGAATATGTAATATGTACTATCTGAAAATTAGGCTTGCTTGCCTAAAACCACATTTAACCATTTTAGAGTTTTTGGGGCCCCTGATTCTTGGGGGTCGTCCGGCTCGCTCATGTGTAAAAGCGTAAGATTCTCGAAAATAAATAATCAAATTACTCTAATATATGTATATATCTATACATCAATTTTTTCTTAAAAACTAAATTAAATTGTTAAAAACTTTAATCATATATGAAGTAGTACATCAATTTTTGCGGGCCTCTCCGGGCTATCCGGGGTCCCCTTGGTCTGGAGACCCTCGGCAATCGCCGACCAGTCGACCTGATCAGTCCGGGACTGAACGGATGTAATTCTAGCGCTTGCCGTAGTATTTTCTTAGTATTTTCTCTCTAGTCTCTCTAGTATTTTCTTAGCTTGCCGAAGTATTGCTGTATCAAGTTAATGTTGAAATGCTTCAAAATAAATAAGTAAATAAAAATTTTACCAGTGAGTTGGATTCTCCTAAGACGTTCTCCCCTACGGAAGAATTACAGGAATATCCCTAAGGGGAAAAAAAATAAAATTTCGTGAAAACATCTTTATTTTTGAATAACTTATCGCTTTTGTTGTTCACGTGATCAAATAAAACTTTCTTCCATAACAATCTAAAAGAATTAAATGGAGTAATCTTTAGGCAAAAAATCAGACAATTCCACGCAAGTAAAACTTTGTTTTACTTATGTTATACTTAGTTTCCCTCAACATGAGGAGTTTTTAAAATTTTTGCAGGCTATTTTAGTTTCCATTTTCCACAAGTTTCAGTAAAGGTTAAAAAAAAACAAATTTTTTGTAAAAGAGCACGTGAACAGACACAGAAAGAATAAAACAAGCATATTTTAACTTGAGTGTAAAAAGAAAAAAAAAAAAGATTGTAAAATATATGTACCCGGAAAACCCAAGGCTCTGCTTCGTCGACGCATCCTTGAGGACGCACGACCAGTGGCACCAGAGGTCGTTCACTGCACAGCCAGCCGGGCAGTGTAGGACCACGAAACACCTGAAATGCACATGAAACAAAACGATTCAGCCTGAAACCACCTTGGAACATGCTGCACAGAGATTAAAAAACATTTTTTAAAAAGTTGGGGACGGTGAGATGCATCGTGTTCCCCACCATTCGTTGAATACGTCAACTTCAATGACCGATCGCTCAGCAATTCTGCACGATAAAATCTCTGGATAGGAAGCGGGATTAGATAGCCTCATTCAGTAATTTTCAACTGTTCAAGCTATGTACTTTTTCAACAAAATCTAATGCTCAATTGTTTTCTGAGGAATAAATTCACTCTTGAGATTATTATTATTAATTTATTTATTTATTGCCAAATATCTTATTAATATTATAAATGCGAAAGTATTTTCTAAATTAGTTTCTCAAATTTCAACAGGATATTAAAATATTGGCAGAAAAAATATGCAAATGTCGGAAAAGTCAGCATGTCAGTGGCTAGACGGTGAGGAAAACAAGTGAGACTAAATATCAGTAGCTGTGCATGCAATTAGTAAAAGCTAAAGTCAGCATGTCAATGGCTAGACGGTGAGGAAAACAACTGAGACTAAATATCAGTAGCTGTGCATGCAATTAGTAAAAAGCTTTTGTCTAGGATAACGTGGGAATTTGAAGTTTCCAGGTTTCCGAATATCACCTTAAAAGAGTATAGCAGTGATACATACAACCCAACCTGCACCTTCGCTTTGTCTAATTTACCCCTTCTAAAAGGTGTTTTTTTTTTTTTTTTAGGAGAACCAAGTTCTTTCTTCAAATGCCAAGTAAATCACTCTGTGTAACAATTTTATTGCTTTTTCATAGTTTATCGTCTCCATTTACTCATCGGCTGAACATCATGCTGGAATGACAACAAATGACACTTAGTACATGTGTGTTAAGGCTGTAATGAGCTACTTCAGATATCGGAGAACCATTCTCATAATCGAAGGTACTGGCTGGTGAATAATGAAGTCAATTGTTAAGCATTTACCGCGTAGAAGTGTGGTGTGAATGATTGCATTTTCAACGTATGACATAGTGTGCTGAATAGCGTAGTCACGATATGCGATAACAGGTTGCATGGAGGAGATGGCTGTGTGCGTTATAAATAGTTTGTAATAGTACGTACCTTCCTCGTAAACTGAATAGTGCCGTCTGGCTCTGGTTCCAAACCCTCAAAGTAGCGTAAAAGCGACCTTAGTTTCTTCTGATGATTCTCCCTACAAAAAAATTAAAAAATGTTTAACTGCCTGACGATATACACCAATGAAGAAATTTCCTTAAGAAGAAGAATCACATGTATGTCAAGAACTTTAGAGATAAAGTTCAAAAAGAAGACAGTTAAGAGGACACATGCACTTTTAAAATGATTAAATTTTACTTTTCATTATTACGAAGTTGTGTTCTTTGTCATGGATAAAATGAAATCAAGCTGAGTTCAAAACTTTTTTAAAGAACGTCAACCTTTTGATGTAGATTTTTGGACGCAGAACTAGTCAAATCATCATCAATCTTGAGAACCACAAACCAATTTTATGCAAACTCGATTGTTTTTCATTAATATTATTGTTTGATTATTACAGAATAATCACAAACAAAAAGTAGCTCGATGAAAGAAACATCTCAACATAATTGAAAATTGGAGATTATTGATAGGTGATTTTCTAGGATGATCCAAAAACATCTCAAAGCGATAGGTACAGCTTTAGGAAATAAAAAAATAAAAACACTACTGGACTCCTGACTGATAAACAGGCGTAAAATAAGTTTAAAAATATATAAATTGTGACTAAGAGTTCTATAAATAATTCCATTCTATGCTCTTGTACACCTTAAATAGAAGTAGTTCAATATTTCATCATACAATGGAGCTAAATTAGTAACTTTTCCAAACTTTTCAATGCCGAAACGTTGAACTATGATTTGGGTTCCTTGATCAATTGCAGCACCAAATCATGGTTCAACGTTACTCCATAGAAAGGTTGCAGCTAACTTACACCATTTTATGGTGAAATGTTAACTCATATTATTAAAAATGTAAATAGTATTAACACTTGGAAACATGAACAGGACCAGCGATACTTAGTAATGGTCCTGGGAAGGAAAATCTCTTCTGTCCTACAGCCATGAGAAACATTTAAAACAAGGTTGCTTCAAATAGACAAGTGGAAAAAAACAGAAGGAATATATAAAATTAACTGATACTTTTGGCAAATTAAACTCATTTAAAACTAACTCAAGAACTAAAGATAAAATTCTGCAAGAATGACCATCTCTCGAGTGACCGAAATGCAACCTCTGGTTACAGTTAGAAGGAACACAGCTTCACATCAGGTCTAAATAAAATACAGTAGATTAACTTGTTTACATGGAGACACCCGCCCCCAAGGACGTTCCCTAGGGGGTGGTTCAGGGGATGCGGACCGCCCCCGAAATTTCAGTTTTTGGTAACAAAAATAATAATGATCACGTCTTTTGGAGGATAATTCTGTCTTTCACCTCTTAAGCTTTTTCACCGCTTGGACCCCCTACGAAATTTTTGGACCTTCCGCAAAAAAAAAAAAAAAAATTCTGAGTACATGCCTGCCCTGCCCACCCCATCCGTTCGTCTGTTATTTGGAGCTTTTCTCATGATAGTAGAACATTAATGAAAGATGTAACGAAGTGGATTGCATAGTAACTTTCTAGAAAAAAAGCCGGCAACATGTTCAAAATCAGTTAATACCCAAGCTTTGAACCTCCTGACAGTTTCCCTCTGCGGATACAGCTTCCGTAGCCCAAATTTCTCCCGATTCTAGTTCAAATTTTGTTTTGTTGTTGTTACTATTGTTCTAAAACCTACTGACGCAGATAGGAGGAGCAGAGAACATGCATCAGTATCCACCCTCGTCATACTTGCCTGTTCGGACTTACCTGTCCAGGTAAGTGAAGAAGTCGGCCATTGTGAAATCCCGAAGCGTCGGATGCGTCTTGGCTTTCCTTCGCGGGAAGGTGGAGAAGAAGGCATTCGCCAGCAGGGACACCACGAAGGACCGCTCCAGGGATAGCGTGGTCTCTGGAAGGAAGGGGGAGAGAAATAATCTGATTTGGACACCACGATTTCCTTGCACATTTATTTACTATCGTAATTATAGAGGGTGTTCCAAAAAGGTGGTAACGGGCTTTAATTCTTTAGCTATTGGAGATAAGTGGGCAGTGTAAATTGACAAAAAAATGTTCAAAATAAGGTCGAGGATAAGACTCCTTTAACCCTTTGAGGCGCAACCCTTTCCCAACGCTGTGCTCGCGCACAGCCAGCTGTCGTCAAAAAAGGGGTCTCTAGATCTGTGGCACGCGATGAACGTTTCGATCAACCACCATCTTTTGCTGGTAGTTAAGTCGAGCGATGGCAACGGCTGCCCTTTTTTCAGCATTGGGCAATCTATCCAGCTGTTCTCGCGTTCTTACATTTTTCAGCAGATGTCAGTGCTGTTAAAAATAATCGTGACCATTTTTTTTTTACAGGAAATGACGTGCTAAAAAGTAAAGGATTCTCGTGGAGCTATGTCACCCGCAACTATTTTTATAGAAATCAAAACTATTCTTCGTGGCTGTCAACAGTCAAAACGTCCGAGTTGGGTGTTCCCAGAGCGGGCACACTGCGCGTTAAAGGGTTAATTATTTATCTATTGGAGATAAGTGGGCAGTGTAACTTTTAAAAAAAAATGTTCACAATAAGGTCGTGGATAAGATTCCGTTAAGAAAAAAATTCCTCTCGTTCATTTACAAAAAGTTACACTTTTTAAATTCGCATACGACCCCCCGTACGAAAACATTCCTAATTAGTAAAATGTGCCCCATACGCTAATGAGGTGATGCACGAAATTGGAGCCTTTCATCATATAACGTCGAAGAGCTAAGAAAGATGATCGGGGACTATACATGATTTTGAATGTACACGTTTATTGTAAGAGTGGAGAAAAAAAAAGATTTTCTTCTGTAATTTCTGTACAACCCCTGAAATGCCATAATTCGGCGTGATTTTTTTCCCCTTCGGCGTGTTTTTTTCAGCGTGTATTTATCTTCGTATCTCAGACACGATATAATCCTCAAATTTTGTATAACATCTCATGAGTGTATGGAGCACAGTTTACTAATTGGGGATTGTTCTGTACGGGGGTCGTATACAAATTTTTAAAAATGTAACTTTTTGAAAATAAAGGAGAGGAATTTTTCTTAACGCAGTCTTTATGCCGACCTTATTTTGAAAAATCTTTTTCAATCTACACTGTCCACTTATCTCTTAATAGATAAAGTATTAAAGTGCGTTAACACCTTTTTGATACACCGTGTATACATTTTGGATGAATTACATTCAAAGTTATTTCAGTTGAAATTGAGCCTCCCTCCCCCCTTACAGTCCTATGGTTCTCGTTTTTTTTTTTTTTTTTTTTTTTTTTTTTGTGTGTGTTGTGTGTGTGTGTGTGTGTGTGTGTGTTGTTCCCAATGATCAAGATCGGCCCGAAAGTTACGTTTTGAAGAGACACAACCGCGACAACGGTCCTTAAAGAATATATTCTCAAAAGCGTTTTAGAATGCGTACTGTCGGGGCCATCGAAATTCTACCGGGCCTGCTTGTGCTCTCCAACGAGTCATCCAAAGAGGCCTGCGGATGCTCCCTTATTGGTTCAAGCACTTAGATACGTCATCTAACGGCCGAATCTAACCAATGAGAAAACGTCCGTAGGTCTCTTTCGGAGTGCACAAGCAGGCCTATTAGAATCACGATGGCCCCGGTACTGTGCACGGAAAAGTCACTGGCAAAAGATACACGTTTGTAATAATCTTTCTAATAATTTTTCTTGACCAATTTAATGGGTTTTCTTTTCGGTGAAACCTTTTATTGTACAAAAAGTAAATATCAGTAGTAAACGATCTTGAGTATCTTGCGTTCTATTTGAAGGGGTGATACTTTAATTTTATCCTCAGTAAAATTTTCGAGGTTCTCATATCAGAAACGTAGCTCTATGTGTGGGTGAAGCAGAGATGATTCATATAAACCAAGTAGCAACCACTTCATCAGTATAAAGATGCTTTTTTTCAATGATTTAAAAACAGGAGTGGGACCTCTTCACAGCAAAGGATTTAGATAACTTTTAAGGGAGAGGGAAGCGATAAGTAGGCGAAGCATTTCATCCGAAACGGGTCTTTTCTTTAATTTCTTTTTTAATTTATTTCTAATTTCGAACATAGGTTGAACCTGTTCGTTTCGATTACTAAAAACGCACAGCCGAGAAGATTCTTCTTCTGTGGGCAATGCTGCTTTGGGACCCAACGTCACCCTTGCACAATCGCTGGGTTTCGAGGGAGCATTGAAAGACGGAAGTTGAGACTGTGCACGGAAGTTGAGACTGTGTGCGCACAGCCAGCAGTGTCAGAAAGGGTCTCTAGATCTGTGGCAAGCGATGAACGATTCGATCGACCGCCATGTTGATAATAGTGAAATCGGGCGGTGGCAAGGGCTGTCCCTTTTTTCAGCATTGGGCAGTCTGTCCAGTTGTTCTTCTGTATCAATGTATTTCCATCGTATTCTCCCAATTTTCAGCAGATGCCAGTGCTGCTAAAAATAATACTGACAATTTTACAAATAATCGACATTTTTTTTACGGGAAAGGATGTGCCAAAAAGTAAATGATTCTCGTCTAACTATATCACCCTCAAGTATTTTTATTGAAATCAAATTTATTCTTCGTGACTGACAACAGTCAGAACGTCAGAGTTTTGTGTCCTCGCGGCCAGGACACCGCGCGTTAAAGGATTAACATATCTCTTATAGGTTGACTCACCCTCGGTTCTCAGGCTGTAGTGTATGCCGTTTCCAGGCTTCAGTGACGGCAGCTTACTGGCCCACTCGGCGATGTCGGGAAGGATTTTGACGGCCAGTTTCTCTTCCCTGAGAAATGTCCCCAGCTTCTCGAATCCCGGATGTCCCCGAATGGGAGCGGAGTCATCTGGGTCCAGCGAAACGCTGTTGGAAGAGAATACAAAATCAGTTTATTGCAGTTTAACCAGTGGCGGAACTTCAAATTTCTGGCCCCCCCCCTGCAAAATATTTCAGTGGGCCCCCTCATCCACAGACACTCATATACACATACGCGCGCACGCGCATACACGCGCACACACATACAAAAAAGAGTTTATTTGGCCATTTTTATTTTAAAAATTGAAACAAATTAAATATAATTATAACTAAAATTTAAAATTCTTCCTTCTGGATTTCAGATTTGCAAAATCTCTAATCAGATCATTCGTTTCCATAGTTTTTTACTGTTTTTGTTCATCCTAATAGGAGAGGTTGTGCAGTCGTTTTTCGCCTGTTGAATTGCGTAAATAGTTTTTCAGAATCTTCAGTTTTGAAAAGGATCTTTCAGCTGTTGAGACTGTGATGGGAAGAGTCAAAAACAATAATAATGCCGTAATTACATCTGAAACATTTAAAGATACTATTGAATATTTTATCAGAAGTAACTCGGCAAATTCTTTTATGGTAGATGTTTTACAAATTTCATCTTTCAGCAGAGCACTGGCCATTACTGTTTGTAATGGAAATTCTGTTGTTAGATCTTCTTTATATTTTAACTGAAGAGATTCGGCACATTTTAAAATTTCCGCTTCCTTCATTATTGCTAACGTGGTCGGTACCAAAAAATTAAAAAGATTTAACACCTCATTCATACCTTGAAATCTGTTTTCTAATTGGTATATGACGGTATATAAAACTTAAAAAAAGACGTTGACGCGGAAATCATCTTCGTGTCCCAAACGGTGGTCACTTGATAGTTCGTCAAAGTGTTTTTTTTTTTTTTTTTTTTTTTTTTACAAATTTCTGTCGCTTCAAAAAAGTTGGCCTGATTTTCCATTTAGCTGCTATTTCAACAGCTTCGTCTTTTGCGGAATCGTATGTATTTCTGTATTCTTTGAGGTGCCTGCTTGCAGTTTGCAAAGATTCCGCTCTCTCACAATATCTAAATCTTTCTTTTGCAATATTTTAGATGGCAAATTTACTTCATTAAGAATCTTCGACAAAATTGCACATAAGAAAACAAATTCAACATTGCTCATGCTTTTCTGAAGTCTAGATGCTTCTTCGCGTTCGTCTCTTTTCTGACCTTTCAAGGATATTTCAGAAAGTGCTTTCATAATGTCCATAAACCTAAGTTTGATTACTAAAAGGGAATTGTATCGTCCAGCCCAGCGACTTGGGTTGGGTCGACCAATCTTTTGAGCGTAATTTTGGATTCTCCTGTAAATTTTGATAGCAAGTCCCATCTCTTTGTACTATTTCGGAAAAATGTATAAATGCTCTCTAAAGTTTCAAATAATGTAGATATTTTATTGCAACAAATTTTAAAAACATCGTATATTACTAAATTGAGGTTATGAGATGTGCGGTGTATGTATATAGCATTGGGTACATCTTGTTTTAAAAGAGACTGAACACCATTGTACGTCCCACTGATGACATTTGCTCCATTGTATGCTTGTCCTCTGCATTTACTTAATTTTATGTCATACTTTTCAAGTAGGTTTAATGTTTCTTTAAACAATCCATCTACTGTGTGATTGTGTACTTCAGCAAAACCTAAAAATGATTCTTTAATTTCAACAGATGATGGTTCTTCTTTTTCATTTGCAACAATTTTTACATACCTAAATACTTGACTTAATTGATCTTTCTTCGTTATGTCCTGCGTTGTATCTATGATAATGGAATAGAAAGGTGCTTCTTTATTATTCTTTACGAAAGTTGCTTTTAAACGTGTTGCAAGAAAATATATAATTTCATTTTGGATATTATGGCTTTAAATATTTTGTAGCTCCATGTGGCATGCATAAAACTTCTTTCATAACATTATCGTATTTAGATAATAAATCAACTTGGCTAATTTCCACGATATTCATCGTCTAGGGATTCACGGTGACCATGAAATGATAAGCAATTCTTTGAATGTACTAACGTTGTATTAAAAAGTCGCTCTAGCACTTGTGCCCAAAAATTCGATTCGTATCGAATTTGTTCTTCCAAATTCTTATCTATTGTTTCATTGTTCTTCCATTTTTCATATACAACATGACTGCAAATGATTGTGACTTTTTTCGTGTACTTTTATCTTTTTCGAAAGACCTTGCCAATCTCTAACCCCTCGTGTTCTCCAGTTATCTATCGGCTCTGTTGAAAACAACCAACAAGGTTCGCAATATACTGCATCCAATTTAGGAGAATGGCAAAGCCCTACTCTTTCAACACTACCATATTTTGTGGAAGTTCTGCAAAACTCTTCTGAAAACTTGCGATTATTTTGCAGAGGATCTCGCTTAAAGGGTCCCCGTGGTTGGCATGAATCGGAAAACATAATCATTTTTTAAACATCGGCAGCGATAGGCACCCATATTCCATAAGGGGGGGAGCAAGGGAGGGCAGTTGCCCTCCCCTAGAGTTTTAGGTTAATGTCTCATGTTGTAAACAAATGGCAAAAACAGAATTAAATTTGTTGAAAGTTTGAAATTTGCCCCCTCTAGAAAAATTTTTTGAAGTTTGCCCCCCCCCCTAGAAAAATTCCTATGGGCACCCATGTCGGCTGTTAATATTGTGCTTTAGAAATCTGCAATGCCCGTTGAAAACAACCGGACTGTGTTATTATCTTCATTTGTATCTTCGTCTAAATTCACTGTATCTTTACGTGATTTTTCCGTATCATGATGTATTTCATCATAATTAGAATCGTCTTGCGTTTTCTCTCTATTATCGTCGTTTGTAGAACTGCTTTTTATTTCTACGTCGAAAGTATTTCTATTTTCATGCGAATGGTCAATACAATGATGCATTTCGCTACATTTGTAATGAGCTTTAGTTCTTTCTTTTTGTCATTGTTTTCTAACTTATCTAGATATCTGTATGTGCTTGGAGTCTGCGGAAATGCAATAACTGGTTTCAGAAAATTTGATAATTTTGGAATTTTGGCTAAGTACTCTTGCTGCTTTTTCAATTTACGTTTTTTGATGCACCACTGGTTCTGCTTAGCTTTTCTCCATTTTTAACCTTTAAAGAATTTGAAATCAATAAATTGCATTGCATGTTTATAAAATGTAATTATGTTACATTTATATACATTAAACGATATTTGTTATTCAATCATATGTGTATCTCTATTTTTTATAATACTAATACTACTGGATATGGTAATTTGATGGCGTATTATTTTTTTAAATATATATTAGGGTGGATCGAAATTATTTTTTTCGGATACACTCTCTTCCGGGGTCTTAAAAGTTGTGCGTTGTAACAAATAATGCGTGTGCAAAGTTTGAAGGGGCTATGATAACGTCTACAGGTAAGCACTACAGAGTAATTTCGTGGACTGGACGCTACCAAGAAAAGAACAGAAATAGTAAAATGAAACTATTTGTGCTTGCGCGTGCGCCATCCGTAATCTTGTACATGTACACCTACAAAGTGCCATTCTCTTTTTTCTGCCCATCTCCTTCTTATCAGCAGTCCTCAGGCAAAACGGTTCTTTACTTCTAGAGACCATGGTCACTATGGTATTCGTTTCGGGGAACATTCAGTGGGAGTTGAAATATTTAAAATGATCCAAATCTCGGAACTGATTTTTTCCCCCTTCAAATTAGATTTGTATTTATTTATCCATGATAATCTGTACCCAGTATTTTCCCTTTTTTATCTAGTCGTAAGTGCTAACAAAATTTTTGGGCCTCTTATAATTCTGGGCCCCCCCCGCGTTGCGGGGTTCAGCACCCTGTAGTTCCGCCACTGAGTTTAACCCTTTGAGGCGCAATCCTTTTCCAATGCTGAAAAAAGGGCAGCCGTTGCCATCGCTCGACTTAACTATCAGCTCGCGCACAGCCAGCTGTCATCAAAAAAGGGTCTCTAGATCTGTAGCACGCGATGAACGATTCGATCGTCCGCCATCTTGCTGGTAGTTAAGTCGAGCGATGGCAACGACTGCCCTTTTTTCAGCATTGGGCAATCTGTCCAGCTTTTCTCGCATTCTTCCATTTTTCAGCAGATGTCAGTGCTGTTAAAAATAATCGTGACAATTTTTTTACGGGAAATGACGTGCTAAAAAGTAAAGGATTCTCGTGGAGCTATGTCACCCGCAACTATTTTTATAGAAATCAAATCTATTCTTCGTGACTGGCAACAGTCAAAACGTCAGAGTTTGGTGTTCCCAGAGCGGGAACACTGCGCGTTAAAGGGTTAAAGGTATCGTTCTCTAAAATACATTTGCAAAAAAAAAGTAAATATTACTCTTTTTTGGAACGATTAAAAATAATTTCAATTGATAATTTAAGTACCGTTTTTCTCCTAACAAGAGAATAATAATAAGAATAAATGCTGTTAAAGACTGCTTATTAAGGGAATGAAAATTATTGAAATTAACTCTAACTGACGATTCAAAACTCTTGTTAGGCCTTTGGCCATTCGCTTTTGAAATCGCCTCAATTTTACTTTGCCCGAATTTCGAAAATAAAATGTCATCCACCCAAAGCATTTCCCCTTAGACTGTTAACTCTCGTATAGCTTAACCAAAAGCCTTGATTTTCGTGAATCATCTGCTATTTGTTGTTGTTTGTTTGTTTTTACCCTGTTAACGCCAAAGCCAATGTTTTTAAAAGAAATCTTCATTGAATTTCTCGACAGCAGGAATATTTGCTCAAGTAATTAATTAACGAGTAGTATATTATTTGAAATAATGAAAATATCTCTTAAATGTATAATTTTCGAAGAGTTACACGTCCCACTTTTAAAATTTGGTTTAAAAATTTGGCTTTTTTAAAACTTTTAATATGTGCGTGACACATTTTTTACCCTTTTTCTTCCTTTTTTTTTTCCTTAAAAAAAGACGATAATACCGTCCACTTTTACCAGACATTAAATTTGTTCTTTTCTTAAAGTTGCAGTCAAAAGACTTTTTTGAATTTATGCTTATCAAACAACAGATAAAAAATAGCATTAATATCTTGCAACATTTAAAAAATACAATTATTCTAATTATTAGCCAATAAATAAATGTCCACTCTGTTACTTTTGTTCAGCCCAGAAAGTGCATTTTTATCTTGATTGGTTGGGGGGGGGGGGATTATTATTATTTTAAAAACTAGTTTAATGTGTTCCTTGTTACTAAGTTCTGTCAATGTACATCCATTTTTATCGATGTATCTCAATAGCGAAGACAATCACAATTCCATTGAATAACAAAAACGTAATTTTGTAACATTTTTTTTTTTTGCCATTTGTGTACTACTGATTTCACTTGGGGATTAATAACTTAATCACTTTTCAAATTTTCGATAAAATTGATCTCACCCCAGGATTTCTGGGTTGGAAATCCTTTTTTCCAAATTTAATAGGAAGACAAATACAGACAACGTGTGGATTATGATACGATACGATTTCAAAATAATGAAACAGGAAATGCAAATAGGGTGGAAACATGGCTAATGATACACATTCAAACATAATAAAGCAAGAAAGACAATACTCATGGAAGCATTAAAGTACGACAGTTTAAAATTGAAATAAATAAATTGGAACAAGTAAACTACTTTGGCCATTCGCTTTTCCCTCTCTGAACCAAGTTATGAAAACCATAGGAATAAATTTTCTTGGTTTTATTGAAGGTGCAGAAAATCGCCTAACTTGAATTATCACCGAGCAAAAGATAATGGGCGATACGAGGCCTTCGCTATTAGTAACGGGCCTGCGCGTGTATTTCGATGAGTCATCCAAAGAGGCCTACGGATGCTCGCTTCTTTCCGTATACATCAAGCAATTTTTAAGCTTTCCGATGCTTTGAAACGTTATTAAATGTAGTTTTAAGTAGTTATTGCGTTACTAATTCAAGTACGAACTCATTAACAGTTTCTTTACTATGATACACGCGGACATTAAAGTAAATAGATGCATGTAATTTGAAGGAAAAACAAAGTAGTGCTCAGTCTCATGATTCATTATTTTAGCTTGAATTTTAATATACATGAAAAAATTAAGCTGACTTTTAGTATACATTAAAGTAAACGAATACACAAATGATACAGACATTTTTATGCATTTCTTTATACTGAATGTTTAAGTTTCACATTTTCAAAGCAGTTACAACCATTATTACTTTTAAAATAAATTTAACTAGTAGTTATTAAATTTTCATTTATTAAATATTGTTCGGTTAATATATTAACAAAATATATGACGAGGAGCTGAAATAGAATTTAAAATATTTGATATTTACAATTCACGTATACAAAATTTAAGTACTGATATACTATTTAATTTTTAATCTTTTGTAAGGCGTAGGTATCAGAAGAATGTTTGCTATAATTATAAGTACAACCTGTGCACTGCAAGTCCTTGGTATTTACATGAAAAATAATGTAAATTAATTTAACGAGAAACATTTAGAATGAATTACAAAATAAAGGGTGTCCCATAAATAGTAGTACGAACTTAAAGGGGAGATAAAATATATCAAAAGGATTAAGAATAACGTAACAGTGTATGATAAAACACGTTTGTTAACTGTTTTTATTTTGGTTAGTTCAAATGAGTTTATTTATCGAAAATTTTACCATTCGAAATGAAAATGATTTATAATTTTCAGTGTTAGTTCCATATACTTTTTCTTCTCCAAAGAAAAATTATAAATTTTAGAAAACCATACTAGGAAATACCACTAATATTCCAACACCTTTTTTTAAAGTTATTATTAACTGGCGATTGAAAACAAATGTTTTCGTCCCTGCATTGCTGTATATTAGGGTTATAGCTTAAAAAAAAAAAAAAAAAAAAAACCTGCTCCACGGACTTTGAATACAAATTAAGATAAACTAACAGCTCTAGGACTTGAAAAATTTCAAGATCCCTTTTCACAAGTTGCGCTAAACAATGTAGTAAACTAAAAACAAACGAAAGAGTGAATTAATTACTTTTTATTATAGCCATTATCTAAATGGAACTTTGAATTTGAGTATGATGAACGCTTATACAAAATATTAACTTCAATTTAAGTTTCTACATAAACATGTGCAAAAATTAATAACATATTTTACAGTACTTCTGCACTGAAACCAATATCACACATTTAGTTGCATTTATAATAAATGATAAATGACATTTTCAACTGAAAGATTTAAACAGATAAGAATGTCTAACTAGTATTACAACGCACGCTTATTTACTAGAATAATAAACTACCCAAGTTAAACGATTTCAGATTAAAATGATTTATAAATAACACATGAATATTAATTCACAAAACATGCTTTATATCCTATAAATTTGTAGAATTTCTAAATACAAGTGTACACTTACCTTTACATTCAGAACTTAAAGTTCGAATTCTATGATTGAATTCGTTGATTTATTTCCATAAAAAAAAGCGCAATCTTCAAAAAATTATTACCTACATCTAAAACACCTTGTCATTAAATCATTATGACAAAACTATAACAAAATTGTTTTTTAATTATAAAATAAATTAACGTTTATAATCCCAAATCGCATACAATCGAACAGCGCAAATGTAAATATGAGGCCTCAATGTTTCACTCATTTCTTCCGGTGGCAACGAAGAAGCAGGCCCGGTTGCTAATAACGACGGCCCCGGGCGATATCGATACGTGGCTATTTCAGTCACGTGTCGAGGATTAAATATACACTTCAGCCAATCAGACTGAAGGACTGAGTATCAACAGATGCTACTTTTACAGTAGATTGGTTGAACATGTTACGTGTTAGATGAAGAACGACGTCATATGATATCGTCCATTGCTGACTAAAGGCCAACCTCTCATGTCGGTCCGTTTGTCATACGCTCCTGGCAATGAGGGGAGTTTTTAAATGGTCACGCAGTTTGCGCGTGCAGGCTTTGTGGGTCGAATTATTCATGGGATTTTAATGACCAGTCGAGATTTCGGGATCCAGGACAAAAGCTAACCTGTGAAATCACAAAAAACCACGCCCCAAACTCAAAGGGGAGGCTTTCCTCTGCAATCCGGCAAGAAGATACTGAAAAAATACATTGAATTGACATTCTAGCGTACGAAAACGGACTGAAATGAGAGTTGGCCTTAAAGGCCTATTTACAGTTTCTGCGACAGTTGCAGAAGTGCAGTGGATGGGCGGGACATTGTCCACGCCAGTTTTACGATTTTTTTAATCAACTTGGAGTGTCCACCAGCAAAAGATCATTGTAGATCATTTAGCAGTTTGTGGTTTAGCAGTATTTCATACAACGGCAGAGAACTTTCGACTGTCTAAGGATCCTTTCGCGACTGTTTCTTCGCACTGCTTACAGTAAAGTCGCAGAAAGTGTAACAGGCCTTTGCGGTTTTGAATTAAAGTGTATGAGCGAGCGCTGGATTTCGTCTCTTCCTTAAAGATTAGACCCCATCAAGTTATGGAAAAAGATAGCTGTTCCACTAGATTCTCGATATTTTTTCATCCTTCAAGGTGAACAACAAAAGAAAGGGGCGATTTTATTGGGTTTTAATAGGTTTTTAAAGGGAAACAACACAGAGAATTGTTTCCGTTTTTGGAGTAGAAAAGAAGTTCTGATTTTGGTCCTAGTTCATCTCAATCATTCTACTAGAGCGGAAATGTTCTGCATTTTTGTTGCTCTCTTTTATCACCTCTGCACTGGAAAATTTCAAAGGGGGGGGGGGGGTCCTATAGGCTCAAGCTCATTAGAAAAAGCTGTCCCGGACATACCTGGAAGTCTCGTGCACTTGCGTCATGATGTGGACCATGGCTCTTTCTGCCCCTTTGCAGGACCGCATTCGCAACAGGAGAGCTTGGACATCGTTCCAGGAAGGCAGGTCGCATGGCAGAAGCACGTGTGCCATCCCACGCTGCAAAAGAGAACGTCATACAATAAACAAGCACCAGCAGTCTTCCTCTTTTATTTTTAACGTGAATACGTCTTTAAATTTGGTTCCATAGTGAGAGGCAATTCAGAAAACGGATGATACAAAATCGGGGGATACAGTTTGACGTTGCCGCTACCTATCTGTCACCCGCATCCAAAATTGAATGACACCACTCGATAGCTAAAGGATCCGAGAATTCGTTGCGTTGAGTGAGGACTGTGACGCATCGCTTGCGATGGAGGCGGAAGCGTCGCCGTTTTCAGGTCGTTCCGCGTCAACACATAATGTCCGTTTAGTATAAATTTTGACTCTGAGAAGCTAGAACGTTCATTTGCGTTTCAGTCTTCAGCTCTCGTCAAGATCAATCGGTTGCGTAAATAAAACATTATTGTGAAATAGCTATAGTAATATATATGGCGTTAAGTAAATACTGCAATGTTGGCCTATACTCGTCGAAAAGACAAATCAAACTATAGAGAATATTTACGGTTGGAAAGGGCTTCTCAATATAGCAAGCCATTGATATCCGTAAAACACTGTATGACAAGAATGAAGCGGTGCCGGGAACGTAAAAGAAAAAGGCGTCCGACCCGATAAACGACGGCGCCAATACATCTGCAGATGGGGCGTCCGAGCACGACCCACGATCATTAAACATGTAAACACAAACAACAACAAAATAAGCGATCATTAAACATATGCAGTAACCATGACGATTTTGTGTATTTATGTGGCAATCGTAATTTAGAATTAAAATAGCGATTTGGAACAACCTGTAAGTACAGCATTCCGTTACATTTTTATTTATTTTGGATTGCTAATTAATGTAGTTTTAATAATTCAGTGCCTTCAAATTCCTTAACTGGTGCGTTTATCGCTAATTTTGTTCACTTTAGTTTTCATCTAGTTTTTTTGGGAACATTGAAACTTGTGCATAACTCCTAGAGACCCATGACTATAAAGCTCGCCAAAGTGCAGGGAATTTTTAGGTTGGCGAGAGTAGGGACGTTAAAATAGGAATCAACTCTTTCTTGAACCATAAAGCACATCTTTGAAATAGAAATCTATCTTAAAATCGCCTACTGAAACTGTTTTACAATCTTCGCCAGGCATATTCGAACTAAAGGCATATTCCACCTATATCACGTAGACATATTTTAAATATTGTTCAGTGACGGCTCGTGGGTTATTTAAAAGGAGGTTCACAAAACAAATTTCGAAAATTAAATAGGTAGATTCGGCGCACCTTACAAATTAAATAGATTTGCGTTTCCAGCAGTTAAAGGAAAACAATGCACGCAACTGAAAGAGAGCAAATCCTCTTTGGTCTGACATTTTGTCACTAAGATAAGTTTTGGCAAAGGTGCTGTCTTGATTCATTTTATTTCAATTTTTTTTCAAAGGATAACATTGAAAAATGCCGTTGCTTTAGCTCCGAAACCCGTCTTTTACTCCCCCATTAATTATTTACACTAGTTTCTAAAAAAATTGTAGTGAAAAATGATAGAAATAAAGAAAATATTAAGAAAATGAAATAAAAATTAATTAACTAACCGAACGTAACAAACCGAGGGAAAATCCGGAAGCGATAACCCAAATTGGCTCAGTGTGCACAATGGAGGTGTGGGAACGAAATGATTTCATCAGTGTACTTCTCCGCAGCTATCTCGGCTTCTGACCCCAGAGAGCGGTTCAGAGGAAAATTTTCCCGTCCGCACGTGCGATTGATTAGACTGTGCTGTAGTAACCTACATTACAGTGCGTAAGCTATAATAATCCTATTTAATAATAGTGGGGGGAGGGGGAAGAGAGTAAAACTCACGTTTTAAATTCACATAAATCTAGAAGTGTGCTTAATATTTGTTTTAAATTTAATTTGTTAATGTGTTTATTCTTTAGTTTTTCTTTGGGGGTTCACGTGCTCAAGTGCTCAAATGGAGGAGCCGCCATTGATACTGTTTGGAATGGGCATCATAATCCATGAGTGTACCGTGTTTTCCTTCTTTGTTCCATAAAACACTTCTTCGGAATAGAAATCTATATTAAAATCTCCTACCAAAACTCTTTACAAATTTTCGCCAGGCATAGTTAAACTATACTTCACCTTCATAAATACCATTTGGAAAGTGTATCATAATCTGTGAGTGTACCGTATTTGTCTTCTCTGTTCTATAAAACACTTCTTCGGAATAGAAATCTATATTTAAATCGCCTACTAAAACTATTTTACAATATTCACCAGGCGTTTTTTAACTATACTCAAAATATATTTATAAAAATTGAAAAGTGATACGGCGCCTAGACAAATCGTGTCTACACCAAAAACCGTGATCGAGCGAAATAGCACTCAGGTGCTAGTAAAAATATCACTCATTATCGTTATATGTACACGTATTCACGTAAAACACACGGCGTGTCCACGATACAGCCATACCTAAGGGGGCGTCCCGTTTTGAACGGAACAGTCCCGATTTTAGGTGGCTTATCCCGTTGTCCCCAAGCACAGGTTTGGGAGACCGTACTGTCCCGTTTTCAGAAAATGCCCCGTTTTTAGAAAGAGAGCAACCCATGGTAACGATTTCAATAAAGGCCGAAAAAAAAAAACCTGGCCTCCTCCCTTCCCTCTCGATATGCAAAGAAAACGCCGGGGAGTGTATTGTTTTTGTGTTTGTTCTTTTAATATTCTTTTTTGGTCAGCTATTTCAATTTATTTAATTTTTATTTCTTTTTTTAAAGTAATGTTCTTTTGCTTATTCCTACCCCCCCCCCCCTCGCTTCATTTACTCTTTTCACTCTGGTTTTCTGAGAATTTTTTTCCTTCCGAATGACAACTTCCTTTTTTTCTGTGTGTCCCTTTGTTTACATTTCTCACTTTCTTACCTTCCTGCCTTGTGTTGGATGGTGTTTTCGAAGTCGAAGAAGGACCTACCCCTTGTACTACTCGAAACGTATGTCTTGTACTATTTTTTTTTTATAGTATATGTGTGTTATAGCAAAGTTTTTTTTTCATTTTATTTTGATATTAACATTAGCACAAGCTTTTTTGCGAGTTTTCATAGCAACTAAAAGATACCCAGACCTGTAAATTCAGTCTCCCTTAGACTATTACCTTAAAAACAGTAGATGTCCCTTTTTGAGGAAGAAAACAAATACACTATTGCCAAAATAGTAGTAGATGTCCCGTTTTCAAAGAAAAAATAAACGGTCATTTTAGCCATACCCCACTTTTTTTTTATTACGTTTGTTACATTTGCTACGAATTCCATTATACACCACGACTGATGATAGCGGAGAAATATCTCGATTACACATAAAAGGCTAAGGCTTGCATAAAAGGAATTCGTAGCAAATGAAACATACGTAATAAAAAAAAAAGTGGGGTATATATAAAAATATGAATGTTTAAAAATTTAACACTTTATGTTTTTATTGCCACATGTTTCCCCCTTCCCCCCCCCTCATAGTCCTTATAAAGCTGATCAAGCCTTAAGTTACGAGCCTAGCTTCGGGACACTTTTTTTAAAGTAAAATTTTAATGTCAAATCCACGTTTTTTAATGAAAATGGGGTATAAAACTAAAACTTTAAAATGCCATTTTAATGAAATTCAATGTAAACTTTGAATTTCATTAAAAATTCATTCAAATGGCAAATTTAGCTGAAGTTTTTATAAAAATTGCATTTACGGTACACTTCCGTAAACAATTCTAATAAATATTTTTTAATAATATTTATGCAGAACATTACTAACATAGTTATGGAACCAAAAGATTTGCAAAAGTTCTTCTAGTTATGAAAATATTTCAATTTTTATATGACAAATGAGTATTTTTTTTATAAAAACATTTTTTGGAGACAAAAATGGTCATAAAATCAATAAATAAATACAGAAATATTGTATTCGGTTTCATAACACCAGCCGTAACCATCAAAACATCATCAAAATTTCAAGTCAATATTTTAACCACGTTATGAGAAATGACATTTATAGTAACGAAAATCACTTTTTCAGAGAACGCATTTAAAGATTTCAATGCTGCACAAAATACTATTATTCTGGCTCATTATTTCCTGTATAACTTAGCTTCTAGTTATCGTAGAAACAAAAGTAAAACGGTTTTCGAATCCTAATCGTGTGATCTATAAAATAAGTAAATAAATAAATAAATGAATCTAATATTTAAACGGGGACGGGGATAAACTCAAAACGGAGATTTTTTGGCGGGGGGGGGGGTAGTCTTATTCCTTAATAAATGAAACCGTGGCCCGCGGGCTACACACTATGAAGATCAATCGCTCGCGAGTTATCAGCACATTCAATCGCACACGCCGACCGAAAAAAATATAGAGCAAAAAACGAAACTCTTTTTTTTTACCAATCAGCAAAAAAAAAAAAGGGTTGTTAACACACAGGGCTTACCTGAAAAACGTGGGTTGTTGATCTTCGCGGCGAACTGTGGTGATGCTTGTTCTAGCACTCTTTTGCATCTTCCGTGTTGTGTGTAGAGCCGCGTTCTATTTCCGTGCACCCTGGCAGAAGACCAGCGCGTTCCTGCCCCCCTCCCCCCTCCTCCCCAAGCCGTTCCTCTCACCTATACTACTTCAGCCGTCGTCTCACGATGTGACAAACGTGCACGCGCCTCTTTCTTCCGCGACGTCAACAAAATCAGAAGGAGCTTGGCTGTGCTGTGTGCACGAAATCCTTGGCGTTATATTTTACTTCATTTTTTTTTTTTTTTTCCTCCTTGCCAAATGGCTGGGTAGAACGTGCTGTGGAATTAATCTAATGCACATCAAGGTCGGATTCATAGACAGTTCGCCCACAGACATGGGCGCCGGCAGAATATTTCCCAGGGGGGGGGCAAAGACTACTCCAAGGGGGGCAAAGACTACTCAAGGGGGAGGCAAAGACTACTTTAACGTATGGTTACCATGTTGGAAAGATCAAAAAAGAAAGGAAAACATTGCATACAAGGGAAAACACTGCAAAGCAAGCGAAAACACTGCATACAAAAATCTAGGGGGGGCATTGCCCCTCCCCCTTGCCCTATGCTGCCGGCGCCCATGCCCACAGAGTAGGTCTCGAATGGAGTCCGATTAAAGCTAACATGGGGACCAGGGCAGACATTTGTCATGGGGGCTCCCCTTTCGTATGTATGTTTCATATGTTACACGTATTACGAAGCTTGGAACTGCTGGCTTACTTAACCCTTTCCCAATGCTGAAAAAAGGGCAGCCGTTGGCCTGGCAGCTGGCTGTGCCCGCACAGCCAGTTGCCGTCAAAAGAGGGTCTGTAGATCCGTGGCACGCGATGAACGATTCGATCGTCCGCCATCTTGCTGGTAGTTAAGTCGAGCGATGGAAACGGCTGCCCTTTTTTCAGCATTGGGCAGTCTATCCAGCTGTTCTCGCATTCTTCCATTTTTCAGCAGGTGTCAGTGCTGTTAAAAATAATCGTGATAATTTTTTATGGGAAATGACGTGCTAAAAGTAAAGGATTCTCGTGGAGATATGTCACCCGCAACTATTTTTACAGAAATCAAATCTATTCTTCGTGACTGGCAATCCTATTTTACTTCCATAAAATAGATGTATTTGTCAATCTTCTAACTAACACCCCCCCCTCCTCCTCCGACAAAATTGCATCTGATTTAACCCTTTAACGCGCAGTGTTCCCTCTCTGCGACGTCTCAGTCAAACCGTCAGAGTTTGGTGTTCCTAGAGAGGGAACACTGCGCGTTAAAGGGTTAAATCGGTCGCGGATTGATGCAATTTTGTCATAGGAGGAGGGGGGGGGGGTGTTAGTTAGAAGATTGACAAATACATCTATTTTATGGAAGTAAAATAGGATCTTTTACTTTAATTCCTTTTCTCTCGGGGGGGTAACCCCCTCCCCCCCCCCTTTAATCCGCGCTTGACTTAAATTCACGCATTTCTACTCTTGTGGATGCTTGGAACCTTTTGGTAGAAAACGCGGATCTTTTGTACCACCCAACATGATTATATTGACCAGACATTCATTATTTTACTGAAGATGTTTTATTGTTTTACTCAAAATATTTTAATTTAAAACCTTTTTTTCAGTATAGCTAAATAGCTCTTTTAGAGAATTCTTTAAGAGCGGAAATTGTTTCTAGTAACAAAACATTTCTCCGAAATGCAGTAAGAACATTTCTGGATTTGGATGACCCCCTCTTTGATTAGGGGCCCGGGGCAGCTATCCTGCCTAGCCCTGTCTTAGTCAGGCTCTGGGGCAGAAGTCCTCTGTCTTCCCGTCCAACGGTGGATCCAGAAAGGTGTCGGGGGTGGGGGACAGGGGCGTAGCCAAGGGGGGTCATAACCCCCCCATGAAGAATTTTTTGCCATACAAGATGTATTAGGTTGTAACGAAAGTTTTCCGCCACTCCAAGTACTGCCTGCACAAGCAGTTCGCGTTGGTGTCTTTGCCAATATTTTGTAAAACGATTTTTGTTATTTGAAAGAAAAGACTTGTTTTAGAGCACTGTGTTGTGAAATCCGTAAAACAATATCGTTATGATTAAGTATAAGGTGTCTGAAATGGAACTACCACGCTACCAGATTGATCCATCATTTACTCTCAGTTCTGTCGCAAAAAGTCAGCTACAGAATGACACTGAATCATGTGTACAGCTTAAGGTACTACTGTTGTATCATATGACATTGTGAAGATTTGGTACCGAAAGTTCAAAAACGAGGACTAGGATATTAAAGAAGCAGAGCGCTCTGACCAGACTACTGATGCTGATGAGGCCCGCCTACGAGAATTTGTGAAAGAAGATAAAATATTCATCCACGAGAGCTAGCTAAAAGAGTTAGACTTTAGTGCCATGTCCATTAGTCGCGCTAAGCATCGCATAAACTTGACATATAAGGTCAATAGCTGGGTACCGCGTGAGCTGACTTAAGCAAATCTGGCGGAAAACTTTCGTTACCTGATATATTCTTCACTACATTATCACACACACGTATACACAGGCGCGTAGACAGGAAAATTTTTCGGGGGGGGGGGGATATGAACTTATATGTGTATAAATAGACGGAATTTCATCACTAATCCAAACATTTCGGGGGGGATATATCCCGATATCCTCCCCTGGCTACGCCCCTGCGTATACATATATTTGAGTTGTAGTAGACGTAAACCCCCCCCCATGAAAAATTTCTGGCTACGCCCCTGGTGGGGGAGGATAACTAAAAATGAAGCACACTGTCAGAGATGGGTCACTCGTTTCTTTAAATACCAGTTCCTTTTTAATCTTGAACCAGGGTTAAACCTGTTCGCTGTCATCACTGAAGAGGCGCGATAGAAGCTAAGTACTAATTAAATATTGAGTAAACACTCAGAAAATTTGCAAAAATATTTGAGTGTGAAATCACAGAGGACGTGTCTCATCCCCTTCAATATTGCGCATTATTGATATATTGCGACATTGCGCAAATTTGTCCATAAAGATAGGAAGGAGAGAGCTTATTTTGGTCTTGCTTCCCCCCCCCCCCTTCCCTCTCCCTCTCCACCGCCCCCTCCGCAATAGTCAGTATGTAGCGGTCCTTGCAAGTGAAGCTGAAGCCCGCTCTAATCTGACTAAACTAGCTTTCCAACACCGAAAAAATGTTACAAAGATTCCAAAGGGAAGTAAAGAAAGAAAGAAAGAATCACTATTCCTAAAGCAGTAAAGTAACGAACGGAGACTACGCTGCTTATGAGATAGAATTTGTTTAACCCTTGAACGCGCTGTGTCCCCGCTCTGGGAACACCAAGCTCTTACGTTTTGACTGTTGCCAGTCACGAAGAATAGATTTAATTTCTATAAAAATAGTTGTGGGTGACATAGCTCCACGAGAATCCTTTAATTTTTAGCACGTCATTTCCCATAAAAAAATTATCACGATTATTTTTAACAGCACTGACACCTGCTGAAAAATGAAAGAATGCGAGAACAGCTGGATAGACTGCCCAATGCTGAAAAAAGGGCAGCCGTTGCCATCGCTCGATATTAACTACCAGCAAGATGGCAGACGCCTCAAAGGGTTGCGCCTCATAGGGTTAAACGTGCTGCTTTAAAAGTTATCTTAAAAGAATTATATCAAATGTTCTATTGTTTCCAAAAAACATGTATGTAAAATCAACTAATAATTACATATTTTATTATTTAGTCATGTAGTGATGAAAATACAAATCATTTGAAGTTAAAATGTAAAACACATTTTTTATCCGTTATCGACTGTCTTATGACTCCAATATCCCCACCATGACCGAGTGCATAAGCCATACACTGAACATGGTAAACGGCTGAAATGTAAAGGTCCAGCGTTCGGGCTCGACCGCGCAGCTTTCGATCTAACGGTCTGGAGTTTCGGTCGGTTTTCTCCAGATGTAACGTGAATGCTCGTTAGAACACCTTTAGAAAGTCATCCGACTAAGGCACCTCCATCCTAGATACATAGCCCATGCGTAGCTTTGACTATTGAAATAGTCTTAACAAAACAAACAAACAAACATTATTTCAACAGAAAAGACTTTGCCTGGAGCCTGGGCTCCCTAGAACCATCGTTAACATATACCACTGGTTCCGGCTCGTAAAATGTACTCAATACTCGTAGGGAATGCAATCCCGCACTGTTTTTCGTTTCGCGGGATTTCGGATTGTGACTTATTGATCTTTTGGGATTGACACTTCATTCAACTAAAAATTAATTTCAATAGAGAAAAGTAGAAAAAAGTAAGATTTTAAGCACTATCAAGTTTAAATTTAATAATAATGCTTAATCTTATTTGATAATTTATACAATACCTTTCATAAATATGAAAATTATAGTTATGATATTCATAATAATATAAAGTTATTTCTTAGTTGCCAAAAAAAAAAAGAAAGAAAAAATGTAAGAAAGACTACGTAAAGAGGCACTCGTCTTCCCAGCCTTGATCTAATTTTGATAGAGAACGGAAAAGCACTTGACAAAAAGGCTTTCTTTTCTTTTCTTTCTTTCTTTTTCTTATGAAACCCTCAAAGAACCATACATTTTTCATGGTTAACTGAAGTTCACCCTTTAAAGACATCACTGGCATGTGCAGCCATATGATTGTTTGTGTATGTGTGTGTGTGGGAGGGGGGGGGGCAAGTCGAGGGTCCTGTCCCAGAAAAATACAATATTAGTGTTGAAGCACTTCTGTGCTATACCAGTACGTAACTCATAGCAGTATGGGAGCTTGAGAGGGGGGGGGGCGACTATGACCCCTCCCTACCAATAGGTATGAGCATGATCACTGGTTCTTATTCTTCATCTTATGCAAAAATGTTTGGCCAATTGATGATTGGGAAGGCGGTGTGAAATTGTAACAATAATTTATTTCTCGGCTTCACAATCTCGCGGGATTGCGGTCTTAGTCCCTTGGGGCTAGTCCCGCAAACATCCGCAGGATCGGGATTTCATTCCTTAAATACTCCCAGTAAAAAAGATCTTAATAGCATATTTTTTTGCATTGTTGAAACTGCGTGAGGTTATGGTACAGTCAGAGCTTAATTTGCATAGGAACTCACCGGAGCTCAGCCCTTGCACTCTTTTTGTGTGTGTGTGCGTATGTGCGATCTGGTGCGATCTGATGCCAGCAGAAGTGTGTGTGTGTTATGATTTTTTACATTTTAGGCAAAACCCAGCGGAGCTCGTGAATATTGCGCTCCGCCAATTCAAATTATCCCCTTTTCACACGCAGATTTTCAGAAATCGATGCTGACAAAATTTGGATCCGCCCCTTCACAAAAATACAATCGGTTCTCACAACCCTTCATTAGCATCCTACCGTATATTTTAATTTGTTTTCTAAATTATTTTAAGTAAAACAGTGACAAAAATAGATGTTGAAATTCACAGTATTACAATATTACATTTGGGAGTGGTTATGTCACTGAAAATGGTGGACGGCCGAAGTGTGAAGGTCCCGAATTTGGGTGCCATCGCGCGGCTGTTAATCTAACGGTCTGAAGTTTTCGTAGGTTTTCTCCAGATGTAACGTGAATGCGCGTTAGAGCCCCTTAGAAAGTCCTTCTACCGAGGCACCCCCCATCCTGGCAGGTTGCCATATTCACACAAATCAAACCAAACCTTTGGGAGTAGTCTACCGAATAAGTTTACGATTTTAAATATTGCTCTCAAAGGAAGGATTTTACTGCCCAGCTGCGCCACCATTCCGGCAAGAAACTGAGTAGAGCCATTAACCTTTTTTTTTAACTGTTATATTGCTTTCTTTACAATTTTTACAGTTACAATAACAGAAATGAGGAAACTGTTGAAATTCACAAAAGAAATATTTAAATTCGCAAAAATAAACAGTTTTCATAAAAATTGGACACTGAAAAAAAAATTCCTGTACTGACCCTTAATTTTAACGGGCAGACCAATCGGGACTCGTTTCGCCTCAAACCGATCTAGTAGTATTGATGCCAACAGATTTTGGCTCTTCTACTGTGCATTGCTTGGATTTCTTCATACTAATTTCAGACCATTTCATTGCATTTCACTGTTCTGTGAAACAATAAAAATATGTGAAGTACTATTATATAGGAAAAACTGTGAATTATCATTATTTTAATTAGATGTGCAACCGACCCACGTATTGCAGGAGTAGGTGGCACAATACTCTACTGAGCATGAACATAAGCCCTAGAGAATATTAGGGCTCCGGCACTTTTTTTTTTACAAGAAATTAAGATCTGGGTACAGTGAAAACAAATAAATTTTCAGTGAAAAACTTCTAATACTAAACTGGAGGAAAACAAAATATTTTTTTACAAGTTAAATGAATTACATCTTCAAGCTCAACCATCATTACATCATTAGAAAACAATTGGATAGACTGCCCAACGCTGAAAATGTGCAGCCGTTGCCATTTAACTATCAGTAACATGGTAATCGATCGAATAGCCAATCGCTCGTCACAGAACTAAGGAATGTTTTCGACATAGCTCGCTGTGCGACTTGTCTAAATTCTTGTTAAATTCTATTCAAACAGACTCAACCCATATTCTTTCTTCACCATGATGCTCTCTTGAATGTTCTTCTTTACTATCCATTTTTAATATTTTTTTAATGTTTGAAGTTGAAAGCACTGTTCGTATAATAGTATAATTATATTCATATATTTTTTATGAAATTACATGATTCATTTGAGCGGTAGCTCATTTAGGAAGCATAATCGAACTTATCGTCAGAATTGCTTTCTCGGACTTATATAAGCTCATAAACACTAAAATAACTTTAATTTTTAGAACTGAATAACGTACCATTGTCATTTTTCCCTTTTTATTTCTGCTACGGGTAGCCTAAAAGGTGGAGGCCCATAGACTAAGGCCTAATGATCCTAATGTTGGGCAATCCATTCTTGTTGTGGTTAGGGCCCAACCAGTAGCCAAGCACATAGCTCTCTCCCTAACCATTCGGCTTTATCCGAAACAGCGAAAATACGGATTAGGTTCTCTTAGAAAAGCATCCCTCCCCTCGAGGGGGCCGAGGAGAGGGCGGCCTAGATTCCTCGTGTACATAATCGGCCGTATTCCCGAAGCACCACTTAAAACATCCTTTAACGATAAGCATGTACATAGATGGCAGCACCACAACCAAATTCACATCCAAGATTAGAATTTTCTTTTTTGTGATCTAGGAGTATTTTAAAAATTCAGTAAACTTATGATAACGGTGTAAAAAGAAAAACCATGAACACATATTGGAAAAAAATAGAATTTCTTTCTCCAAATAATTTTATGGCATCTACTCTACTTTCACAACACCCTCACTCAGACTGCATAAGCTTACACCCTGGGGGGCAAACCAGTGGGGTATCCAGAAGAATTTAAGCGAAGGGCAAGAAGTATATGATGAAGCATTTTATCGGAGATCGTACTTTCTTTTTTAATTTCTCTGTTCAGTTTTGATTTTTAATTTAAGATTATCACAGCGCTGAACAAGGAGTGGTTACAGAAAAAAATTCTGGAGGAGGTACAATTTTTTTTCCTTTTGTTTCCTTTCTCTCATAAATTCCCTTGAATTTACAAAACTAAATCAATCTTTTGTAGTCTTAACATAATTTTGTCCGGTGGGAGCGCACGTTTCCTCGTGCTTACGTCTGAAACCACCAATGCACTGAGCCTTAACCCTTTGACGCACAGTGTGTCCGCTCCGGGAACGCCAAACTCTGACGTTTTGACTGTTGCCAGTCACGAACAATATATTTGATTTCTATAAAAATAGTTGCGGGTGACATCGCTCCACGAGAATCCTTTACTTTTAGCATTATTTTTAACAGCACTGACATCTGCCGAAAGATGGAAGAACGCGAGAACAGCTGGATAGATTGCCCAATGCTGAAAAAAGGGTAGCCGTTGCCATCGCTCGACTTAACTACCAGCAAGATGGCGGACGATCGAAACGTTCATCGTGTGCCACAGATCGAGAGACCCTTTTTTTTGACGTAACGGTCTGGAGTTTTGGTCGTTTTTCTCCAGATGTAGCGTGAATACGCGTTAGAACCCTCAGACCTCCGACCAAGGTACCCTTCATCCTAGGCAGATCGCCCCATGCCTAGCGTTACCATAACAACACATGAAATAAATAAGTAAATAAATAAACATATAATCGCATTGCATCATTATCTAAAGGGGATATTTACCAAAGCAAGTCCAGTGTCAGATAGGGAGGCCATCAATGCTCCCTTGAACACACTTGAACTTGAAAATCTGTCAAGCGGCAATGGTAACCCTTTGAAGCGCAATTCTTTTCCAATGCTGAAAAAAGGGCAGCCGTTGCCATCGCTCGACTTAACTACCAGCTCGCGCACAGCCAGCTGTCGTCAAAAAAGGGTCTCTAGATCTGTGGCACGCGATGAACGTTTCGATCGTCCGCCCTCTTGCTGGTAGTTAAGTCGAGCGATGGCAACGGCTGCCCCTTTTTCAGCATTGGGAAAGGATTGAGCCTCAAAGGGTTACTATAGCCGCTTGACAGATTTTCAAGTTCAAGTGTGTTCAAGGGAAAATTGATGGCCTCCCTGTCTGACACTGGACTTGCTTTGGCAAATATCCCCTTTAGAAAATGATGCAATGCGATTATATGTTTATTTATTTACTTATTTATTTCATGTGTTGTTATGGTAACGCTAGGCATGGGGCGATCTGCCTAGGATGAAGGGTACCTTGGTCGGAGGTCTGAGGGGTTCTAACGCGTATTCACGCTACATCTGGAGAAAACCGACCAAAACTCCAGACCGTTACGTCGATGGGGCCCAAACGAGGCACATTCACACTTCAGTTGTCTACTATTTTCAGTGAATTGTTCATGGTGGGAATAATTACACGTTTAAGAGTCACATTTATGAGTTTAGCATTTGTAAAAAAAAAAAAAAAATAGTACAACTTGTGAAGTGCGTGAATGTGTATTGTGTTAAGGCAGAGTTACACGAGGGCCACTGGGCTCCCGGACTCTTTCTTGCCTAGCGGATGGAGTGCCTTGGTCAAGGGACTTTTTAAGGGGTTCTAACGTGTATTCACGTTACAGCTAGAGAAAATCGCTCAAAACTCCAGACTGTTACAACGCAAACCGCGAGGTAAATCAGGTCAAAACTCTGAACCTTCATACTTCAGCCAGATTCATTGTCATCCACTCGGCTATTGTGGAGCCCCTGCTTGTGAAGAAGCGGCGGGCCTTTACCCCTGGAGGCATTGGCCACTACTAAGGCCGGAGTTGTTGGTCTCTTTATTACGGGGCCACCTAGTAGGTGGACCAACGTCGTCCTCCATGACCTATGGACACAATGACAGCCCAGCCCAGCTGGAGATTTTAACTATTCTTATACATTATAAATTTTTAAGAAGTAAATACAACCTTTTAATCATACATTTTAGAAGACAGGAAAAACTTAGATTTATTTGGTCATAATATTAGGTGCATCAGAAAGTATTTTTTTTTTACATTAGATTAAAAGAAATAAATTTTCAACAAGTATTTAATTCAAAGTAAGCTAAGCCTAAATATAAAACTCATATTTGTTATATTTTAAAGCAAGAATTTTATAGATGTTCCTTTTCCTTGTAAGAAAGATGTGAAAAAAAGCGCTGGGTAGCGTCTACCGGACGGATTTCAAAATGTTCAGAAATTGATTTTTAGGTATTCGTGAGTATTATATTTTGCAGCAGGAATTTTATGAATCTCTCTCTCTCTCTCTTTTTTTTTTTTTTTTTTTTTTTTTTGACAGCGAGAGATATACGAAGAAATCCATTTTTATTCAAAGTTAGTTTCTGATTCAAAGATATCGCACATGGAAGTAGCACAAGAAACATCTTTTTAAAGTCAAAATTATTTTACCCGTGAAACAACTGATAAATGTGATAACGAACGCAAAAGAATCTCCCTAAAATTTGGATTTTTGTTAACAAAAAAATAACAATCAACTCATTTTGTTATTAATTCTGTTTTTGGCCACTCACCGACATTTCTTTCTGGCTATGTACCTCAGTACTAAAAACAAAAAACTGATATTAAAAAATAAACACAATTAAAGCCTTATAAAATAACACACATAAAAGAACACAGCAAAGCGACAATTTCGGGTGGTGTAAAAAGTCCACCCTTCTTCAGTTCCTAAAGAAAGCTCCACCATACTCACGGGCCGGAAGACTACAAAGGAAGGTCTTCTGCACTCATGGTGGAATTTTCGTGCAACTGAAGAAGGGTGGTTCTTTCGTCCCACCCGAAACAACCGTTTTGCTAAGATTTTATAATATGTGTCATTTTACAGAGTTTTTAATTAATTTTACGCAAAAATAGTTACTTACGATCCGGTATCAGAAAGCGAACAAACTGCATGAACATACGACCGATAGTCGCAGCTTCGTCTCAGCACCGTACTTTTCCTTCTTTCTTTATTTTTTGGCAACGCATATATCACGGAATTTTATCTCTTGACACTTGCGGTCTTCAGCTATCTTTATTATGCCACTCTGTCTCTCTCCTTTAAAAAGAAATGTGATCTTGAAGGTCCTGAACTGATCTTTGAAATCGCCAAGAGTAAACACATGGTTAAAATAGGCCGTCTGTCCGGCAAAGCGTGAAAATAAATAATAGCTGACCGAAATTTTTCTGCAGTGAAAAATTGCTGCAGTCATCACTTATTAACACTTTGAAGAGCAACGGTAGCGCCGTGAAATCACCTTATTCATTACTGCTAGCCGCAAAATATATATATATATATGGTTAAATTGTCCCAACGCTGAAAAAGTGCAGCCCTTGACATCGATCCATTTAACTACCAACAAGATGGGTATCCATCGAACAACCCCTCTCGAACCAACGCCTGGAAACTTCTTTAGCTCTGTGGTGTTAGATGAGCGATTCGATCGACCGGAATTTTGTTGGTAGTTAAATGGATCGGGGGCAGCAACGGCACTTTTTCAGAGCTTTGCAGTCTATCCAGTTGGTCTTCTATATCCAGACAGCACAGCAAACGTGCATCAAACTTGCAGCAAGCTTGATTTATCAAGTCAATAAACTTGAAAAGCTTACACATTAAGCATTAAGCTTGCACACATTAAGCTTGCATTAAGCTTACACACTTGAAAATTTCAAGTGTGTAAGCTTAATGCAAACTTGAATCAAGTGTTCAAGTTTACACTTGCCCAGCTTGCATTAAGCTTGACATAGCAAGCTTAATTTCAAGCTTAAAAAATTTTCCCTAAAAAAAATTTTCTAAATGCACGAGATCCGGATCGGCGAACTCACCTCACATACTTTATTTTTCCACGCATTTTCCCTCTATGCTGAAATTTTAAGTTATTTTAATCTGTTGCCATCAAACATCCGCGGCTGGGTTCGATCTCGGGAGCTATGGGCTGGGAGGGCGGCGTGCCAACCGTTCCACCAATAAGCCTCGGGCAGCTATGACTAAGTTTGAAGTGACTGTTGTCATGCCGTTTTCTGGCCAGATCGATCAGTGTGGGCGATGCTGATAAGTTTCTTTTATTTTCCCATGGGATGAATCAAAATTTAAATAATGTTATGTGTGATTTATAGACTCTACTAATAAGGAAATAAGCATAATATAAACTTAAAAGCAGGACACGTTTTAAAACTTTCAATATCGCAACGCTCATGTTGAGCAATACTGCTGGCCAAAATCAAGACAAACGACTTATTATGAAATCAATTTCGTAGTATAATTGTATTTTATTTTGAAGAATTTCCATATTTGGAAATATAGAATCTTTTTTTAAAAATTCTATGGTCAAGTACATTTATGACTGATTAATTATTTTGTGGAGGCCGGATTACGCCTCATTCTACCACCCATAAAGTATATTAACTAACTAAATTGTGTAAATTACATTAAAAAAAATTTTAGGACTAATTAATTAGTTAATGGAATTACTAATGTTAATTAGATGTAAATAAAACTAAAACTCCCCTCGTGTTACACTTCAGAGGGGCTTATCCCATTCATTCCTTCCCCTTGCGTGTTCTAATGTCCAGGTTTTGTGCGATAATAAAATAAAACACAACTTTTACGAACTTTTCTTTATTGAGCAAATTTGAGAAACATTAGACAATTAATGTCCATTCTCTTTCACAGATGGCGCCATCAACGCACGCTTTCGAAAGGGAAAATCAAGCTGTATTCCAGCTTGACAGTTCAACTTGAATAAGTTTGCTGCAAGCTTAAATTGAATTGAACTGTCAAGCTTGTATTAATACGTCAAATTCAAAGAAATGTCAAGCTTGATTTAAGCTTATGTGCTGTCTGGGGGGGGGGGGGGGGTGAAAATGTTTGCTCTTCAAACGGTTAACACTTTCCGATAAGGTTGAAAGGCGTTCATGATTTCGGTTTCTCCGTCTGTCCGTCTGTGCTGTAACTGCTGAAAATATGCCTCGATTCATTACTGTGGCCTTTACGTATGTTATTTCTACACACTGTACCATACACCTTATTGAAAAGGGTGTATATAGCATAAAGGGCTAAAAGGGTGCACGTAGCAAAGGATGTATATAGCGTAAAGGGTGTACATAGCAAAGGGTCGAGGTTTATTTTCAGAGGGGTTTTTTTTTTTCCGAGTTTTTTTGGTCAGTGGAATACCCACACGCTATCCAGGAACAGCCCTTGCATCCCGAAAAAGTGACAGTATGGTGTGGTTTTACGGCTACCTATATCATTGGACCGTATTTTTTGAGGAGATAACCGTAAATGGAATCCAAACTTGTTCCGTTACAGGACAACGGTACCGTGATAGGCTGAAGAATTTTGTAATCCCACAACTTCAATAGCGTGGATGCCTTCAGGACATCATTCTCATGCAAGGTATAGTGCACCTCCTCACACTGATCGTCGTGTACAGCAATTGCTAAGACAGCATTTTACAGATGCACGCTTAATCAGCCATTATTTTCCAAAAGCATAGCCTCCTCGTTCGCCAGATATCACTCCATTTCTTTTTATCCCCCCCCCCCGAGTGTTACGATATCACTCCATTTTTTCCGATATCCTCCAAACAAAGGCTCGAAACAAAGTGGTTAGCATTTGTTTCGAGGTTCTTTTTTTTTTTTTTTTTCCCGAGTGTTACGATATCACTCCATTTTTTCATAGTTTTTTTTTACAGGAGCACCCAAAAGAATTCCGATACATTACGCTGTACGGGCAGTCATTCGTTAGAGCATTGTTTAAAGATATTCGTCCAAAATAACATTGTTTTCCATCAAAAACGGTGTCTTTAGCATTTCTAGTTCTTCTGCAAGAGCATTCAAAAGAATGCCAATACATTCCGGTCCATGCGTAGTCACTGTTTAAAGGGGATTTTGGCGATATTCATCTAATTTAAACAAAACTAAATTGGTAAATGCTATCAAATATTACAAAAACAACATCGGAAATAGCAGAATTTATAGCTCTTCGACAGGAGAATTCAACAGAATTCCCTTACATTACGGCAGTCGTAGATAAAGACATTCGTCCGCTTCAAGCAAATAAGTACAGTGTTAGCAAGAAATAAGTTGTCCAGTTCAGAGGGCTCTAGAATGCGGTCTATTGGTCCAAATGAGATAAAATTTGAACTACGGGTATAATTCAAATGATGCTCTTGACATTTATTAAATAAAAACGTTTAGTACAAAAATTCACCAATGGATGACGCTATAACACAAATGGCATTTATTTACATTATTGCAAATGCGACGTGTCATTTACGTTACACCGTATGCCTGTTAGCATCATGTTATCTATGGATAAAAAGACGGCGGATTCTGCTGCAGCATTAGTTACTTCTCTGAACATCATGCCTACGCTGCAAGAAAAAGCGCTACTGGTAAAACTGCTCTACCAGAACCAGCTGAACTCCGTCGCAGATTTAACCTTTTAACGCGCAGTGTTCCCGCTTTGGGAACACCAAACTCTGACGTTTTGACTGTTGCCAGTCACGAAGAATAGATTTGATTTCTAGCGTCGAAAATGTGGCTACAGCGGTCCTTGAAGTCAGCAGTCAGTCGCTGGCCGCATGGTAGTGTGAGAGTACCAGCTGTAGCTTAGCGGATATGCCGTATTCCACTGTACAGAAAATTTTACGGCGGATTTTTCACTTTTAGCCCTTTAAAATCAAACCTGTGCACCAACAGCAGGATGGGTGCTCTGAGGTTCGTAAAACTTTAGCACTTCAGTTCCTTGCTCGAAGACATGGTGGTTGATGTCACTTGGCCATGGAACATTCTGTGGAGTGACGAAGCCCATTTTTACCTCAATGTGCAAGTTAATGCTCATAATTGTCGAATTTGGTCAGTGGAAAACCCGCACGCTAACCAGGAACAGCCCTTGCATCCTGAAAAAGTGACAGTATGGTGTGTTTTTACGGCTATCTATATCATTGGACCGTATTTTTTGTGGAGATAACTGTAAATGGAATCCAAACTTATTCCATTACAGGACAAAGATACTGTGATATGCTGAGGAATTTTGTAACCCACAACTTAACAAGCATGGATATCTTCAGAACGTTATTCAATTGCAGGGTGGTGCACCCCCTCACATTGATCGTCGTGTGCAGCAATTGCCAAGACAGCATTTCACAGATGCATGGGTAATCCGCCGTTATTTTCCAATAGCATGACCTCCTCGTTCGCCAAATATCACTCCCTCCGACTTTTGGTTATGGGTTTTCCTGAAGGACAAGATCTACCGTCAAAGGCCAGCATCAGTTCTAGATCTTATGGACAGCATTTGGCTTAGTATTCCTGCAGACGCACTCCGGTCAGCTGTGGAAAATATGGTTCTACGATTAGAGCACATTGTTGAACGTGAAGGGGGGCACATGGAGCAGTTTTAAAGTTTTTATATTATTTAACACTTATAAAGCATATAAAATACGTTTATGTGTGTTGCAGCGCTACCTATCGGCAGATTGTTGCACAAAAATTTTTTATTTAATAAATGTCAATCGCATCATTTGAATTACCCGTAGTTCAAATTTTATCTCATTTGAACCAATCGAACGCAATCTAGAGCCCTCTGAAGTGGGCAACTTATTTCTTGCTAACCCTGTATACAGAACCGGCCTGAGGCGTGCCGCAAATTTGAAAAACTGTAAAATATAATGTGGTAAAATCTTGTTTATGTAATTTTGAATGCAAATTGGCCATTTGAATATGATGATAACTTTTGTTCAACACAGGGGCGTAACCAGAGGGGTGTGGTGACTGAGGGGGCTGCAGCCCCCTCGAAATGGGACCCATTACTTAGCTTACAATTTGATATTTATTGTAGTTACTGCTGTGAACATGCATATCGGATTTGTGTGCTTGCCTCCAAATCCGCTTATAAACCCTCGTCAGAAGGACAACAAAAGGAGATGCCCTCCGTGCGTAGCGTTCCCAGGCGTCCAGATAATGCCGGACATAGTTAGGCTTTTTGATTGCGTGTCCGGCCAAACTTAACGGTGTCCGGCTCTTGTTAGGCTTTTTACTGGTGACTTTGGCTGATTAGTAATAAAGTACTTGAACTGATTTGGAATTCGATGTTATTTATATTTCATTAGAATTTAACAAGATTCATGGTAATAATCAAAAAAGCTTGATTTTACATACAATTTTTTTGTCGTACCTTAGTATTACTGAGACAAAATCCTCAATATTGCAGACTGTCCGGCCTTTTTACCCATATGTCCGGCCAAACTGGCTGGTCTGTCCGGCTATTTGGTTTGGCGACCTGGCCTTATCCGTGCGGGTCTTTTTAAAGGGTCCTAACCCGTATATACGCTAAGTTTCGGAGAAACCACGGAAAACACAGAACGGTTAGGTCGGCGGGCGCGCGATGGGACCCGAACCCGGGACCATTTAATATTTACCTTACAATTGAACTTTAGCTTACAATTTGATACTCAGCCCTCCCGCCCCCCAAAAATGAAATCCAGGCTACGCTACTTTTCCAATAGTATTTATAAGCGGGTTCTTGAAACCATGCATACAAGTCCAAAAATTTACCCATTTATGCCCAGCGTCCCTTTTTGGGGACGGCATTTTCGCTATCAGTCGAAAATGTTTTTATTCACAAGTATTGAGCCTCAACTCTACAAAATATTTTTACATGACCAGATAGGATGCTGACATTTCAATTTTTATGCATAGTTGTTTTAAAAGAAATCATCACTTGCTCGAGAAATTGACATCGGAAATTTATCTATTATTGCTGGTATTAGCAAAAATCGAAAAAAGTCGCAAAAATATCTGGGCACAAATGGTTAATTTTTCTAACACAACATACGTATTACGACGGTGCCAGACTAACTTCGCTTTCGCAAGCATGAACTCGTGTCATTAGCTTTCGTGCAAAAACTGGAAAATGTTTGGTTAATTATTGTTGGCACTCGAAAAAATATGAAAGGACTAGGACAAGTTGCCTTCTTCGTTTTATGTACGATTTAACGACTTACCTTAATCCATCAGCGCCTGGTCCCTTTCATGACATTCTCCGATTTATGCTGATGCCTGAAGTGGTAAATATATTTCCGACATTTATGAATCCGAATAAGGCAGTTTTTTTTTATAAAAAATTAATGAAACAATGAAAGATTCGCATATTACTTAGTTATTGCTGTGTATTTTGTGGAAATCTATTTTATTATCGAGAAATTAAAATAGAAGACTAAATTAATGATTATCTATTTTTGTGACTGGTCAGCTTTGCGACAGTCTCAAAAAGGACGCTGCGCGTTAACGGGTCAAAATGTGGATTACTGGGTGCATTCGTAAACGACAAACTCGTTGCTCGAGTTTTCGTAAGAAAACTGGAATGTGCGTGTTTAGTGCTGTCAGTGGTTATCAGTTTTTTTTTACTTTACGAACAACTTCAGTTTATTTAGATTTGTTGCCTAGGACACGTGTTTGTTTACAATTCGCGAATGCGTTAATTTTGCTGAGGAGAGTTTTTAGTAAATACTCGAATATAAAATCAACAGGATTTTTAAAAGAAAGAGTGGCCATAATTGAAGTACACAGATCAAAATTTAGAAATTTCAACTTCATTTTTTCAAAAATATTTAGCAAGAGAAGTTCAAATTTCGCTAATAACGGTTTAAATCAACTTCAATCTCAACACTAATACATGCATTTTTGAATTTACTAAAATGAAAAATACTATAAAATGATTACCTTTGAAAAATTATGTACCTACGTAACAGTTTCTAACGTATGCATCAATTTCTTCCTCGAAAAAATAGTATTTCCAGCTTTAGCAAACGTGAAATACTCTTTATAACAACATACTTTTCCATAATAACGGACGACATTTGAAACAGCAACAACGTGCAGCAAACAAGTGTATCTTCTCAACAAACTCAATGAGTCTAATCCTCGCTTAGTTTACTTCGTTTGAAACTAATCGCACTCAGTTTTGTATACGAACGAGCTAGTTTTTAAACTGAATGCACTCAGTTTACTTTACGAACACCTTAGATAGAAACTCGTTACACGAGTGCAACTCGTTTGGCGTTTACGAATGCGGCCATTGTATTATCGATCAGTTTCTGCTGCAGTCTGCCATATTCGTTTAAACGGACTTTTGGATTTGTGACATAACATCGACGTCATACGTACCTTACTTAAAGAAATCAATAATCTGTTAGGTTTGGACGAGTGTCCGAAATTGACGAACTGCGTTTGGAGCTGAGTTTCGGATGACGCCACAATTCCGATTGTTCGTTTAAAATAATATGACAGATTAGAACTCCGAGTCTACTGTTAAGTTCGCGTAATTATTCACAGAAAAATTCAAAGCATGCGGAGACAGTTATAAATAGTCTCCAGCGACTTTGCGCAAACCTTTTGTATCGAGTGAAAAAGGGATGCGGTTGCAGAGAGCTGATATTTTCATCGGGCGAAGTTTTGCGTTCCTGCTGCTTTAAGTTTACCTAGGTGACGTTTTTACGATATTTATTCATGTCTTTTTGTTTTAGACTCTAAACTTTCACGCCACTATTGTTCTAAAATATCGGGGGACGACTATATTCGTAATGTTTGCTACTGGGGAAACTTTTATTGAATCTAGAGGACAAAATTTTAACATGGATATTAGAATTGAAGCTTATTAGTCTTTCTTGTTTGTCAATTTTGATGAAACAAAACTGACGGGGTTTATTAATGAACTATCCCGTGTAAGCGATTGTAGGTTAATTTAATTAAAGGGAGGAATATTCTATTGAAAGCTATAATCTGTTTGAGATAACTTTGCTCTTTGAAAAAAGGCTATAATTTGCAGAAGTGCCTACTTAACTCTGCTAGTAAGGCAGTATTTGACTATTGTGGGGCATGGCTAGTTAAGCTTAAAGATGAGGATTAAATAAATTGTATCGAAACTTTCGTTAAGGCCAGCTACCATGATGTACGCAAGTTCCATCACAAGCAACGATTGTTGCAACCTAAAGTATTTTTATTTTTTAATTTATGCTAGTTCTGTGCCAGATCTGTTATTTGCAGTATGCTTATAAGCGATTTTAAATTAACATATGTCTAACACCTTAACATACGTAATATACTAACAGACTAATATAGTATACATAATCGTAATGTACTAATACAGAATGAAACTTGAAGCGTAATGTTTCTTCTGGTACAGAACTTCTCATAAATCACTTGACGGTATGGTACCTATTTACGTGATATTCACCTTAAAATACTTGTACATAAAATGAAACTGAAGGCTGTAGGTTAATCCAACATAATGTAGGTTTAATTGCTCGTTTTTGGCGTCGAACGAATGACTTAAATGTTGGTGTTATGGGAGTATAGACTACTGGTTATGAACATTCTTAATCGTAAAAATGGGAAATTCAAACGTTATTGCTGTCTTTAATATACCGTGTATCTCTGCGTATGACATGCACTTTAAACTTCGAAAAACTCCTCAATTTTTTCGTGTACGTGTTGCATACATTCTGAATATTCATGATATATAAAATATAAAATATTTCTTGAACTAGCCTAAATTTACGGATGCGCGTTATACGCCGGGGATATACGGTAACTGAGAGAGAATAAATCTTCTATTGAATGAATAAATCTTTAAAATTCTTGGTATTTGTGTTAACTTCTGGATAAAGGTAAATATTCTGAAATCGTAATGAAGACTTAGTCTCGGGAAGATAAAAGCATATCAAAAATATTCCTCTTTTCAGTGGGAATGCCGGTTGGTTTGGTTTTAGTTATATTAATTTGTGTGCGAGAAATACAAGATTATTTCAATTTCTAAGACTAACCTACGTTTTCTAGATATTCTTTCAGATTTTTCCCATGGCTATATTGGCGTGTATATGAAGCTGTAATAAGTAAGAATTTTCAAGCAAAATTGTATTTCATTGCTTTAGTATATATTATTGAAAAAAAAATCATTTAATGTTTAGAAACCTCATCACCGTGGCTGTTTGTTAAATGAATATTTTTATCTCAAAGCAGGAACCCATATTTTGTACATTTTCAGCGTTGAGGGAAACATTTGTTCGTAGTATAAAAAGATTGCCGTCGTGTCGTTACTCAAGGATTAGAACGACAGAAACTGACTTTACTGTAAAGGATAGGATAAAAAGTTCTGCTCTCTTTGGTGCTGAAAAAAAAATCATTAAGTGCGAATTGCAGCCAGGCTGGCATATTTTAATTCAAGCGAACAAAATAATTAACGAAATGGAGTTGAAGCATTACTGAAGTACTTGACCAGAAACTGCATGTATTTGCGTAAAGTCTACTAAATTGATTTATTTCCAGATATTTAAAAGTAAACTTTAGATTTGCTCAGGGGCTTATTATCGTATGGGCAAATCGGGACTTTGCCCAGTGACCCCTGGCTCGAAAGGACCCCAAATTTCAAATGTTTTGAAGTATTCCCTTTTTATATCAAAATTGTAAGAAAAATAAAACAAATTTCATAGATTGGGGCCCCTGTTGGTCATGATCGGGCGCTGGATTTTCAAAAATGAATGTATACTCAATAGGTGTAGTGAAATCTCTGGTCGGATAAATAGTATAAATGATGGCGTGCGTCTCTTGGCAGATTAACTTAAAGGAATGTACTTGTGTAGTAATTACTGTACGGAAAAGTTGTCAAAGTAGAAAAGATCATCTCTGGTTCTGTGTTTTCGGTACTGATCCAGGAACTTTTTGCTGTCCTATAGGTATTTTTGAGTCTTGGCAGGTAAGAGAAATGTTTGCTGGCACTGTCGGTTTCTGACAATGTGAGCACTCCATTCTCGATAAGTAGCCTTACTTTTTTTACTTCATTTTACTAACACTTTTTATTTCTGGATCAGCACGTTAACAGTGAACCAGAGCTTTCACTTCGGCTCATTTTGAGAATATAAGCTTACGCATGAATTTTGAAAAAGTACGAAGTTGAATTTTGATTTCTGTTCTCTTAAAGGAAAATTAGTTTGAATAACATGGATTCAAACCCTTTCGGTTTTCGAAAACTATTATAAAAAATCTAGCTTAACGGAAGTCTAATTATTTGAAAGAAATTAAATTTACTGTAGCAAATGCGAAGCTACATACTTCGTATACTTTAAATAATTTAGTGTACAGAATTTTTAAAATTGCTTTTAAGTTTACCAATTTCCCTAATTAAAAATCTTAATTTCGTAGCGAGCATGGTTATCAATTGCACATTTAGTGACGTCTCTGTTCGAATTAAGTATTAAAAAATTTCTAAATCTAAAACGTACATGGTAGGCTGAAAGTTTAATTTTATTATAAAATATTTGCATTAAAAGTTTAAGGGCAGATTTTAATGTATACCTTATAGCGTTTGATTAGGAAATGTGTAAATCAGCTGAAATTGTGTAAAACACGAAATGGAACCCTACATGGGTCTGTTATGATTAATCTCTTGATGTTTTAAATTGGTTCGAAAGATTTATAAGGTTAACCAAATTTTACTTTCTGGCAAGGGAAATAAATTGTCTTAGATCTGTTTCCTATTGACTTGCATACTTCAAAGCTGTTTCTGTTGTTATAGGTACTCAATTTGACGTAAAGCCATGTGGATAACGGATTAGTTTCACATTGGAGTTGACATGTAATCGCCATGCAGAGAATCCCAGTGTACTTGGTGGCAGCGTTTTCGTGAAACCAGGACCGCAGACAAGTTTTCTGACCTAAGAACGTGACGTCCTATCACCTGGATCAAGGAAATTGGTCGTTTTAGCAAGCCATAGTCACCAGTGCGAGTATCTGTTTGCCAGGAGAGGACAGCTCACGTCACTGAATGCGTCGTTTAGAGCCACGTCCGTGCCTTAGTTTACTGCCACAACTAAGGACTGCCACAACTTTGATCTTCATCAGATTGGACTTCTGAGTACTGTCACCCATCGGAAACTGATAGCGACCACCGAGAGGACTTTCAAAACCACGATGTAACGGGAATGGACATGGTGGTTGTTATTGTTAAACTGGTATGTAACCCACAACCTTCCGGTTACGAGACCAACTCCTTAACCACTGGGTTATCGCGGCCCTGCCAGTGAGTATCTTAGTGGACTGTTAAAACCCTTTTGTGAAATTTTGCTGTCTATGAACTTGGCCAAAGTGGTATCTTTACTTGGCCGCATACTTGTATTTTTTCCCGGAAAAGTTAAAATTGTACTTTGTCATCTACGAGAATGTTATTTCTAATTGGTAATGTTAATATTACCATTTTAAATTCTTCAGCTTCAGGCTGGGGTATTTCTTCACAATGGCAGGATGGGCAGACATTGAACATGGTAGACGGCTGCAGAGAGACTGTATAGAGTTCTGGCCTACCGCGCGGCCATTGATTCAACGCTTTGGACTTTGGATGCGAATTCCTCCAGATCTAACGTGAATACGCGTTAGAACTCTTTAGTCCTCTGCCCAAGGCGACCCTTCTTAGGTTGATGGTCAGAGTAACTTAGCCTTAATACACAGTACAATTATTTAGGGACTGTGAAGGATAATTTAGTAATATCTAAGTTTATAAAGCCAGGTATTTGATTTACTGCCTTTTTTTGAGCATACGACAGTATTGTAAATACTTACTATTCACTTCCCTCGATAAAATGGCATAGATTTCAGCCATAAATTTAGTTCTTTTAATCCTAGTCAGTCGTCTACTAAGAAATTTTATAAAAAGCTTAATGAAGTAAAGAAATAGATCCGTATAAGTTCGCAAAAAAATGTTGTGGATAATTATAGATCCCCTTCTTTAGTAAGAAATAAGATTTAAGAATGCATAGAAGTTAATTAAACAGAGGAATGCAATGGATAAAATGCAAAATCAATTGAAAATTTCAGTGGTTACTTATTGACTTCGCAGTTTGTCCAAAATTTCCACATTAATTCAAATGATTCGTAATCGCTTGAAAAAATAAGGTAACAGATTAATTGAAATAAGAAAATTTATTAAAATAGGTAAATTTTACGCCAGGATAATTTGAAGGATAAAATCTTGCAAATATTCAAATAATTTGTCTTTTGTAGTAGAAGAAATTTTAATAAATCGTGTCTGCATAATTTTAAAGTTTACAGATGCCTTAAATTTTTAATTTTAAAGGAAATTTTTCTTTGTTTTAAAGTTGAGATTTAGTTGGTGCTTTTAGGAATCCATTAAATGGGTTATGAGATCCTTAATTTCAGATTCTGGTTTCTAAAATTTTCTGAACATAACATGGAAAAGCTTTTAAAACTGTTCTAAGGTTCCATGCTTGAAAAACTGTAATCTAAATAACTTTCTTTAAAACGCCAAAAGATTCAATTGACACTTATTAGTATAACTCTTACTAATACTACTAAACTATAACATTACTAAACCAGAACTCTTATGGCGTTTTAAGGAAAGTTATTAATATTTGCATATTGTCTGTATTTATAGGCCGAAGTTTGATCTTTAGTGTTTTCATTAAAAAAACAACTTGCTAGTCTAATGAATATTACTTTTCTATTTTTAAAATATCTAAATAGGAAGGATAGGGCACAAATGTAGCGAGACTTATTCGTGCTTTATGTATGTACACTCATTAGTTCGGATGTGTAAATCAAAGTTCATGCCAATAATGCGTAGACATTTATATTAAGTATTTTTAAAGCATTGGGTTGCAAGATAAAATAATCTTTTTAATGCTTTTTCTTTTGAAATTCTTTACTTTAATAAACCATGAAGTTATTGCAGCGGCTGAAGATGTTTTAACTTAGTGCGCTGCTAGTAGTAATATACTTGCTAAAAGTAGTGATTTGCTCAGCTTAGAATTAAAATTATTTTAAATTTGTTGGATCTGGCAACTTGGCGTGCAGTTGGCCTATACCTGGAGTATTGGAGTTAGTTTTCAATAACTTCATCACTTCAGCATGAAATCATGCTATTTCGTATTGTAACATGATTACCGATTGTATTTTAAACGAATTATTCTTATTTTTAGTTTAATTTATAGTTTAAGAGCTAGATGCCTTTAGTAAAAGCAGTTTAAAAATTCTAGACGCTTAATATTCAATGGCAAGACATTTCATATTGAACTTAATGCTACGTAGCTTGAAATTAGATGAAGTTCAGTACTTCCTTGTACTTGATGAATAAAAGCATGAAGTCTTACATATTAAAAACAATCAACGTAAAGAAACTTAAACTTCAGGTGTAGGAATCATTGAATAAGTGAATGTATTTTGTACACTTGTAAAAAGTAATTTCAGTGAACAGCTGTAAAGCTATAATAATAGCTGCAAGTTACAATTAAAAGCGTAGTGTTTTGATAGATATTGTGAAGCATGTGTAGAATTTTTAAGTTTACAAAAGATTAGTACTGTTAAACGATGAACTAAGCACTTGAAATGCTAGAGTTCGGTTACTAGAAAAGTATCGGTACCGTGAAAGATTATTTCTTGAGTAGTCTAACTGAAGTACGTTTAATGATAGACAAACCTTGTGTTACACTAGAACTATTGTATTGTCTGAAATGTATTACAAAAATGTGTATTGGATTATGTATCGGGTATTGTATTCTGGAAGTATCATGTTCGTAATGTTACATTTAGGAAAGATGTATACTAATGTTCTGTTTTTTATATTAATAAAAAAGGTTAATTACTTTGTGTTTTATAATTGCTTAAACTTTACTGGATGTTTTGATCATGTCATTTTACATTTGTTAAAGCAATTTCAAATCTACTAGAAACTTACTACCAAGGAGGTCATTGTACTTAAAACTAATGGCGCTTGAATCAAATTCCGTAAAATTGAAATGCAAATTAAATTTCAGTTACGTATCTACTTGCAAAAGTATGAACTTTAAAAAATGCATTGAACAAATAGTAATTTGAATAATTTATGAACAAAATGCTCTTATTAGACTTCATCGAAAGTCAAAAGTATTGGGTTGTCTCCGTTCTACAATGGTAGGACGATGGTATGCTGAGGGGGAACAGTTTGATCTAGGATGCAGCCACTTAATTCCCTCTCACACTTGAGCACTGATCTGATGAGTTAACTTGCAAAAGTACTTGATCAACCTAATTATCAAAGTTGCAGAGACAAAAATTCTAATTTTCTTTACAAGGTGGTACTGTTATCATTAGTTTTTTAATCTATTGGAGGGTTCAACAATGCTAAGTTTCGACAAGGTAAATAGAGTTGACCAATTTTTGGCTTCCAATGTACAAGAATGACTTTTGGCGGCCCTTTCAATGAAAATGGGTTTAGATCGGGAAATTAAAAAACTAATGATAGCAGCACCACCTTGTAAAGAAAATGATTAGAACTCTTGTCTCTGCAACTTTTATAATTAGTGAAAGTCTTGTAGGGGTCTGTTAATGTGGCCTCACGTTATTGAACATGGAAACTTCATAAAACCAATACTTTGGTTAATACACGCAAAAAGTAATTTTCATTCAAAGGAGTGGTTGATACACTTTTTAAAAATGAAATTGACATTTTTAAAAATTTAATAAATTTACAGTTTAAACTTAATTTGGTAGAGTGATTTAGTTGACCAGATTTGAGTTGCACCCCTTCCCCCTTCAACAAAAGAACTAGTTAGATACAACGTTTATAGCTTTAAATTCAGTGATAAAAATACTCAAGTTACTTCAAATACTTTTAGGCAATTGGAATCTTTGAGTCAAGTTTTCAGGAATCTACTAAATCTGCAACCAGGGGCCTGTAAAGATGGAGGGGGCAGCAGTCCCTTCCCCCGAAATGACAATTTGTTATTTAGCTTACAATTAAAACTTATAGTCCAGTCATTTGGTAGTTTTACCTGGAAAGTTTTCCAGGAGTTTTGAAAATGGGCAGTTTCATAGATTTCGATGTGCTCTTTCCGAATTTCAACTTTGCCCACTCGTATCTTTGCCGATCGCACTGTCATATTCGAAAAATAACACCTAAAAGCAATCTTTTGACAATCTCCTTTCCAACTCATTTCACGAAAAAAAACAATTACGAAAAAGGAACTAGGGGTATTTTACTATTTATGCAACTACCTTTTTTGTAAAATCAATAGTTTTGGCGTACGAGCGCCGCAAAATGTAGTTCAGTATGCGTTTAGACCAAAAAACTTATTTCCACACTGCCTGTGAGGAAGAATAAGCGGCGCGGTTTTTTTATACTGGTATCCCCTGTAGGCCTAATCTACGTGCATTTAACTAATCCAAAATTTAGCGCATTCTCCTTCGCCTCGATGTTCTTGATGGACCAGGTGTTGCAAGTTCATTGTCTGTCCCTAGTACTAATCGAAATGTCACGGTCCAAAATTTCTTCCACATCAGCCGCTATGGGATTATCAGTTTCATCGCAATCCTCTTCGTTCTCGATTTCATCACAATTTTGTTAAAAAAAAAAGTCTCCGATTCTTCCTCTTCATAGCTATCTCTTCTAATGGAACTTGCGAGTTATCACAGGTACCATTTGCAATTCGTGCATATAACGGAGCACTCTAACCCAGCTTTTCTGCATAAACAAGCTTTCCGACATCTTTCTGCATTTGCAAGAAATAGTTTTAACAAGCTTTCCGGAACTCGGAGGCTGGAGTATGGTGACGGGAAATTACCTCGTCCTTGTTTCTCGCACCCCCATGACATCGCTTCACGCAAGTATGCAGTGATTGACTTCTCCTTATTGTAACATTTTCGACATACACCGTGAACCACTGTCGATTTCAGCACCACCAAAAGTTTATCTTGCTTTCCTTTTATTACTTGACTTGCGAAAAGTCTCTCCAATCCTTTTTCTTTCACTTCAATCACTTCACTTTCTTGCAATGGATTTGCTTGCAAAATTACACCAATAGTGATATACAGCTTTTTTAGGGGTAATCTCGCTAAGTTTGGCGACGATACAGTCAGGCCCTGATTACCGCACAGGCCAACTAGGCCTCGGTCTATTGCCCCCAAGTTTTAAGGGCCCCAAAAGGCGAGTTCTTGAAAAAAATCAACATAAAAACATTTATGATAGTAAATAAAGAGATACGATTTTACAACACATCATGTCACTGTGCAACTTGATCTGAAGCATAACTTCTGAGCATTCAAATTTTATACTGAAGTGATTGTTAAAAATTTATTATATGAAAAGGAATTTGAACCTCCCCCCCCCCCCCTCTTCCTTATGCACGACAAAAATTTTTGCACTACAAAAATTTTATACGTATCAAAGGTATGACTGTATAGGGACCCGCAAAAAGCGCTTGGCCTAGGGCCTCAGAATGTCTTAGTCGGGCTCTGGACACAGTCGCCAAATGAGGTTCGAAAAAGACTGCGTTGGAAAGTGTTTAATTGTGAGTGCGTTTTGGCATGTTATTTTTCTTAACTCTTTTTCCAAACGGGTGGATGCGTGAATCTGATGTGGACAACGCTTCGACAACGCAACGTGCGATTACACATACATTATTGATGCACTTCACGTTCAAAAGTATGACTCAGTTTTTATACAAGATTGCTAAAATATAAGTATTAACGTTTAGATATTTACCCGATTACTGATTCATGAATATTAATTGAAATATTTTGGTTAAAATTACTTTAAAACTGAGGAAATGCAGTTTTAACGACGAGTACACTAAAAACTAACTATAAGCACTACCGCAACACACGGGGCCAAGGAAGGCCCGAGCTACTCAGCCATGCGCTCTCGATCATGGGCTCTGGGTACGGAAGCATGTGCCCAGGGTGCTAATTGAACATTTTCTCCAGAGGGGGACATTTGAAGGAAAACATTCTCCTGGGGGAAACATTTGAAAAGTAAAAAAAGGTGGAAGGAAGGTGTAAATGCTCCGCTCACATAATATATTAGTGCTCACATTCACGATACGACGAGTCTTAGGATTCGTCTGAAAAGCTATTAGTGGTGGGGCGATTTTTGTCACCGGAGTAGTGGATATTTAGCCATAAATCTCTATTTGTAATGTCTTGGTGCTGATGTCTGTAGTGGTAATGTCTTGGGTCAAGGGGTCAGATCGAATGTTTGACGATTTTTCATTCGAAACTTAAAAGGCGCCGCTTCAGAGAGGTTGCTAGTCTAACCAGATATAGCATTTTTTTCTTTTATATGGCCTATTTTTGTCATATAATTAATTTTAAATCGAAGGCAAATCCGCTTGTAGGGCGGGAGAGGTAATTCCCCCTCCCACCGAAAAAATGTCTGGATTGCACTTAAATTAAATGCATGGACGCCCATATTAGTACTTTTGGTAAAAAGGGAAAACACCTTGGTCTTTCATTTTTGTAATTAATAATATAAAAGAGTTCAGTATGCTGTAAAAAATATTCACTACACCGATGACTTAACGAGGGGGCTTGGAGTCTCTACCTCACCTTCTATGGGTATCTACGATTAAATGTACCCACACAAATACATGCATACATATAATAAAAAAATTGCCAGACTATAAATCTAAGTTTTAAGTTTTATATAAATCAGTATTAGTAAATATTATAAATAGTTCACTGGATAAAATGAAAAATAAAACATTAAATATTTCTTTCTTAGAAGATGTCCCACAGAATCATTTGCGATTCAATGGCTAAAGGTGCAATTATATAATTATTCTAATTAATTGTGTGAGAGTATAATATGCTTTTTCATCACTGTATGGTTTTACTATCTCGTTTTTTGAGGTTTATAAAATAATGTAACTTAAAAGGCAGACTTTCAAATTATATGCAACGAGAATTAAAATTTATTGCCTATTTTAGTGTTAATCAGTAATTACAGAATAAAAAACTAATAGGAAAAATTTATATTTGAATATTCTTATAAATAAATAAATTATAAGGATTGACTGCTTCTTCATGATTTTGAGTTCTAAAAAAAAAAATAGATTTTTCTATGCTGTTCTCTGCCATTGATAACAAATTTTCTATTTTTTAAGTTAAATGATGCCATCATTTTACTAATGTATATGCATGTAAGAAGGTGAAAGAAAAACCTTTCTGATTACCAAACAGTTTGAGTAGAATGTTTGCGTTCTTAATTTTTAACTTAAAATCATATGAGGTGCAATGGTTTTACTCTGGTACTTATTTCTATTTCAATTTCTATTAGACACCACAAAAACACAAATTGTATACGTAAAAAGGTGCGGGGAAATTAAAGATTGATGACCGTGGCTAAAATGGGGAGGGGGGGGGCTGGGCAACCATCCAAGCCCGCCAAAATTTAAGGCCGCTAAAAATTTAATTTATGAGAACTAAGCAGGCAAAGAACGTCTTTTATTTTATTATTAATTCACGTTTTTTTTTCCCCCCATGACGCCACATTTCCTTGTTTCGGTTTTTAAGAAATTGTATTAAGATTCTGCTAAAAGAATCATTAGACAGAAAACAAAATTATCCTCTACTAAGATAAACTACTCATCGGATCCAAAATATTTCTCTCTTCGTGAGAATAGAGGGAGATTTATTTTCCATTCAGTTTGTAGATTTTTTTTCCGGCGGGGGGGTGGGAGGAATCTTTTAAGGTTTCAACTACTTACTACCATTTACCTAAAAGTGAAAATCGGGCATTCTTGTGAGAATTTCTCTCTGCCTTTTCCAACTTTTGGCATCCCCCTCCCGAAATTTTTTTCTGGCTACATGCCTGTCATACAGAATAAATGTGCGGATTGGATTTCGAATTACCCAACATTTAATGTTCTAAAATGAATCGAAAATTTAAAATAAATGCTGTAATTAAGCTAAATTCTGCGGGGATTGTTATTTAAAAATTTATTTCATTATATTCTGAAACACATGCACAAGCTGTTAAATAGCCCTTTTCAAATTAGTTTTAGAAATCTATAATTTTTTTAGAAAATATATAAAATAAAAAAGCATAATGCACATGGGGCAATTTTTATACTTTTGTTTAAGTAAAAAATTGTGTTAAAGTGTTTGAACTTACAAATTAGCTTGTTAAATATGAATGAGACACATGCATATAAAATTTTATCTATATAGGAAAATATAACAAATTTATAGGATAAATATAAAAAGTTTTTCATGCGGAGAAATTGCTTTTCTCATTACGGTAGCATTATACTTTTGTTAATGGGCGCAATAAGTTTCAATAGCTCCATATAGGTCTCCTCATTCATTCGCAGATAATTATGGAAATCTGGCGAAAATCTTAAATATTCCAATAACTTTACATGGGATAAATTCTCTCTTTCTTTTAACCACTTTTTTTCCGTAATTTTTTTTTCTTGCTTTTCGCTTTTTCTGGCTATTTTTTTCAAAACGCACCAGGATAACTACCGCAATCGCTGTATCAATTGACGCCATTCCTTGTCAAGTCTGCATGCAAACTGAGAAATGTCTGATCGTGTGGACGAACGATAAAGGCGTGGAAAGTCAGTTATCTATTGCTATCCCGGTCATAAAAAACGCCCTGCAACTAATGGTCCTTCAGACGAATTGGAAGGTGAATGGCGGGCTTTAGGTAATATATAACAAATGCAGTCGCCAACATGTCTGGGAAGTGACTTAAATTCAAACGAAAGTCGACTACCGATTTTCTATGCACAAGCAACATTTATTCCTGCCTATGTCGATTCAACGTCCATCCTCAAATTCATCTCCCAGCAGAGCTGTTCTGCTCCCTTCTTAATTTTTTTTTTTTTTTTTTGTTTAAACAAAATGTATCTTTATCTATAAATATTTTGAAACGCTTTTTCATCCATGCACATATTGAAAAAAAAGTAAGAAATTATTAGTGGATAATACTTTTTTAGGCGCTTCTTCTACATGTAATAAATTAATAATAAATAGATATCTAAATTTTTAATGTATTATTAATACAGCATTCTCCCTATACTTACCTGTATACGTATGCAGGGCTGTACACAGAAAAAAACTTCCGGGGAGGGGAGGGGGACCAAAAGGTAAAAAAGGCTAAATTTTTCACAAAAAGGCTTCATTATTATTGTTTTGTTAACAAAATTTTAAATTTCAGGGAGGGACCGGTACCCCCCCTGGGTATGGCCTTGTACGTATTTCGTATTAATATGTTTTGGTTAAGTATAATCATGGGAATTGTAAATTTTAATCTTTATGTGTTTTCACGGATAATTCAAATAATCGAAGTAGGCACCCGCAGGAAGTCCAGGGAGACACGTGCCCCTGTCGGGGAGCCGGTGACCCTCCTTCGGGATTCCTGATTCATTCGTCGGGGATTTTGTAAGATAAGAAACAATCCAATTTATAGGCAGTTTTAATTTTGAAATATTTAAAAAAAACTACTTTTGTAGTACTTTCGCTTTTTAAAGATTCGGGAAATGATACGTTTACATTTCAAAAAGAAACAAAATGTTGTGGGTGTCGGAAGTGGGGGATGTTAGCGGTGACGGGACATAGGGGAGGGGACTAGAGGGGGCGTTCGCCCCGGGCAAAAATTTTCTAGAGGCGTCAAAACCCCTATCGTTGATTTATTTTAAAGAGATTGAAATGTCATAGAGTTTTAGACGTTTTACTCCAGATGTAACCTAAATATGCCTTAGAACCCCTTAAAATGTCCTCCGACCAAGCCCTCCCCCCTTCTTAGATATATTATTAAAAAAAGAGAAAAATATGCATATTATTCAGGAGCTAAGTTAAACTGTTTAAATTTACTCTAACAGATTAAAAAATAATAAATATAAAACATAAATGTTCCTGAAGGATGGGTTCAGCTATCTAAATAAACTATACTACAATAAATAAATAAATAGGTAAATAAGACACTGAACATGGTTGAAGACTGAAGTGTTAAAGTCCTTCGTTCGGGCCTACCGCGCGGATGTTCCAGTAAGATTCAGATAAACAAGTATTAAGAAAAAATTTTAAGTCATTTCCTACTTAGGTGAACAAAGAAAATTTTTATTTTAGTTATTTTTAGTACACCCTCCAAAAAAAGTATTCGAGCAAGAGAGAAATTTCCTACGTTGGTTTCGCATATTAAAAATTATTTATCATAGAATATGAATTAGACTACGTATAAATATGAATTTCCATATTGCTGTCAGGTTGTGCGTTTTTCAAAAACTCAATTATTATTCGCAAATCTAAAAGGAAATTTCTCTCTTGCTCGAATACTTTTTTTGGAGGATGTAGATTTAATTAACTAATGCTAGACCGTTTGTGAAGCAAGGTTCGATACCGTTAATTCAATTTGCTTAGTTTATTGTTTTCATTCATTTTTTAATACCACATAACAGGATCTAAAATTAATTAATTAATTAATATTTGAAAAACTATATTAACATCAAGTGTAATCCACTACAAGTTCAAAGGAATATATATGAACTTGTGTAGATGAATAAAAAGTATTTTATTTACAATTGAAAATTTGAACAAGATATATAAATATAGGGAGAAGTAGTAGTAGGAAGGTGTGAAGTAGTAGTAGGAATTGAAAAATAAATTAAGATATATATTTATTATTAATTTATTATATGTAGGAGACACACTTAAAACAGTATTAACCAACTAATAATTTCGTAAATTTTTTTTAGTATGTGCGTGGGTGAAAATGCGTTTCAAAATATTTATTGATAAAGATACATTCTGTTTAAACAAAATAATAAGGGGGAAAAAATCAGAAATAAAGCATTTTTGCAGTGGCGGCCCGTGGTCAAAACTGTTAGTGCAGCCGGTAGCATATGAGCCCCCCCCCCCTCTTCCTCCGGACAGGAATGGAAAATCTTTGTTACTGAATTCGAAAGCTAGCGGATTAAGCCCTCATCCAGGGGAAATAAAAAAGAAATTACATAAAAAATGTAAGAGATCCTATTTTACTTCCATAAAATGGACATAAATTTCAAGCAGCCGCTCTTATCCTCAAAATTGCATTAATCCCTGTCTGATTCGAAGTTTCCTTAGAATTTTCTTTTGTAACGATAACTTGAGAAGAAAAGAAAAAAAAAAAACTTACTTATTTTTTATAAGTCAAATCAATTCTCCTTTCTTTTAAACTTGCGAATCAGTCAGTGATGCCCTCATAAAAAGGCGTTGTTTTAATTCAGATATCAATAATTTTAAAAGCTCTTTAAAATTTCCCATGTTTAAAGAATTTTCTCGCTCGCCATGTCCTCTAAATGCTAGTTCTTGCTTACTTAAAAACAATACTGCTTTGATGGGTAATTGTCCATTCATAAGCGTCTATTAAGGTTTACCTTCTTGATAAATTCAGCAATAGAGCAGTTTCACCTACGTCATTATCACTACATCACACCTTAGCAACCAACTTTTTTTGGTCAAACATTCGTTCATTTGAGAATGGTCATTGGCTGGAAACGTGGCTTTGTATCCCTAAATATCCGAGTTGACCTAAAAAAAAATTCAGTGACGTCACGTGAAAATACTCTATATGCCAAACATATATTCTCCTTACCCCCTCCCTCACTTCTCGAGCCAATCAGTGGGTCGAATTCACCGCGCTCTTTCAAGTGCTGCCGACGTTTCAAAATCTTTGATGAGCTGAGTCTTAGCTGCGTATCCCCATTATAGCCTATGCCGGAGGGACTGCTTACGTAATCGTTGTCATGGCAACGGTGCTGCCAATTTCAAGCGATCCGGCCACAATACGGTTTTTTTTTGGGGGGGGGGATTTTTTTTAATTTTCCGTAGGAATTCCATAATTCTAATCTGAATTTAGGAAAATTAGTAGAATAAATTATTTTAAAGTATGTGTTGATATTTTCAAGTGCAGCCCGGCTGTATTTGCTGTATCCCACGAGCCGCCACTGCATTTTTGACAGTTTTAATGCTTCTTTAATTGCATGGACTGGCCCTTTAAATCAATCTAAGCTGGGCATGATACTAGCGTTGCCGTGGAAAAAATGCAAACCACAGGGGGCGACGTCATTTGCCCATAATACTGGTAAAATAGTTTGAAGCCCAAACAAATAATTGATGAAACCCAATCAACCAACTAATCAATCTGTTTATGTTTTGCGGATATGAAATAGTTTTTGTTAAGTAAAAAAATGTAGACTTTCTTTGTTTTTCATTAATTTCTGTACAATGACTTAAAATTTGAGTCTACTACTTTTAAAAGATTAATACATAAATGAAATTGTAAAATATGCACTATTAATGTTGGCCTGTCATGACGTGAATAAATTGGGAGATTTTTGTTTGTAGCAGAATTATTTACAGTGTGAATTTATTAAGCTATAATTGTTAACGTTTGGTAGTGTTCTTGTGTATATTGAGAAAGTTAGATTTCTTCAGAATGTCGCGAAAAAGTGTTGTATATTTTTGGGACCCTGATGTAGGAAACTTTCACTACGGTAAGTTAATGAAACAATGGTCAAACTGATTTTTAAGAAATTTATATATCATTGGATCATAAACCCATTATTTTATGTTAAAGGTTTTCAAATTTTAATGCTGGTTGTAATCTTCAAGTGTTGTTGAAACAGACTGGTTTACTTCCAAGTTGTTTCTTGAAAATGGACATAGTAGCAGACGTTAAGAATGTGAATTCTTTTTCAGATTTCTTACATCTTTTAATTATGCTTGGAAATTTATGGTCATTTAACAATATGAACATTTCATGGGTATTCTTTAAAATGCTTTTTCTTGACGACTTAGTGATTTTCATCTTTTTAAAGTTTTTGTTTTTTGTACTTACGTAGCCTCACAAAGTTCTGTTTTCTATTCTTGCAGTAACCAAAATTCTAATTTTTCTACAGTAACCTAAAATTTTTCTATGGCAGACTTACTCCACAGTATCCCTACTGTATTACACCATTGGTCAGCTACTTCAGTTTTCAGATAATTGTTTAAATTTATGATTTATAAAATATTAGTTTGTTGTTGATCAAGTTCTGGAAAATCTAAAGCACTTACGTGCCAGAATTGGCAAGATTTTGACGCATGATAGTTTTTACGGTCGTTGTGTCAAAAATGTTGAAAACTGTCAAAAACCCAGATTTTTAGTAACATTAATGTATTTTTTTTCAGCTAATTATGATTTAAATGATGGGTCTTAATCAGAACCTTTTTTAACATTTTTAAAGTTATTTTTTAGTTTTCCAACTATTTTTATTGTTAAAATGAAACGAGAGGGTTGAGTGTTGCGAAGTCCCCCCTCACATAAAAATCAATCGTTAGTTAATATTTTTGATACTTATGTTATTTAGATTCTGAACCTTAAATTCCTATAACAAATATTCAAATTTTATTTGTGTATCCGGTTAAAAAACGTGAATTCCCAGCCATCAATTCTTAGTTAATTTTTTCAAAATTAAAATGTTGTTTAGATTCTTAATCCTAAATTATTTTAACAAATATTCAAATTTGATTAGTGTATCCAGTTGGAAAACACATATGGAAACACAATTTCACAGCTACTTTGTTTCCTTGGCGCCGTCACAAACTGCATTTTTGGGCACCAAAAATCAAGGTAGGATGTATATTGAAGGTGCACCGAAGGATGTAAAGTACAAGTTAACCAGCCTTAGAATTTTTTTTTAAATCTTTGCTGTAGAAAAGAACACTAAAGAAACAAACTTGAGAAACTTTCTATCAAATGCTTCGAAGCAGCGATTCTGATTGGTAAAATGTCATTTTACATGCATTTTTGGTTTATATTAATGCGAATTTTTTAACTAAATGAGTTTTAGTTTGATAAAAGTAGCAATATGGTTCTTTATTTGGTTTATATTTGGGGTGATTATAAATTTTGGATAAATATTTTAAGATTATGCAGGCATCCATGTGTATCTTAAAAAATAAAATAAAAAGTAATAATATAAGTGCAAAATTCTGATTTTAAATTTCATCACAAAAACTTAAGGTTTAAAATGTTTAATAACTTTTTATATTTTTAGTTAGTTTTTGACTTAACAGCCTAATAAAGTATTATGTTCACAATACTGTAATTAATTATAGTTTTTAATAGGTAAGAAAAATTTATATAGAATTTACTGTTCCCTGTACCATAAAATACAGAAAAAGTAGGGGTTTGATAGTTTTTACCTCTGTCATTTCGAAAACCAGTTTTTGCAACATGCATATTGTGTAAATTGCCAAATTATGAAAACTGCCATGGGTGGCAAATACCAAAACTGTTCCAAGTTAAGGTTTCTGACATTGGCATACACTAGGGAATACTTAATACAAATTTATGGTTTTTCTTGGGATTTGTAAATTTTCTGAAAAAAATCTCAGCACACATTGATTGCATACATGTATGTTTAAATTAGTCTTTTCATGCTTTATTTATTGAAATGCAAATTTATTTACTTTTTCTAGTAAAAATTACAAAAAAGAAGAAGAAAATGTTGGTTATAGTTTATCAATTCTTAAGTCAGCATTTGTTGATGTAAATAAACAATAATATTGTTCTTGTTTTCTTTCTGGCTTTGCTCATGCTTTTCTGTTTTTATATTATGTAGTACAAGTTCTAATTATCAGATGTTATTGTTAGAAATTTTTGCCAAAATATCATCAATTACTTTTCTGTATTTTTCACAACCTTATGTTTCCTTAAATTCCTTTCCATTAAGAAATCCTGAAGTATGTTCCATTTTAAAAATAGGACCAGGCCACCCCATGAAACCACATAGACTATCTGTAACACATAGTTTGGTTGTTCACTATGGACTTTATAAAAAAATGCAGGTAAGTGTTTGAAACCTACTTCTTACATTTTCTAAGAAAAATGGACACTCATTAAATCGTACTCGAGGATTGTCACAAAAAAAAATGCAAGTTTTCTGATGATTAACTGAAAATTACTTATGAATTACTTTTTTAATTTATGGCTCTTAAGAATTCACTATATTAACTATTTGGAGTACCTTGCTAAATTTATAGATTCTTTTTAAATAATTTTAAAAAATAATGAAAACATTTATAAGTTTGACATGCTTATAAATGTGGGTTATTTAGCAGGATACCTACTGTCTAAAGAAAGTGCATCATAATTTCTGACTAAAGAATGTTTTATTTAGGAAATAATGTTTTCTGAGTTAAACATATTAAAACACAACATCAAGATTTTCTCTTAAGCATAAAAATAAATTTTTAAGAAATGCTGCAGAAAGAAAACTTTTGAAGAATGTTAGACGTTTGGTTAAAATTGTAAAACTGGCTTTTATTTTTACTCATTAGGTATAATTTTTACTTCCTTGAAATGAAAGCTTTGTTAAAATTAGTGAAATATTTTTGATATTTATTTCTGAGCATGCTCTGTTGTACTACTTTCAATTAATCAAAAGTTTAAACTAATGAGAGTGTACAAACCCAGGAGCAGAATTACACCCTGTGTTCTGCAACTTGACCTCAAGCAGTTGCAAATGTTCTGCAGCCATGTTGTCCAAATCTAGCAGATCATAGTAAAATGACAAATAGATATTAAAGGTGAAAAGAGAAGAGGTAGCATAAAGCAGGGTTCACACTAGGAAAAAAAAATTCAGTGAGATTTTCCCGCTCTAGCTTCCCAAAATTAAGTGGGATTTTTTTTTAATCCGAGTGAGAACAGGGAATTTTGTTTACTTTTAAAAAATTGTTTATTTATTTGTATCGTTTTACAAGCAAAATTAACATCATTACAAAAATACAATGCAACTAAGATTATAAATATCAAAACTACCAATATAATATACTAAATGATTTTGATAACAGTACAATTTAATGATATCTTTGATTCTTTACCTTTAAATATCTTAGTTGCTTCATCAAAATCAAACTCAGAATGTGGAAAAGCTTCAGATTTTGTGTGGTATTGCGGGTATTATGCAATCCCGCAGTCTGGTGTGAACCCTGGCTTAAAGGGCCCTTCACTTAAATTATTCTGCAGAACTTATCTTATTTATTTTTTTATTTTTTTAAATAAAATATTCTGAAAAGATTGTGATTGTTCTGTGACATACGTCACACTTTAAGCACAATTTCTGCTTCTGCAGTCTACAGTATATGCTTCTGCACTAAATATCACGATTAATGCTCATAATTGAAAAGAAAAAAGACCTTAATTAGTATGCATTGATTATTTTGTCACAAATAACAATTATTCTAAAAATTGTTACAGAAAACCTAGAGACTAACAATATTTTTTCTTTATTTTTTGATTGAAAGAAAAAGAATGTTAATTGTTAGCAAAATGGAAAAAGAACTGTATGTTTTTAACTAATATATAGTTACATATACATACTCAATATAGCTTGTGATTATTGGACATTAAAATAATAAGCATGCATAGAAAGGTATGTTGTGCATCAAATACAGATACTATTCATTTGTGTATTAGCCCCACCAGTAGCCCAGCACATAGTGCTCAGAACTGGGAGATGGAAAGTGCCTGGTTCAAACCCAGGTCATGTTTGCCGACCTAACTGTTCAAAGTTTTTCATGATTTTCTCTGAAACTTTGCATAAATACAAGTTAGGACCCCTTAGAAAGACCTTCAACGGAGGGCACTCCACCATCAGCCTATATCCCGCTAGTAGATAATCGGCTGTAATCCCTCATACAAACATCATTTGTATATTACATATTAGGATAGGAACCTGCAGTTTGATTCATTTGCATTAGAAAAATTTCCTGCCATTTATTTTCTCAAGTTTCTCATTTTATTTCAATTAACATTAAATTACGTATTTTACTTTATACATTTTGTAGGTATATCGTCCATATCGAGCTAGTGCACATGATATGTGCCGTTTTCATTCAGATGAATATATTGACTTTTTGCAGAGAGTAACACCTCATAATATTCAATCATTTAATAAGAGTCTCAGTCACTTTAATGTTGGGGATGATTGGTAAGTTTTGATTTTTCATATACGAGGGCAGATCAAAAAGGAAGTTGCACTTCCAAGTTATGGCCATTTATTATATAACCTATGCAAAAGCAACATGGCTATAGCAGCATACAATGTAAGTTCATTTTCCCACATAGTTCCCAAGAGACTCTAAACATTTCTCCGAATGGACCACCAACTTTTCGATTCTGGATGCATAGAAATCTCCTGCAGCACTATGCAACCACACGGAGACAGCTGCTTTCCCCTCCTCATCTTTTCAGAATCATCCACCAAGATCCTTTTTGAGCAAATTTAAAACATGGAAATCGCATGGTGCAATGATTGCACTAGGTCAACATTTGAAACAGTACTGGACGTTGCAGGCCTGCCTTTGCGATATTCGTCTGTGATATCTGTGTGTCCGGCTTCAAATTGTTGACACCACTTTACAATACCTCTCCAAGAAATTGTGCACTCACCCTATACAGCATTGATTTCACGATTAATGTTTGTGCAATTAATCCGTTTGGCCCATAGAAATCTGATCTTTGCACGCACCTCCAATTTGGAGTGAACATCCAATTGACGTGCCATTGATTTTAAGCTGCTGTCCACACACAAGATGGAGAAACCACACCACCCTTCCTATCGGATGTCTGAGCAGTTAATGTCCCTTTCTCCGCAATGTCCAGTCCAAGATTACGACACATTGCACACTCTTATGGCGAGTAAGTGCAACTTACTTTTTGATCTGCCTACAATCTGTCTAGTTTTCATTTGGTTAATTTGTCTTTTTATTTCATACTTAACTTATTTCAAATGAAATAAGTTTAGATGTAGTGCATTGAAAATAAGGAAGTCATGTGGTGTCCACATCAGATTTTTTTAAAATAAAAGTTGTAATTTTTTCTTGAAATGTTTTTAAATGTATTTATTTTTTACAGCCCAGTGTTTGATGGCCTGTTTGATTTTTGTTCTATGTACACTGGAGCTTCTCTTGAAGGTGCTGTCCGTCTGAATAATCAGGTATTTTTGTTTAAAATTTATTTAGATAATTTTTTACTAAAGTTTCATACATCATTACAGTGAAGAATTTGTTTTATTAAATGCAAATTATGATGTAATTATTAAGTATCATTAAGTCTTAGAAACCACTGTCTTTCATTTAAGAAATAAGTCCCCCCCCCCATAAAAGTCATTTGCAAACTCTTATATGATTTACAAAACTCTAAAGCTTACAAATTAAATAAATTTTCCTATTTGTAAGCTATTTGAATCCAAAATGTCTATTGAAATTGAAACAAGCAGGTAATTCTTTTATTGTTTTTATTTATGTTTTAATTAGTTAATTTTGCTTGTAAGGATAGCATACTTTCTGTAAAGAAATTGAAACTATTGCATTAAAGATTCCACAATGTTACAGTCTCTGGCCATATTAATGTGACCATCAGGCAGATATATAATTTTTATTTCCTGAACATGTATAATTTGCAAGGAAAATATTGTAATCATGAAAAGATCAACTATGAGTTTTGATGTACATTCTAAGGTATTCTGAATTCATTTATACTAGTTTTACATTAAGTTATGTATGTTTCTCTGTGTGAAAGTGAACACGAAGCTACTAAATGGTGCATTCAATTGACCTCAAATTTGGTATATATATATATATATATATATTACTAGCAGCTTTGCCTGTGCAATGGAAGAGAAATGCCCATTGACCTTAAATATAGATTGTGAAGGGAAGGAATGTGAATCCTCCAGCTGCAGTGATAAGAAAAGGATACGGGACTTCCTGCTGCAATGAAAAAAATGAACACTGCACCTGATAGCATGCAGAGGTTACTGGGAATTGGACATAGCTAGGCTAGAATGTGCATCCTAAATGGGCATGGGACTTCCCGTTGTAACAAACAAACAAACAAAATGAACACAGCACCTGAAAGCTTACAGAGGTTACCGGGAGTTGGGCATGGCTAGGCTTCTCCCCTTCTACCTGTGTGTATTCTAACAGTCTTTTATCGCTAATACCTATGTAACTACTGAAAACATCAGTATGAGATTGTAAATAGAAGGAAAGTGAATCCTCCTGCTGCAATGATAAAAAAAGGGCATGGTACTTACTGCTGCAATGAAAAAAAGAAATGAACAGGGGACTTGCCAGCATACAGAGGTTACTGGGAATTGGACGTGGCTAGGCTTTTCTCCTTCTACCTGTTACAAACTAATTATTTTTTATTTCAAATGCAGTAAGACCACTGGATGCAAATCCTTGGGTATATATACAGTAGATAAAAACTTGAAAATAATTATAGATGAATTAAAAATCCAGGTTTGTTTACATGTAAAATGTTCGCAGTGGGTTTAATTTATTTATAAATATTTTATGAGGTTCTAATTATTTAGTAACTATTTTTCAATAACTCTTGGTAAAGAATCGCAGATCTGTCTTTTCAATAAAGAAGACCATTTTTTCCTATGTCTGCGTCTCTGTAATGACTGAGTCTAGCTTTATAAATGTGCTCTTTAATAGTCCGTTTAACGTTTCTAAGTGGAACATATGTATCAGGTTAGCCAAGGGTACAAGCTTCCTTGGCAGTAGTCTCAACAATTAAAAAAAAATTATATGATTTAATAAAATACATACATATGGTTCATAAGATAAAATTTTAATTTTTTAAAAGTTACTGCTATTGCCAGTGTCATTTATTATGCTTCTAATAACATTAATAATCAGATGTGAGAATTTCTATAATGAGATATGGCACTATAAAATGGGTTTTTATTTTCTGTTTTTAGCACATGTTGGATATGCACATGTTATTATCTTCCTTGTAGTGCACAAACTAGCTTGTAAATTTTTTATTTACTTGTGGGCAAAGTCCCTGGTATGTGTTAATTTTATCTAATGAAAGATAAAATGTTTGATGTTGAGATTTAGTTTTGAATTTAGATTTGTTTCTGCAGATCTGGATCTATATGAGCAGTATAGTGTGTTAATATTTTTGTCTATTTATTTATTTATTCTCTTGTGTACCTACTAGCTTATTCCACTGATTAATGCTGGTGTTATGTATTTTCATTTAATCATTCACCTTAGTGTACCTTTAAATATGTATTTTATTACTTTTTTTTTTTTCTAGTGCTGTGATATTGCTATCAATTGGTCTGGTGGTTTACATCATGCTAAAAAGTTTGAGGTATTTTTTTTTTAATTTTGTTCATCTATTTAAGATGTAATTTTCTCAATTTGCGGTTAAAAGTGTTGATGCCATTTAAAATATCACTAAGGAATTTATAAGTATGTTAAAGAATACTATTTCTTGGGCTTTATGGCATGTATGCAAGAAATGATGTGGAAAATCAGTCATGTTACTAGTATTTTAGCTGACATTTAGATGTTTGATTTAAAGTATGACCTATTTCTTACCTGTACTTGTTGCGTTGCTATATACCATATAACCTTTAATCATAAAGCATTTATTTGTTTAAAAAATATGAAAAAAATTAATAGTGAAAATTTAAATTTTAACTATATTAATTAGCTAGTAATATTTTTCATCATCTGAATTTTAGTGTGCATAACTTAAAATAAATTGCAGTATAGTGCATAACAAGAAATTGCTTGTGGTTCTACAAAAATAGGAGTCATGCTGTTTGAAAGTTTTATTTATAGAAGCTTTGATGCATAGGTGTTAAAACAAGTCGAACTCTGTTGCCTTTAATGCAATTCTATATATAGGTTCTTGTTTTGTTTCATTAATAAAAATTTAAAATTGCTCATCCTATAACTGTATGTGCAGTAGAGAGCCTGAAATCCTCACAGCTTGGGCAGACTTTTCAACAAGAAATGTCATCTAAAAACATATCGGACCAAAATTTTTTGATTCCATATCTGAGTGGAGGTAATAAATGTATTTTTAGCCCTATAAAAGATAATAATCATTTGCATTTTCAGCACCATTAAAGAACATAATTGTATCATATCCATGCTTAAAAATTTCATCAATCTGCTATGAGCAAATGATTTTCATCCCTGCTGTTACATCAGAAAAGCGTGGCAGATTTCAGGCATTGGCAGATTTTTGGCTCTCTACTATATATTTTTGATAGTAAATGGTTTATTTTATGTTATTATCATTTTTTTTTTCAGGCTTCTGGTTTCTGTTATGTAAATGATATTGTTATTGCTATTTTAGAGCTTTTAAAGTAAGATTTTCTTGATTTTAAGTTTATTTAACCAAAATTACCTTTTTTTTTTTTTTTTTTTTTTTTTTTTAAGAATCCAAAGCAAAACAGCTTTTTATTAATTCAATACTAAAGGTGCAAAGTAAGCAATACACAAATAATATCAAATTTTGCACTTTTACTTTTTAATTTTGATTAACATAGAGATTAAGAACTTCTTGTGAAAAAGTAATTATGTTGAGTTTTCAGTTATTTTGGTCTAGTACAGCGTATTAAATTTGATGTTGTATTAGTAACTACTATTTTGTACTGTTTATTATGTTTAATTTGCATATTCTTAATAATACAAGGTAGTATCCCAACTTTGAAAGTTTATATCTTCTAAACAATTCAAGGTAGCATTTCATTTTACGTATCATTTTAAGTAAGAAGTCATGAAGTTTTATTAGTCATAGAATAGATTTCAATGTGTTTTTTGCTCTTCATTGTTCCATCATTTGTCTGCTAGCAGCCCTGACTTAAGTCCTTGTGATTATTTTCTTTGGGACTGCATAAAATATGAAGTGTTCTCCCCCCTCTACCAGCTAACATCGTTGAGCATAACAGCAGCCACCAAAACTTAACTCTAAACATGCTGAAAAATATGTGTTGGATAAATTCTGCTACAGATTGGATATTGTTTGTGTTTCTGGCAGTAATCCCATTGAATATTTGTAACTTTATTGGAATAAATGTAAAAACCATTATATAAAAGTATGCGATCAATATAAATGAAAGAATTATATGTCTGTTTCGGATCTAATAAAGAAACCTTTCTTTGGTTCTAATGTGAATTCTGAAGCAAAATGAAATGGTTTAGGTTAGAAGTGATGAATAAAACTTATCCAGCTTTCTATAATTCTAGATTGTTTGGCTTATTTCCTTACAAAAATTCATTTCACTTATTAATTCGATCCTTGAAATTTTCAATTTCTGCATCTGTCAAAAAAAAAGGGGGGGGGGATATGATAGTGTTGCTGTATTTATTATAACCTCAGATCTGCTTTTCATTCCTTTAGCGTTTTTTATATGTTGGTTTTTACTTTTATTTTGATGGTTAGTTTTTTGTGAAAACGTTATTGTTAAAAGGTCTCTTATATTGTATTGTGTTTTTCTGACTACTTGTTGCATAAATGTATATAAGAAATTTTTCTAAATGCAAATAAAAATTTCTTTCTGTCAGATTATTGTGGGCAATGAACTAAACATCAATAGATCATAGTTATTTTGCAAATGTTGCCTGATTGCCTGAGATTAGAGGATAGTATTTTATTCTAAATTCTGTAAATCGTTTTATTTTAATTTTGATATCTTAGTAATTTGTTTCTAATTTAATACCTTTTTATGACTAGTATCAAAATACATTAAAATCAATGTATCAGTTTCATTAAATATAATACTTTTTACTTTTTTTTTTTCTGCGTGCCATAACAACCATTCTTATAGGACTGAAATTTATCTCACTTAAATTTTATAAAGAATATCATTTATTTTTCTGAATTTCTTTTGTTTTATATTTCTTGAAATATTTTTATAGAGTAAATAATGTCTATTTTTACTGTGAAAAGTGAATAATCCTTCTTTCTAATAGATAGTCAAACACAGTTTGAACATTTTGTTTAATGTTTTACAAAAAAAAAATTAGAGAAAAAATAATTTCATGGGAAATATGTGATAAATTGTAAAAAGTTATTTATTTATTTGTTAAACATATTTATATGGTTTTCTCAAAATTCCATGGAACTCAGATTAAATGTGAAAATTTTAACTTTGTTTGAAAATGTACTGAAGTCTTGAGGAGGGGGATTGTGTGTGTTCTTCTAGAACTTTCCTGAAACATTTCTCTACTAACAATCTTCTCAAAATTTTTAATTTTGATTGTAAGTGAAAAAGACATAATTTGTACAGTATAGAACCTGTTATCAGGAATGGTTGGGACCGGGTGTATTCTGGATAATTGGTTGGGGATTAACATGACATCTACTGATTTGATTGGTAGCATAAATGTTACTCTATTTCTCATTAGAATTAAATATTAATTGTTAATATACCAGAAAAATAATATAAGAAAACTTAAAATGATCAAGATAAATAATAATCATTTAGAGAGGAAGTTGTAAATATATGATAACTTCTTGAAAACTTAGTCACACACTAAAAAAATAAATAAAATAAAATACCTTACCAGATTGCTTACTTTATAAATTCTAGCTGTAGTACCCCAAAAATAACAAAAAAAAAACCATAAATATTTTTTAAAAAACTCAATTTTTGCTTTTCTTTTGGAAAAAATATGAATTTAATCAATTGAAAAATGATTCTGGATAACTGGTTTCCGGATAAGAGGTTCCATACTGTAATAATAGACCTTTCAGATACTAATAAAATTACAATTTTCAATGTGCAGTCATTTCAAATTAGCATTAAAAATATTTTGTAGTTATTAAGAACGATTCATCTAAGAACCTTGTATTTCTTAGATTCCATCCACGAGTTTTGTATATTGATATTGACATTCACCATGGAGATGGAGTTCAAGAGGCTTTCTACCTCACAGATCGTGTGATGACAGTATCTTTTCATAAATATGGCAACTACTTTTTTCCAGGAACTGGTTAGTTGCAACATTTTTTTTTTTTTTTTTTTTTTTTTTAAGCTTTTATTAAATCCTAATTGTTTTAACTTTGTATGTGTATTTGTTTGTTTTTTCAATATAGAGAATACTTTTTGTAATTTATTCTTCAAAAACCTATAACATTATTTTATTTATTTATTTAGTATGTTGATAACTTATGAAAGAGAAAAACTATGAAAATAAAGACATGACAAAATAAAAATGTCTTTAAAGTTTTGTCTATGCACAAAAGTTCATAATAAAATAAATAAATCAATTTATTATTATTTATGATATGTATACAATATTTTTGATCGAGAAAATTGTAAAAGAATAAATTTCTCAAATGAAATGAATCTCATTCACAAAACTAAACTCTGATATGTTTTCTTGTTACTAGATTAAAATTTCTAGTAACTCTATCCCCCCCCCCTCCTGCAAGCAATATTTCTAACTAAAATGTTAATACAAACAAACCACATTGAAAAAAGTATCACACCTCATACTTATCTTGTTCTCGTAATGCTTCTCTTCATTTTGAAGTTGTTACTACTCTGTTGGTTGAAATATAAGTGGTATTATTAAAGTTTGATAAAATGCCAACAATGAAGTGAATATAGTGATAAAATTTCAGGAGTTTTCAGACATTTCTTTAGAAGCCATGTACAGTATGCTAAACATCACAAAATGTATGATAAGCATAAATTTGCATGCACAAAGGTTGAAGATTTCTGTTCAGATCTACAGGTGAACTTAAAAAATATGTTTGTTGTTACTAAAGTGACCATTGAAGATAAGTTTAATCTTTTCACTGTCTCATTAAAAAATTGGGTACTTGCGTATTATTCCGGCGTTCATTTCTGCCAAACTATTTTTTCGTCAAATGTGCTGGCAAACTGTTGTCAATTGTATTCCAAACCATCAATAATTTCATGTGTCCAGCATTTATCTTGGCAAAAAATCACTCATCTTGGTGAACCGCTGATAATACATAAGTATCAAAAATTGCTGTGGAAAATACCAGTGAAATCACTTTGTTCTAGTTTGACACTCTGGCAGGAAAGCCTGGTTTCAGGAAGGGATACTTCTATACCATGCCTTTTCAAAAATGAAAGTGAATAGATTAAAACTTGGGTTTAAGATAAAAAATGAATGGTGGGGGGTGAATGACCCATCATTGATAAAATGCTTCTGAACGTACCATTGCTTGAACATTTATAATTGATAATAAAAGAATATTTTTGGAGTATAACATGGATTTGCGGAGTTGACATAATTTTTATGATTCTCATAAAAACTCCAGGTGATTTGGGGTACTTCTCAGCTTTGTAACATTACAGGAAATAATATTGTTGATTGACTTCTTGCAAACCCCAAAAATGAGCCAAATAACACAGCTGAACTGTTATCATCTATTTGCACCTGTCTACTTCTGATGTGGGACAATGCTTTATCAAGAGTTATAGTTCGCAGAGTACTCAAAGCTGGACTTTTTAAAAAGTTATAAAGCTCAGCCTTCTGAAAGTCGCGAAATAACAGGTTTATTCACTCTTACAAATGCAGACAAAAATTGTTGAGCCTCCACTATCTATCTTAGTGAGAACTTACTGTATAATACATTTTTATGCATAAATTATCAATGAAAATTATATCCAGGATATTGCCTTAACTTGACTGTTACAAAATTCATTGATCATTTCAGCTATTACTTATTATCTTAAAACTTGTATTATATTTTAGCTTCATTAGCACAATGATAATTACTCCTCAATAGTACTGAAGGAAATATTAAATTGACTTCCCAAGAAATTTACTGTAACTTTTTAAAGAGAAAATATTTCTTCATAGACAGAGTAAACATTACAGGCATTGCAAATTTCAGCTTATTAGTTACATTTTCAAAAGTAAAATATATATCAGAATTGGTTTTTAATCTAATTAATTAATCTCTGTTAATTAATTTATTTGTACATTGTGTGAATAATTCATTTCAAATATTTTATAATTTTTATGCAGAATTGATTTAAATAGTTTTTTTCTTTTTGTTAAATTTATTGTGAAAGGATTTTACGTCAAATCAGTTGCAGTTAAAGTCCATTCACAGAAGTCCTGTACACCACAAATTTAGTTTAGTAGGTATCTGGGGTGAATATCTTCCAGTTGCTTTTGTCATTGGCGTTCTGTGTCTAATTTATTTTGCCCCAATTTAGTTAAAAACTGCCAGCATTTAAAGCATATGTGTGATTTATTCCTAAAAAAAATTAAATTCTTTAAAGCAAAAAAAAAAGCTAAAGAGTTCCCATTTCATTTTTGGTTCAATTGGCAGATTTATCCTGTAATATGTTAAATGAAAGTTTCTGTCATTTCTAATATAAACGTTAAATGTGTGTGTACCTAGGTGATATGTATGAAATTGGAGCTGAAAGTGGTCGTTATTATTCAGTCAATGTACCCTTGAAAGAAGGCATTGATGATCAAAGTAAGTTAATTTTATTCTATCCTAGGTTTAAGTAGGCAAGGATTTACATTTATTTAATTTTTTTTAAGTTTATTCCAAGTTTTTATTTTGTATTGATTAAAAAAAATAGCTTTGTGTGAATGTAATGTTTGATTACATACCATTGTGTTTTCTCATCATTTTTCAGTTTTTGGAGTATTTTGATCTTGTTCAGACTTTTCTGTATACATATTTATTTGTTCCTGCTAGGTTATTTCCAAACATTTAAACCTGTTATACAAGCTGTTATGGAATTTTATCAACCCACGTGCATTGTCCTACAGGTAATACTTGTTGTTTATTTGCTGCAATTTTTTTAATATGTTGGTTTAAAATGTTGATACAACCATTTTTTTTTAAGCTTAAATTTTTTTTAACTGAATCTAATCCAACTTCCCCTAGTATTTTTTATCATAAATTTAATAAAATCCACCATTCATTGAATTTTAAAATGTGATAATATCCTTTGTATCATTAGAAAATTAAAGTAAAATTTTGTTCCAGACATATAATCTTGATAAGACAGCTTTCTTGTAATTTTTTTAGTTACGATGTGGAAGCTATTTTTTTCTTTTTTAACTTGTCAGAAGTTTTCAAAAATACACATTATATAAGCATATGTATTTATGTTATATACTAGCTGCCTTCAGCTACCAGTTTTGGCTGTCGATGGCCGCTTTGCAGCCAAAATGTGCAACCTAGAGCACACGGGCTGCTTCACTACAGGTTGTGCAATGTACAGCATGCGGGCCTCTTCGCGACCAAAATTTGCGACCTACAAGACGTCTGCCTTCAGCAACCAGCCTGGTCCGACCGCTTCACGTCCAGGTTATGCAACGTACGGGCTGCTTTCACACATTTCGGTGAGCAGCAGCATCTGGTGATTAACTGGTCTGCCAAAAGGCCGCTCCTTAAAAAAAAATGTGCAACCTACAGGCTCGCCTTCTACGACCAGCTGAATGAAAGCTCAATAGTTTGTCCGTAATCATATATTTTTTAAAATTCAATATGCCCGCTCACATAGGCTATGTGTAATGACCACAACTGATACATGTTCCCTTTTACATGTCTGTGTTCTAACAGTCATTTATTGCTGATACCTATGCAGCTACTGAAAACAGAGTCCATTCGTCAGTATAATAACCAGTCTTCCTGCCACAATGCAACAGAAGAGAAGGAGGGGGGATTCTAACTGTGTCAGTCTAATAACTACGCGTCTATGATTTTATTTTTTCAAAATTGGAGTCGTGTTTCAACAACTCAACTCTGAATGCTATAAATTCCACGAAAGAAATTGTAAGTTCAAAGTAACAGGACTTCAGTTTGATACCTAGTTTGCAGTTCAACTTGAAGTTACAATTTGATGCCCAACCCCCCTCCCCCAAAATGACGTCACCTAATCAATCTACGCAAGAGATTATCTTCCGTGATTTTTTTTCGAAGAATCGGAGAATGAATCATTTGCTTCGCTTGTGTTTACTTTTTTAAAGCATGATATCTCGCTAGATATTTAAATTTGAAAGAAGCTGCAAGTTTAAAAAATGTTAATATTTTAGAGATATTTCGAATTGTATAAAAATTTTTTGCTTTTAATATTCAGATAAAAATGTCTTTTTTATTAAAATTTCACTATGGCGACAGATGCACCGGGGAGATGAGTCGAACCCAGCAGCCTTACATACAAGGCGTTTATTATTTATATATATATATATATATAAACTTCTGGAGTATTTTTAAGTTTTAGCTGCATTCATTTTTGTTTTAAATAATTGATTTTAAATTTTTTTAATGTATTTTTTATTTATCTTTATTAGTGTGGATCAGATTCTTTAGCTGGAGATAGATTAGGTTGTTTTGCTCTTAGCACTAGAGGCCATGGGTATGTATTTATCATACACACACATTCGTCACAGTCAGTACCCACTTTTTTTTTTTTGCATGTGTCCGGCCATTGCACAGTGTAGTTTTTTTTGTTGGACTGTGTATTTAATTCTAATATTACCTTCTTTGCATTGTATGTGTCAGTTTTCAATAAATATTAATTTAGTATGATTTTAGCATTAAATAGTTAAATAAATACAAAAATGAACTACATTGCATTTTACAATCTGTTCTGGAATCTGAATGACGTCTCTATTTCTTAAATTCTCTAAATGATTTTACCTTTTTCATTCATGAGAATTTTTTATTAACAAATATTTATTGTACACCATTCAAAATAAACTTGTAAATTTTTACAAAATTTTAAGTTAATCCACTATATGTATTTGAATTGTACTAATTTACTCTCTTTGAGGTGCTAGAACGTGAAGATATGGTGTCAGACTAAACAGTAATAGAAGACTAGATAAATGTGGAAATTATAGTGAAAGGAGGATTTAACCAGCATGAACTTGCACCTTTGGGAGCCCTCAGCTAGAGATTGAAAAGGAGCCGCCTTACTGGGGAATTTAGTGGGAATAGAATATTAGGATATTTAATACTTGATAAATAATCAAACTACTTTGGTATATTACTCTGATATATATCAAATTATTTTAATTATAAAGTAGTATATCCATTTTTGGTAGGCCTCGCTGGGGCACCCTTATGCCGGGGCCCCTCAGCAATCACCGACCAGCTGACCTGGCCAGTTTAGGCCTGTATTTAACGAAGTATTTCCATTAACCCCTTTGGTACTGATTTTTTTTTTTTTTTTTTTAAGAAATATTTGCATTTGGTGCAAATATCTTGGCCAGATATAGCCGCAGAGTGTCTAAATTGGCAGCCCCAACTGCAAAAAACATTCTCCTATAACTGTTACAAATCATCATAATCCTTACCTTTCCAGGAACAAAAATGATGTACCTGATATTAACATGGTTAAACTGACTATGGAGAAGTTGAAATATTAACATTTACAGTTTCACTATTTTTATGAATATTGAAAGATTCCGGAAAGTCTAATTCATCAATGGAATTTTGCAGAGTTAAAATTGAAGCATTGGTTTTATTCCCAGGAGTGCTCCAAATGGGCAGTTTTACTGGTTTTGCTTACTGGTTCTCACTAGAGTGTAATAAATGTTACTAAGTTTAAGAATTTATTTAACATGATTGTTTATATAAATAAAATACAATTAATGATTTTCTGTTTATGTGTGATTTAATATTTTTATACTGCACTAATTATTAGGGAATGTGTGAAGTTTGTCAAAGAATTAAATGTGCCTCTTCTTGTACTGGGAGGAGGTGGTTACACAGTGCGAAATGTCTCAAGATGTTGGACATATGAAACTTCTTTGCTATTAGAGGAAAACATAGGAAGTGATATACCATACAATGGTATGAAAGTTAATTTCAATTTTCAAATAGTTTTAGTGTGTCTTTTTGTTATTTTCATTTAAAGTGTTATTTGTTATAAGTTTTAGCTCCAACTGAAATTATGAATTTCACTTTACTTTTTAATTATAATTTCCTTTATGTGGGAAAGTATACTTTCATACCGTGTTATAATTCTGTGCTTTTACACTTCATATTTTTACATTATCAGTGCACTTTCTTTTTGTGACAGAGAAACATAACTATAAAACATTTTATTTGCATAGTTTGGAAGTACACTCATGTCCATAAATTAAGGATAATTCAGAATCACACAGAAATTGATCTCTAAAATAAAAATTTCACCTGTGGAATGATCACACACATCTTGAAGAAGAATATGCAAATTACAGGAAAACACCAGATGGCGTGGATGGTACGTCACAATGACGAGAGTGTAAGAGAGGGTTATATAAGGAATGGTGGCAAAGAAGTAAAATTGTTCACAAGCGCTGTGAAAGCCTTTCAGTGCAAAAACCGCATAGTTATGGCACAAAGGAGACATTTGGATGATGTTTTACGTGGCAGAATTATCGGACGACTGGAATGTGGACGTACCCAGCTGGAAGTATCCGAGGAACTTGGAATCGCCCAGAGTGTCATCTCCAGGCTTTGGCAACGATTCAAAGATGATGGTAATGTGAGTAGACGTTACAGCACAGGTCGCCTCCCGAGTTACAACGCCGAATGAGGACCGCTATTTGACAGTTACTGCCAAAAGAAACAGACGGAGTACAGCATCAGACCTGTCTCGTCAGCTCTCTTCAGCTACCGGTATGACAGTTTCAAGGCAGACCGTGTACAGACGCTTAGGGCACATTGGTCTATATGCCTGTCGTAGGCCTGTCAGATGTGTTCCACTTACCGCAACTCACTGTCGCCTGCGATTAACCTGGAGTAGAGAGCATGCATTGTGGACACCTCAACAGTGGTCTTGTGTGATGTTTTCCGACGAGTCCAGGTTTAGTTTGGAGTCTGATTCTCGCCAGACATTCATCTGGAGAGCGCCAGGTACCCGTTACCACCAAGAGAACACCATTGAAAGACACCGTTACGGTGGTGCAGGATGGCTCGTTTGGGGAGGAATTATTCTTGGTTCCAGAACTGACCTGCATGTTCAGAGTGTAACGATGACAGGCCACATCTATCGGGATGTCATTCTGGAACAACATGTACGTTTGTTTCGGGGCGCCATGGGTGCTGAATTTGTGTTTATGGATGACAACGCCCGTCCTCACCGTGCAAACATTGCAGACGAATGCCTTCAATCGGAGGATATCACCCGTATGCATTGGCCAGCATACTCACCGGACTTGAATCCAATAGAGCATGTGTGGGATATGCTTGGCCGACGAATTGCAGCCCGTCAACCCCCTCCCACCTGTCTACCGGAACTTCGGAGTGCATTGCTTGATGAGTGGTGTAATATTCCCCAAGATCAGATTGATCATTTGATACTCAGCATGCCTAGGCGTTGTCAGGCCTGTATTGCATCGTCCGGGAGACATACTCCGTATTAACCATCCTACTAACCATGTTATACTGTTTTTTGTAAATAGGTTCTTTTTTGAAATTTGGTCAAGGGAGTAAAACTTGCAATTTTTATTAATTCTGTCAAACATATAGCATCTTTTTTGCTCTTTACTTTTTGTTTAATAAATAGACTTTACAAATAAGTCAAATTTGTTTTGCTTCTTTCTCTTTCTTTACCTGTACTTCATTATCCTTAATTTATGGACATGAGTGTAAAACAGCTTCAGTATAAACTTGTGTCAGCAATTTTTCACAGCACAAATACTTATTTTGAAACCAGAAATTTTGTATGAAAGGTAAAAGCCACACCCATCCTACACATAAGTGCCAATTCAGTATTTTTTAAAACTATTATAAAAAATTAAAATTCTCAACCAAGATAGATTAAGCGTAGTCTAGTTCAAAAATCCTCTTATAAATGCATTTCAGTTTACAAAATAAATAATTATTTTGTAGTCTAAACAGGATTTGGAGTGCATGGCCTTGTGCCTCTTCTTTATACCTACTAATGCATTTTCAGAGCATTCATGCCATATTTGTAATGAAAACAAATTTTTTCTCTCTACGTACTAGCAAATATGAAAGAAGGGTAGTGGTGTGAACAAGCCCATTTGCTTCGGCACCATCTAAATCTTTCTCAAACTGTTCTTTCTATTCAGATGGAAAAAAAAGAATAAGTGACAGAATTTAAAAAAATTTTGTTTTGTATTGTTTTCCTTGAGAATGACAGATAATCTAACTGTGGAAGTAAAAGTTTTAAGAGGTTTCAGCAGATTGTATTTGGCACTCGGCTGCAAGTTGTGCACCTCTAACACAGAAAATATAAATTTTTAAATAACAAGACAATTTCTGTTTTGTTTTAAAGTACAGTATAAGAGCTTCTTAACCATGTTTGAGATTTTTATCATTTGTCCCACATGACTTTTTTGGGCAGGGAAAAGCTAACCTGTTCTCAATAGCAAGAAGTGCTTTTTGTTTTGTTTTAAAGTACAGTATAAGAGCTCAGTACCATGTCATATTTAGATTTTTATCACCTGTCCCACTTGATTTTGGGGGTGGTGGTGAAAAAACACATTTTTCAAGTTTTTGAAAGTTTAAGCAATTTTTTCAGGATGAAGGACCACCAGTAACAGCTCATTTTTTTTTCTGCATATAGTATTTATATGTAAGTGTAATAGGGAAAAAAAAAATTGGTTTGTTACTGAAAGTCCTTCATTGTTTTCTTAATGCCTGAAATGATAAAAAACATTAGTTTGTAAACAGCTATTTGATGTCTGAAAAACTGAATTTAAGCTTTACATAAGTCTATTTTGTTATGTGCATTTAAAAGTCCATTCTTTAAGCTTTCCAATAAGCCCTATCTGATCTTCCTGCTATTTTAAATAAAAATTCTACAGCATTTAGAAAAAGAACCTAAAATGGCAATTTTTACTCATTGGTGGAGCAGACAAATGGCTATATCTCAAGAACAAAATTTTTTAAAGAAATTAAAAAGAACTGTTTTGGGATACAGAAGATAGGTAGATCTCGCCTACAAAATTTTGTGAAAATCAAAAATGGTGTGGCAGAACCCATTTGTAGATTTAACATGGAATGACCCTAGTATAGATTTTTATTAAATACCCTGATTTTTTTTAATTCCAACTTTTGGGATTCACGCTCTTGCTGCAAATCAATGTATTTATTCATTGCTCTTTAAAAAGGCTGTGCTTGGAATCTTCTCATATGATTATCAGTTTCCTTATTTAGACAGTTATGATTTGCTAAATGATATTACTGAATAGAATTTAAAGAAAAATTTCTAAAATATTTTTTTAATCACACTTGTTTTTTAAATACCATATTTGGAAAACAAGTGCAATTCTGTGTGCTGTTCAACCTTAATGTATATTTTAGCATAAAGCATTCAAATCTAATTTAAGAGATTTTAGACAATATTGCTTACTTTTCTTCCTATCTTAATATCAAATTTATTTTTAGAATACCTTGAATATTTTGCTCCTGATTTCACTCTTCACCCAGAAATAGCCACAAAGCAAGACAATGCCAACAGCAAACAGGTTAGTGTCATTTATATAAAATTAGATGTTTAACTAACACAATGAAAATTAATTGATTCTGTAACTCAGCATTTTTGGATTCTATTTTTTTCTGATCTTTCAGAATTAGTATCAGTTTTGGCCATTACAATTATCCCTTTAAAATTGCTTGTCTAAGAAGATTACCTCTTTAATTCTATAGAAAATGTCTTATAATTTGTTATTAGAAGTAGAGTAAGGGTGTATATCCCCCCCCCCCAAAAAAAAAGAAAAAGATGTATGAAGATTGTCACAACACATTCTAATAAAATGATTTAAAATGCATCATTGCTTTTGATATCTTGTGTCCTTTTTCTACCCTGACACTCTAGATCCTGGATCTTCCTGGTAGAATTCTCTTTTTTAAGCATGTATGTATATCTTTGCATGAGCTATGTTGTCAAAGTGATCTCAAAAACTAGTACTCTACAAATATGTAAACAGCAGAAATATGAGGCATCTGAAAAGCAGTGATGAAATACGTTCTTAAATGCATAATTTTGTATAACACATTCTGTAATGCCGATCATTTTATTTGATGGTAGTATACTATTTTAAAATAGATATTGTGATGGAAAACGTTTTATAATCTGTGCATTCAGCTCGATTTATCATAATTGCCTCAGTTTATATATTTTTAAAATTCTGGTTTGATACATTTTGCAAATGTTTATGATTAATGCAGCTACCCTTGTGTGATATGTAACTGTACAGGTTGCACTTCACAGAAGGATACATAACTCTGTAGTACTATTACTCTTTCAAGGACTAATACTTATGTAAAATTAGTCAGTAGCAATGTATTTTGCTCAAAAAGCTTATTTTCTGCATAAATGTGAAATAGTTACACAGTAAACATCAATTTAGGCTATTAATGAAGTGGAAGTTCCTTCAAGATTTATCTTACTAATTTTTTCAATGGCTGTATGATTGTATATTATGTTGAACAGACAATTTTTTTTGCAGTATTTAGAAACAATTGTCAAGTCCGTAACTGAAAACTTGAAGTGTCTGATTCATGCTCCGAGTGTCCAAATGCAGGATGTTCCTGCTGATTTCTTTGATCTTAAACTGGAGGAAGAAATGAAAGAACCAGATCCCGATGTAAAAATGACACCTCAAGAAATTGACTCAAAGTAGGTTTTGAAAAATTGCTATGTGTTTATACTTTAATATAGAATTATATTTCTCCATAATGGTACTCTGAAAAAAAAAAAAAAAATTCAGTGCCATTATAAGTTTCAATAGTACTCTGTGTGAAAACTAACTCAACTACCTGAATGTTCCTTTTAAGGTAGTCAAAAATGTGAAATCATAAATTACAAGTTGCCTGGGATTCATAAATTCTGCCCATATCATATTCACAATTTTTGTGATTCTAAATACCTCCTGGAGATAACGTACTTGATATTTTTTCCAAGATTGAACAATGAAGGATTTAAATATTCAAATTAGTGCAATTTAAATTTTTGACAAAACAGCGAGGTGAAATATTTTATTAAATATGCCAATCTGACAAAGGTTATCCATAACTGTACATGGAAAACAGTTTTAATGGCAATTGTAATGTGAAGTTATTATCAATTATGCACATGAGTAAATTGTTAAAGAATCACCGAAAAATTAAATTTCGCTATTTGATGGCAAATATCCAAGCTATTCCTTTAACTAGAGTATTTCAGGGGGAGAAACTAGATAGTGTAAATAATAGATAAAATTAGTAGATTCGTTACTATATTATGGATCAAAGTATAATATGTTGTGTTATTAAAGACAGGGACCGATTTGCAGAGATGGGGTCCCAGGGCTTGGATTTTTAGATCCAAGGTCGAATGCAGAGGGGAATCATTGAGCTACGAGTGGTTTACTGGTAGTTCATCGAATTGCGAGTCCAATGTTAATATTTTACGCAAAAAAAGTTTTGGCAACACAAGCCAAGAAAGTCCGTACGGAGTCTCTGGTGTGTAAACACGTTACAGTTCATTAATATTGCACTGTAAATATACAAAAATATTAAGTGTTTTCATGTTAAAAATCTTACTTTTTTCTTCCTTTTTATGACTCTAAATCTTCCCTGTATTTGAAGTTTCAATGTTGGCAGCTATGCTAATATATTACTCGAAAGAATTGTATAATCGAGGGGAATGTGTTAAAGAAAATTCTGAGTTCTAAACATAAATGATCTAGTGATAATAATATTAATTTGCTTCAAACTTATGTATTTTCCTGGTGTTTGTTTCCATTTATATTCTTTCTCGCTGTTTAAAAATGCAGTTATATTTAACATTTAGAAGTAATCTGTTGTTCTATCATTTTGCTAAAGCTTTATCCCCATTTTCACTTTTTTTTTTTTTTTTTTTTAAAGGGGAAATTTTTCATTTTTAAAAGGGAGTTCTAATGCATTATCCACAAATTAATCCATTCAAATTCTCCTTGTCAAAATGAAATTCCCAACTTTTTTTAATTTCCATTCAAAGCATGCCTCTTGTTTTTCAGGGTTGAACCTCCCAATGAATTTTATGATGGAGATAAAGACCAAGATCATCCAGAAAGTGATGTGAAAATGGAGTTCAAAGTAGAACCAAAGTAAACTTCAGAAAAACTTTTGTTTACATTGTGCACCTGCCGTGGGCATGTACGTGGTTAAAAAATGAAAACTCATAACTACACTTAGAAATCTCTTACATCAATTGCAACATGTTAGTGGGGATTCATTAGATCAGCGGTTTGTAACCTTTTAATGTTGACCACCCTTCCCCCAACAAAGGCTAACTTATGGTGGTGCCCCTCCTCACATTTTTCAGCAGACATTCAGTTTTTATTCTTCAACAATGAACATTTAGTCAAATTTTCTACAAAATAATCTTATCAGTTAAGTTTAAATGAACATTTTAAATGAAAATAGATATATTTTTTAGTAAAAATAAGTAAGATGATTTTAAAAAAACTACGTGCTCTTTGGTTTTTTTGCCCCCTGCAAACTTTCTTTGCCTCCTTCCAGGGGGCCACTCCACTGATTAGGAAATGCTGCATTCAATTAATGATGGTGAATGCATAACATTCATGCCAAAAGGGGAACATAAGAAAATTTCTAGGCTGGCTTAGTATGTTAAAGTTGTTATAGTTGAAAAATTAACTAACCTGCTGACATAAAGAACATTAGCAGCAAAATACCTATTGAGGTAAATAAAAAACTTTGTAAAAAACACACATAAGATGTTATAGGTAAGAGGATACGCACGTTTCAGCCAAAAATTGTTTTGGCCTTCATCAGTCCAAGCCCTTCGTCGCAAGCAACACAGGGAACTGAATATACCCTAACAGGAAATACCTCTTGATCTGCTCAAAAATCAGTATTAATAATGTACATTAACTTTTTTTTTTTTTTTAGTCCTGCCATTATAATTAAAAATATAGTCTAAATGCTCACAAAACAGAAGTTTTAGGACGGCTTGCATATCAAGTGATCAGTGATGTACATATGCAGCCTCATTATTTCCAGTTTCTTTCTATCTTTATTTTCATAACATTTTATCAATTGACTGTTTAATTTCAGCCTGAAATGTTGTACAAAAAATTATCTATGAAAGGAAAAATACTTTACCGAAATCTAAATGGGAGTGTTTCACTTGTGTGTCACCATGTAATTTCATGAGGCATGTTTTAGTCTTTTTAGCATGATATGGAAACATCAACACTGTGCTGAATATATGTTAGATTTTATTGTGGCTTAAAAAAAAAGAAAGAAAGAATCTTGAAAGAAGAAGAAGAGAGAGATCTTATCTTGGCCCAAGAAAAAAACATTTTGTCTCATGTAGAGGCATAGCAGGTTACATGGCCAATATATTTTATTTTAGAGCAGGAGACTATCTTATAAACTAAGCAGTAATGATTTATATGCATATTTGCAATCATTTTAAAACATGTTTAAAGATTTTCTTTGTGTATATCATCTGTCATTAAAATTTTATTATTCATCATGATAATGTATATTTATCACATGTAAAAAAAAAAAAAAATGTTTTTATACAAGTTTCTAATACATTTTAATTCATATTGTATTGACTGTATAATATATATGTATTATAAAGTATTTAGTAAAACTGATTCTTTTAAAAGATGTATTGTGAGTATTATTGATACATTTGAGTTATACCACATGAAAATTAACCAAACCACGTCACGCACTGTCACTAATTTTGGTTAAATTTGGTGTGTTGTAAAACCAGTATATAACTATTACATATAATTGCAACAATAAATAAAACGACAATCTGGATTGAACCTGACCTCCATAATCTTAGGCGTCACAACCTATAGGGATGCGGAAATTTGTTTGCTGTCCCCCTCCCAACATTTTGTCTTAATCTGATCGCTAAATAAATCAATAAATATCTCTCCAACGCAATGAAACTACTTGAAAGTTGTACATAATTTTTTTAAAAAGGCCTTAACCCTTAATTGCATGAATTTTAAACACATTGCTGCCAATCATGTGATATTCACAAGTGTAAGCTAAATTTCTTATGTCAATTTTATGAATAACTAATTAATCTTTTGAAAAACATACAGTTTAAAAGAAATATCTGTTATTTTTATTATTCACAACATTAAGCATTTATTATCAAAAACCATATTTTATATGAAAGTTCAGCATAAGAAATTTGGTTCATACTCTAATCCAGCAGTGAACTTGTTTTAAACGTATGAAATAAATATCCATCACTATGCAATTAAGTGTTAAAGTTGGTGTTAGAAGCTATGGAAAAGATGCAGGTTGGCAGTGATGCCAATGTCAGCGAAACAGTGGAGAACTAGGGACTTCTGGTAAAAAATTGCCCTACAAGGAAAAGGAGAGTTTTTTTTATGAAATTGGCTGAATTCAGGGACTTTTTAGGATTTGCAAGATCAAGGGAAATATCCCCGTTAGAAAATCTTAGCTAAATATATAAGCAATAGGTAAGAAAAGATCATTTTGAGGGAAATGTAATTCAAGGGTTTCTATTTATTAGTTTCACAATCCAATCCTGTGATCAACTGGAAATAAAACTGGACTTGGTACATGAACTCCCCCCCCCCCCCGAAGGCACACGCATGAGTGAGGGGAGGGTATATTTTGTCAGAGGCCGAAACCTCTACCGCTTAAGCATTATTCCTAGTATTAAGTGTAAAAACCACTCTGCAAATGCACACCAACACATCGCATTTAAAATTAGGACAGCATGAGGGACGGACAAAGCACACAAAGGAGGGGATAGAAAGAAAAATTCCAAAATAGAAATTTGATGCAGAG